>CM062286.1:23218302-23546332 GCA_031216635.1 Dissostichus eleginoides | reverse complement strand
GTTACTGACAGATACACTTTTGTGTTTAAAAGCTGACACTCAATAATAATACTTTGTTTTTGTATATTTCGTTAAGAATGTGACTCTTAATGGCAGTTTGTGATTTGAGGCTATTTCAGTGAACAAGCCGTTTTCAACATTTGACAGATTTATGCTTAATTCTCTCAAAAAGTTACTGACAGATACACTTTTGTGTTTAAAAGCTGACCACTCAATAATAAGTACTTTTTTTTGTATTTTCGTTAAAATGTGACTCTTAATGGCAGTTTGTGATTTTGAGGCTATTTCAGTGAAACAAGCCGTTTTCAACATTTGACAGATTTATGCTTAATTCTCTCAAAAAGTTACTGACAGATACACTTTTGTGTTTAAAAGCTGAACCTAATAATGCTACTTTGTTTTGTAATTTTCGTTAAGAATGTGACTCTTAATGGCAGTTGTGATTTTGAGGCTATTTCAGTGAACAAAGCCGTTTTCAACATTTGACAGATTTATGCTTAATTCTCTCAAAAAGTTACTGACAGATACACTTTGTTGTTTAAAACTGACCACTCAATAATAAAGTTTGTTTGTATTTCTTGTTAAGAATGTTGACTCTTAATGGCAGTTTGTGATTTTGAGCTATTTCAGTGAAACAATGGCCTTTTCAACATTTGACAGATTTATGCTTAATTCTCTCAAAAAGTTACTGACAGATACACTTTGTGTTTAAAACTGACCACTCAATAATAAAGTACTTGTTTTTGTGTATTTCGTTAAGAAGTGACTCTTAATGGCAGTTTGAGATTTTGAGCTATTTCAGTGAAACAATGCCGTTTTCAACATTTGACAGATTTATGCTTAATTCTCTCAAAAAGTTACTGACAGATACACTTTGTGTTTAAAACTGACCACTAATAATAATACTTTTTTTGTGTATTTCGTTAAGAATGTGACTCTTAATGGCGTTTGAGATTTTGAGGCTATTTCAGTGAAACAATGCATTTTTCAACATTTGACAGATTTATGCTTAATTCTCTCAAAAAGTTACTGACAGATACACTTTTGTGTTTAAAACTGACCACTCAATAATAAGTACTTTGTTTTTGTGTATTTCGTTAAGAATGTGACTCTTAATGGCAGTTTGTGATTTTGAGGCTATTCAGTGAAACAAGGTTTTCAACATTTGACAGATTTATGCTTAATTCTCTCAAAAAGTACTGACAGATACACTTTTGTGTTTAAAACTGGACCACTAATAATGAAGTACTTTTTTTTGTGTATTTCGTTAAGAATGTGACTTTAATGGCAGTTTGAGATTTTGAGGCTATTTCAGTGAAACAATGCCGTTTTCAACATTTGACAGATTTATGCTTAATTCTCTCAAAAAGTTACTGACAGATACACTTTTGTGTTTAAAAGCTGACACTAAATATAAGTACTTTGTTTTTGTATATTTCGTTAAGAATGTGACTCTTAATGGCAGTTTGTGATTTTGAGGCTATTTCAGTGAAACAATGCCTTTTCAACATTGACAGATTTATGCTTAATTCTCTCAAAAAGTTACTGACATACACTTTTGTGTTTAAAACTGGAAAACTCAATAATGAAGTACTTTGTTTTGTATATTTCGTTAAGAATGTGACTCTTAATGGCAGTTTTGATTTTGAGGCTATTTCAGTGAAACATGATGCCATTTTCAACATTTGAACAGATTTATGCTTAATTCTCTCAAAAGTTACTGACAGATACACTTTTGTGTTTAAAACTGAACTCAATAATAAAGTACTTGTTTTTGTATATTTCGTTAAAATGTGACTCTTAATGCTTTGTAGATTTGAGGCTATTTCAGTGAAACAAGCCGTTTTCAACATTTGACAGATTATGCTTAATTCTCTCAAAAAGTTACTGCAGATACACTTTTGTGTTTAAAACTGGACACTCTAATAATTTGTTTTTGTATATTTCGTTAAGAATGTGACTCTTAATGGCTTTTGTGATTTTGAGGCTATTTCAGTGAAACAATGCCGTTTTCAACATTTGACAGATTTATGCTTAATTCTCTCAAAAAGTTCTGACAGATACACTTTTGTGTTTAAAAGCTGACCACTCAATAATAAAGTACTTGTTTTTGTATTTCGTTAAGAATGACTCTAATGGCAGTTTGTGATTTTGAGGCTATTTCAGTGAAACATGCCATTTTCAACATTTGACAGATTTATGCTTAATTCTCTCAAAAAGTTACTGACAGATACCTTTTGTGTTTAAAACTGACACTCAATAATAAGTACTTGTTTTTGTTATTTCGTTAAGATGTGACTCTTAATGGCAGTTTTGATTTTGAGGCTATTTCAGTGAAACAATGCCATTTTCAACATTTGACAGATTTATGCTTAATTCTCTCAAAAAGTTACTGACAGATACACTTTTGTGTTTAAAACTGACCACTCATAATAAAGTACTTTGTTTGTATATTTCGTTAAGAATGTGACTCTTAATGGCAGTTTGTGATTTTGAGGCTATTTCAGTGAAACAATGCCGTTTTCAACATTTGACAGATTTATGCTTAATTCTCTCAAAAAGTTACTGACAGATACACTTTTGTGTTTAAAAACTGACCACTCAATAATGAAGTACTTTGTTTTGTATATTTCGTTAAGAATGTGACTCTTAATGGCAGTTTGTGATTTTGAGGCTATTTCAGTGAAACAATGCCGTTTCAACATTTGACAGATTTATGCTTAATTCTCTCAAAAAAGTTACTGACAGATACACTTTTGTGTTTAAAAGCTGACCACTCAATAATTAAAGTACTTTGTTTTTGTATATTTCGTTAAGAATGTGACTCTTAATGGCTGTTTGTGATTTTGGGCTATTTCAGTGAAACAATGCCTTTTCAACATTTGACAGATTTATGCTTAATTCTCTCAAAAGTTACTGACAGATACACTTTTGTGTTTAAAACTGACCACTCAATATAAAGTACTTGTTTTTGTGTATTTCGTTAAGAATGTGACTCTTAATGGCTGTTTGTGATTTTGAGGCTATTTCAGTGAAACAATGGCCTTTTCAACATTTGACAGATTTATGCTTAATTCTCTCAAAAAGTTACTGACAGATACACTTTTGTGTTTAAAAACTGACCACTCAATAATAAATTACTTGTTTTTGTATATTTCGTTAAGATGTGGACTCTTATGGCAGTTTGTGATTTTGAGGCTATTTCAGTGAAACAGCCGTTTCAACATTTGACAGATTTATGCTTAATTCTCTCAAAAAGTTACTGACAATACACTTTTGTGTTTAACAAACTGACCACTCAATAATAAGTACTTTGTTTTTGTATATTTCGTTAAGAATGTGACTCTTAATGGCAGTTTGTGATTTTGAGGCTATTTCAGTGAAAACAGCCGTTTTCAACATTTGACAGATTTATGCTTAATTCTCTCAAAAAGTTACTGACATATACACTTTTGTGTTTAAAACTGACCACTCAATAATAAAGTACTTTGTTTTTGTATATTTCGTTAAGAATGTGACTCTTAATGGCAGTTTGTATTTTGAGGCTATTTCAGTGAAACAAGCCTTTTCAACATTTGACAGATTATGCTTAATTCTCTCAAAAGTTACTGACAGATACACTTTTGTGTTTAAAAACTGACCACTCAATAATGAAAGTACTTGTTTTATATTTCGTTAAGAATGTGACTCTTAATGGCAGTTTGTGATTTTGAGGCTATTTCAGTGAAACAAGCCGTTTTCAACATTTGACAGATTTATGCTTAATTCTCTCAAAAAGTTACTGACAGATACACTTTTGTGTTTAAACTGACCACTCAATAATGAAGTACTTGTTTTTGTATATTTCGTTAAGAATGTGACTCTTAATGGCAGTTTGTGATTTTGAGGCTATTTCAGTGAAACAATGCCGTTTTCAACATTTGACAGATTATGCTTAATTCTCTCAAAAAGTTACTGACAGATACACTTTTGTGTTTAAAAAGCTGACCACTCATAATAAAGTACTTTGTTTTTGTATATTTCGTTAAGAATGTGACTTAATGGCAGTTTGTGATTTTGAGGCTATTTCAGTGAAACAAGGCCGTTTTCAACATTTGACAGATTTATGCTTAATTCTCTCAAAAAGTTACTGACAGATACACTTTTGTGTTTAAAAACTGACCACTCAATAATAAAGTACTTGGTTTTTGTGTATTTCGTTAAGAATGTGACTCTTAATGGCTGTTTGTGATTTTGAGGCTATTTCTGTGAAACAAGGCCGTTTTCAACATTTGACAGATTTATGCTTAATTCTCTCAAAAGTTACTGACAGATACACTTTTGTGTTTAAAACTGACCACTCAATAATGAAGTACTTTGTTTTTGTATATTTCGTTAAGAATGTGACTCTTAATGGCAGTTTGTGATTTTGAGGCAATTTCAGTGAAATAATGCCGTTTTCAACATTTGACAGATTTATGCTTAATTCTCTCAAAAAGTTACTGACAGATACACTTTTGTGTTTAAAAGCTGACCACTCAATAATAAAGTACTTTGTTTTGTACATTTCGTTAAGAATGTGACTCTTAATGGCAGTTTTGTGATTTTGAGGCTATTTCAGTGAAACCAGCCGTTTTCAACATTTGACAGATTTATGCTTAATTCTCTCAAAAAGTTACTGACAGATACACTTTTGTGTTTAAAAGCTGACACTCAATAATAAAGTACTTTGTTTTTGTATATTTCGTTAAGAATGTGACTCTAATGGCAGTTGTGATTTTGAGGCTATTTCAGTGAAACAAGGCCGTTTTCAACATTTGACAGATTTATGCTTAATTCTCTCAAAAAGTTACTGACAGATACACTTTTGTGTTTAAAAACTGACCACTCAATAATAAAGTACTTTGTTTTTGTATATTTTCGTTAGAATGTGACTCTTAATGGCAGTTTGTGATTTTGAGGCTATTTCAGTGAAACAAGGCCGTTTTCAACATTTGACAGATTTATGCTTAATTCTCTCAAAACGTTAATGACAGATACACTTTTGTGTTTAAAAGCTGACCACTCAATAATAAAGTACTTTGTTTTGTATATTTCGTTAAGATGTGACTCTTAATGCAGTTTGTGATTTTGAGGCTATTTCAGTGAAACAATGCCGTTTCAACATTTGACAGATTTATGCTTAATTCTCTCAAAAAGTTACTGACAGATACACTTTTTGTGTTTAAAAGCTGACCACTCAATAATAAAGTACTTTGTTTTTGTATATTTCGTTAAGAATGTGACTCTTAATGGCAGTTTGTGATTTTTGAGGCTATTTCAGTGAAACAAGCCGTTTTCAACATTTGACAGATTTATGCTTAATTCTCTCAAAAAGTTACTGACAGATACACTTTTGTGTTTAAAAAGCTGACCACTCAATAATAAAGTACTTTGTTTTTGTATATTTCGTTAAGAATGTACTCTTAATGGCTTTGTGATTTTGAGGCTATTTCAGTGAAATAATGCCGTTTTCAACATTTGACAGATTTATGCTTAATTCTCTCAAAAAGTTACTGACAGATACACTTTTGGTTTAAAAACTGACCACTCAATAATAAAGTA
Organism: Dissostichus eleginoides; assembly: GCA_031216635.1. Taxonomy (NCBI): domain Eukaryota; kingdom Metazoa; phylum Chordata; class Actinopteri; order Perciformes; family Nototheniidae; genus Dissostichus; species Dissostichus eleginoides. The sequence continues at coordinate 23,540,749 of CM062286.1, read as the reverse complement.
CTTTGTTTTGTATATTTCGTTAAGAATGTGACTCTTAATGGCAGTTTGTGATTTTGAGGCTATTTCAGTGAAAATGCCGTTTTCACATTTGACAGATTTATGCTTAATTCTCTCAAAAAGTTAATGACAGATACACTTTTGTGTTTAAAAGCTGACCACTTAATAATAAAGTACTTTGTTTTTTGTATATTTCGTTAAGAATGTGACTCTAATGGCAGTTTGTGATTTTGAGGCATTTCAGTGAAATAATGCCGTTTTCAACATTTGACAGATTTATGCTTAATTCTCTCAAAAGTTCTGACAGATACACTTTTGTGTTTAAAAGCTGACCACTCAATCTAAAGTACTTTGTTTTGTATATTTCGTTAAGAATGTGACTCTTAATGCTGTTTGTGATTTTGACTATTTCAGTGAAAAGGCCGTTTTCAACATTTGACAGATTTATGCTTAATTCTCTCAAAAAGTTACTGACAGATACACTTTTGTGTTTAAAAACTGACCACTCAATAATAAAGTACTTTGTTTTTGTATATTTCATTAAGAATGTGACTCTTAATGGCAGTTTGTGATTTTGAGGCTTTTCAGTGAAACAAGGCGTTTTCAACATTTGACAGATTTATGCTTAATTCTCTCAAAAAGTTACTGACAGATACACTTTTGTGTATAAAAACTGACCACTCATAATGAAGTGCTTTGTTTTTGTATATTTCGTTAAGAATGTGACTCTTAATGGCAGTTTGTGATTTTGAGGCATTTCAGTGAAAAGCCGTTTTCAACATTTGACAGATTATGCTTAATTCTCTCAAAAAGTTACTGACAGATACACTTTTGTGTTTAAAAGCTGACCACTCAATAATAAGTACTTTGTTTTTGTATATTTCGTTAAGAATGTGACTCTTAATGAGTTTGTGATTTTGAGGCTATTTCAGTGAAACAATGCTTTTCACATTTGACAGATTTATGCTTAATTCTCTCAAAAAGTTACTGACAATACACTTTTGTGTTTAAAAGCTGACCACTCAATAATAAAGTACTTTGTTTTTGTATATTTCGTTAAGAATGACTCTTAATGGCTGTTTGTGATTTTGAGGCTATTTCAGTGAAACAAGGCCGTTTTCAACATTTGACAGATTTATGCTTATTCTCTCAAAAAGTTACTGACAGATACACTTTTGTGTTTAAAAACTGACCACTCAATAATGAAAGTGCTTTGTTTTTGTATATTTCGTTAAGAATGTGACTCTTAATGGCAGTTTGTGATTTTGAGGCTATTTCAGTGAAATAATGCCGTTTTCAACATTTGACAGATTTATGCTTAATCTCTCAAAAGTTAATGACAGATACACTTTTGTGTTTAAAAGCTGACCACTCAATAATAAGTACTTTGTTTTTGTATATTTCGTTAAGAATGTGACTCTTAAAGGCAGTTTGTGATTTTGAGGCTATTTCAGTGAAATATTGCCGTTTTCAACATTTGACAGATTTATGCTTATTCTCTCAAAAGTTACTGACAGATACACTTTTGTGTTTAAAAGCTGACCACTCAATAATAAAGTACTTTGTTTTTGTATATTTCGTTAAGAATGTGACTCTTAATGAAGTTTTGATTTTGAGGCTATTTCAGTGAAACAAGGCCGTTTTCAACATTTGACAGATTTATGCTTAATTCTCTCAAAAGTTAATGACAGATACACTTTTGTGTTTAAAAGCTGACCACTCAATAATAAAGTACTTTTTTTTTGTATATTTCGTGAAGAATGTGACTCTTAATGGCAGTTTGTGATTTTGAGGCTATTTCAGTGAAATATGCCGTTTTCAGATTTGACAGATTTATGCTTAATTCTCTCAAAAGTTACTGACAGATACACTTTTGTGTGTTAAAAGCTGACCACTCAATAATAAAGTACTTTGTTTTTGTATATTTCGTTAAGAATGTGACTCTTAAATGACAGTTTGTGATTTTGAGGCTATTTCAGTGAAACAATGCATTTTCAACATTTGACAGATTTATGCTTAATTCTCTCAAAAAGTTACTGACAGATACACTTTTGTGTTTAAAAGCTGACCACTCAATAATAAAGTACTTTGTTTTTGTATATTTCGTTAAGAATGTGACTCTAATGGCTGTTTGTGATTTGAGGCTATTTCAGTGAAACAAGGCCGTTTTTCAACATTTGACAGATTTATGCTTAATTCTCTCAAAAATTACTGACAGATACACTTTTGTGTTTAACAAACTGACCACTCAATAATAAAGTACTTTGTTTTGTATATTTCGTTAAGAATGTGACTCTTAATGGCAGTTGTGATTTTGAGGCTATTTCAGTGAAACAAGGCCGTTTTCAAAATTTGACAGATTTATGCTTAATTCTCTCAAAAAGTTACTGACAGATACACTTTTGTGTTTAAAAACTGACCACTCAATAATGAGGTGCTTTGTTTTTGTATATTTCGTTAAGAATGTGACTCTTAATGGCAGTTTGTGATTTTGAGGCTATTTCAGTGAAATAATGCCGTTTTCAACATTTGACAGATTTATGCTTAATTCTCTCAAAAAGTTACTGACAGATACACTTTTGTGTTTAAAAGCTGACCACTCAATAATAAAGTACTTTGTTTTTGTATATTTCGTTAAGAATGTGACTCTTATGGCCCATTTCGACTGGACATTTTCGTAACAGGTCGGCTCTACACGGACCCACTCAGACTGCCAATGGGAGCATTTCCATTACGGGTTGAAGGTGGGACCCGTTACGATTTTAAGTACCTGCTCGTGCCCGCCTCAGAGGTGGGTCTACTCCGGCTGAGCCGATACTAAAGCCGATACTAAAACGTCACGTGATCCGTGCTGTCCACTGATTGGTCAGATGGAATTACGTCATACACGCGACGAAGCTCGGGGAGCTTTAAATAATCACCCGCCATGTATGAAAACACACCTGCGAGAGAGCTACAGAGAAGTATATTACCCGAGAAAATAACGAAGTTTTGAAGATGGAAGATCAGAGAAGAAAATCCAACCCGTGGTCGGTGTGCGAGGTGCAGACATTTCTGGGTGTGGTGGCCGAGGACCGCATTCAGAAGGAACTGGACGGAGCAACAAGGAACGAGAAGGTGTTCCAGGAGATAGCCAAGCTGATGGATGGCCATGGCTATCCCCGGAATTCTCAGCAGTGCCGAGACAAACTGAAGAAAATGAAGAGCGATTACCGGCAGGTAAAGGACCACAACAGTCGGAGTGGATGTAACCGAAAGACGTGGAAGTGGTTCGACCAAATGGACGCCATTTACGGTCACCGCCCGGCGAACCGGGGCAAGGAGAGTGGCGTGGATACGGCGACGTCTATATTGGAGGCGATGGAAAATGGTAAGTGTTGTTCTTTTCCCCTTGGTGCAACGCTTATATCTTAACAAATGCATGTTTTATACGCTAGCAAACAACGTTGTTTTGGAAGGCTAGCACAGTGTCTAGCACAGTGTCTCACCTATTGCGATAAGGGAACTTTATTTGTTTCCCTCAAGACTAGGTTTGTGCAACCGTGTTCGTAACAAATACATTTTAAGACTCGGTTTGTGCAACCGATGAGTGTTCGTAACAAATACATGTTCAGTCTCTAACTTGTGTAAAAGGTTACACAGAGCCTCATGTAAGTTGTTCTGTGTGAGCTAGCAAACCACGCTATGTTTTGGAAGGCTAGCACAGTGTGTCACCTATTGCGTTTTACGTGTATGCGTCTCGTATGTTCACACTTTCTTTTTTTCCCCTCAAGACTCGGTTTGTGCAACATCAACAGATGAGGGTTCGGTTGCTGAGGTCAGCGAAGAAGCTGAGGCTGAGGCGGAGGCAACAGCTCTCTGCATTCCACCGGCACCAACACTGGCGTCGACGCCTGTAGCTGTGACAGCTTCTGCTACCACTCTACGTTCTGGTAAGCATAAAGAAATGGCACACCATGTAGCTTCTATCTAAAAGTCTTTCTGTACTATATTTTCACCACTTTGGTCAACTACCCCTCATTTATATTTTCCTTTTCCATTTTATTTAGGCAAGACAAAAAGGAGCCTGTTTCAAGAAAACAGCAATGTCCTGCGTGACATGATGGCAGCTGACGAGAGGAACCACGAGAAGATGCTGACTCAGCGTGCACGCCACCTCCAGTTGCTTCTGGAGGACACCCGAGAAGCAAGGCAGCGAGAACGGGAAGTAAGGCAGGAAGAACAGGAAGCAAGGCAGCGAGAAAGGCAGGAAGATGCTGCGGCTGCTGTTGCTGCTGCTGCTACTGCTGCTGCCTTCAACCAAGGCTTTCTGGGAGTGCTGGGCCAGCTTGTACAGGCAATCGCGGGCCGGAATGCAGCTCAACCACCCCAGTAGTGACTGGAGCCCACTGACAGAACAATGCACTTGTATATAGTTTACACCACATACCCTTGTATATAGTTTGCACTACATGCACAATGCTCTTGTTTTTACATCTTGCACACACTTGTATATAGTTTGCACTGCTTTATTTTTCTGTTCTTTTTTTTGTACTGTCTTTTTTAATAAAGAGCTTGGTTTAACTAAACAATGTGAATTGTCATTACACTATGGGATTGCATTTAGCTATTAACTATAGTGAAGAATATCATGCTTTATTCAGAGCTTAAGTGTAAGCTACAAACAGAATGTTTGTAATGTAGGCCATATCAAAATTCCAAGTGCAGGTGGGCAACATCTGAGTGCTTACAGGTGTAATTTCTTTGACAATAGGAGAATGTGAATGTGAATATTAGCATTAACTACTAACCATTAACTGACATACAAACTTTTGTGTCCAGATGTAGTGCAGGTGGACTACATCCTGGGGGCTATTAACCTGGTTTACATAATGTAGACCATACTGGTGTAATTTCATTAACCTGTACCACGTTTACATAATAGCCAGATGTGCTGTGATGTAAATGGGAGCTTAAAATATACTGGGTTTCAGAAAGATGCAGAAAAATATATGTCACAGGTGCTTTATTCAGAACTGAAGTCATACAAGGAGAAGGGGTGTACATTGTAATTGTCAACATTAACATTTACTCGTTTGACAACAAGTAACGCATCAAACCATCACGTACATCACTGCCCTCCTCTTCAGCCTCCTGTGCCACTGGCACCCCTGGTTCAACCGCAGCTGCATCCCACTCTGTCTCATATCTCTCACCATGACTTTCACAAAGGTTATGAAGAGCACAACACGTCACCACCATTGACTTCACCAGTGGGAGATCACTGTCATTCCTTTTCAGGAGGCAACGCCATCTTCCCTTCAGTCTGCCAAAAGCATTTTCGACAACCACGCGTCCTCTGCTGAACTTCCTGTTGAATGTCTGCTGTTCTGCTGTGAGTCGTCCTGTGTCCTGGAATGGCTTCAGGAGCCAGTTCTGCAAGGGGTATGCTGAGTCTCCTAGGAGGTAGTAGCCCATACTAACCCCTCCAATGTTCCTGGTTTGAGCTGGAAAGTGGTTTCCCCGGGTGGCAAGCTCCCACAGTGTAGACAATCTCAGAACTCTGGCATCATGCAAGCTCCCTGGCATTCCAGCAAATACATTCCAGAACAGGCCCCTTCCATCAACAACACCTTGCAGGATGATTGAGTGCCATCCTTTACGATTAAAATAATCACAGTGGTACTCTTGTGGTGCTATGATGGGTATGTGAGATCCATCAATTGCTCCAACACAGTGTGGGATGCCCCACCTGTTCTCATAATATGCAGACATTTCAGCGAACTTCTCCTGGTTTGGAAACCGGATTTGTTCTGGCACCAACAACGCCTCTGCCGCAGTACAAAAGTCCTGCACGCATCGACACACAGATGAGATGCTAACTCCAAAAAGATGTCCAATAGATCTATACTCAGAGCCAGTAGCAAGCTTCCAAAGCGCAATAGCCACTCTCTTCTTGAAGGGCGCACATTTACGGAAGTTCGTGTCTTTCAGTTCCATAGCTGGACGCAGTTTGTTGCACAGATGGTCGAATGTTTCTTGGGACATCCTGAAGTTTTCGACCCACTGCGCGTTCGTAAAACCGGGAACAATAACATTCCACCATTCGGAGGTTCGGTTGAACGTCCAAACCGACGGTATGCGGCGTCCTGACATGACTGCCTAAAATGCACACAAAACACACCATATGTTAGTGCTTCACGTCAATTTACAATGATGTAACGCTATACTTGAGATACTGAATAGCTAACTCAACCGTTAAGGTTAGCTTACCTTCAAACACCGTTTCTTTGCAGCTAGACACTTGTCTTCTACTTCGTAATCCTGCATGGCTTGCCGAAGTTTCCTTTCTTTTTCGAGTGTATTTCGTCTCGCCTCTTCTATACGTTTCTGGCTGTCTCTTGTCCTTTGCTCTCGCTCTCGCTGTCTCGCTGATTGCTGTCTTTTGGCGTTTTCAGTGAACTCACACTGTATTCTGGCGTTTTCAGTGACTCCATGCCACAGAAGAATCAACAGCAGCAGTAATGCTTCGATGTCGTCCAGTGCCTCCATGGTTGTGTTTACTGTTTACTAACCGCGGCGCGAGTTTGTAGTCGCCTGAAACCGACGTCACGTCAGTGGTGACTCCGGGTTGACTCCGCCCACTTCCAGGTCACGGTTTGGGTCACGGTTTGGGTCGAAAAGCAAATGGTACTGGTGCCCAGCTGTCCCGTGTTGTGTCGCGTTATATAGGACCGAGTTGAGTAGGTACTAGCTCGGCAGTCGAAAAGAGGCATTAATGACAGTTTGTGATTTTGAGGCTATTTCAGTGAAACAAGGCCGTTTTCAACATTTGACAGATTTATGCTTAATTCTCTCAAAAAGTTACTGACAGATACACTTTTGTGTTTAAAAGCTGACCACTCAATAATAAAGTACATCGTTTTTGTATATTTTGTTAAGAATGTGACTCTTAATGGCAGTTTGTGATTTTGAGGCTATTTCAGTGAAACCAGGCCGTTTTCAACATTTGACAGATTTATGCTTAATTCTCTCAAAAAGTTACTGACAGATACACTTTTGTGTTTAAAAACTGACCACTCAATAATGAAGTGCTTTGTTTTTGTATATTTCGTTAAGAATGTGACTCTTAATGGCAGTTTGTGATTTTGAGGCTATTTCAGTGAAATAATGCCGTTTTCAACATTTGACAGATTTATGCTTAATTCTCTCAAAAAGTTAATGACAGATACACTTTTGTGTTTAAAAGCTGACCACTCAATAATAAAGTACTTTGTTTTTGTATATTTCGTTAAGAATGTGACTCTTAATGGCAGTTTGTGATTTAAGGCTATTTCAGTGAAATAATGCCATTTTCAACATTTGACAGATTTATGCTTAATTCTCTCAAAAAGTTACTGACAGATACACTTTTGTGTTTAAAAGCTGACCACTCAATAATAAAGTACTTTGTTTTTGTATATTTCGTTAAGAATGTGACTCTTAATGGCTGTTTGTGATTTTGAGGCTATTTCAGTGAAACAAGGCCGTTTTCAACATTTGACAGATTTATGCTTAATTCTCTCAAAAAGTTGCTGACAGATACACTTTTGTGTTTAAAAGCTGACCACTCAATAATAAAGTACATTGTTTTTGTATATTTCGTTAAGAATGTGACTCTTAATGGCAGTTTGTGATTTTGAGGCTATTTCAGGGAAATCAGGCCGTTTTCAACATTTGACAGATTTATGCTTAATTCTCTCAAAAAGTTAATGACAGATACACTTTTGTGTTTAAAAGCTGACCACTCAATAATAAAGTACTTTGTTTTTGTATATTTCGTTAAGAATGTGACTCTTAATGGCATTTTGTGATTTTGAGGCTATTTCAGTGAAACAATGCATTTTTCAACATTTGACAGATTTATGCTTAATTCTCTCAAAAAGTTACTGGCAGATACACTTTTGTGTTTAAAAGCTGACCACTCAATAATAAAGTACTTTGTTTTTGTATATTTCGTTAAGAATGTGACTCTTAATGACAGTTTGTGATTTTGAGGCTATTTCAGCACAGCAAATTGAGAAGAGTTAATATTTTGGTGTTGGTGAAATTTAAACAAGAGTAGAGTTAAATATACTCCTGATAGAGTTAATTCCCTTATATTTAACTCTCATTAGACAAATAGTTGGTGTTAAACGAGTGTCAAAACGAAATATCTATAAATCAAATCTGTAAGTGTAATTGTAGTACATTAACTCTGAACGTTTAACTCTTAACTCCAAACCTAACACCTTAAGTGTAAATTAACTTATCACCACGCCCCCATCTTCGCACTGAAGCCACTTCAAACCAGAGTCTGCCGTGACGGCTGACTGCTCCCTGACATTGTTCGGTAAGTAAATTAAAATCATTTCTGTTAATGTTGTGTTTTGTTATTGGTATTTCTCTTTTATGTCTCTGTCTAAAAGTGAGACACCGTAAGCCTCACGTTATCGTTATCCTGTAACTTTATATCGCGGTTCTATTCCTTGCCACCCGTCAATAACCAGTGATCATTTTGGTTACATTGGCCTTCCAACATTTAGTTCGCTAAAACTTCCGTTTTCATGACAAACGTGTGATAGACTATTTTCCTGTTGAGCTGTGCTATAAGAAAGGCGAGTCACCGCTAAGATAAGATGTGTTTGGCTTGTGGGCTTTTAGCATTAAGCTAGAGTTAGCGCTAGCTAACCAAGCCAAAAAAACGTATAACCAGACAAACATAACCTTTATGTGAATGCAGGCACCGAGTGGGAGCGTTATATCGGTAGTATTTAATGAGATCCCTGTTTTGAAGGCTTGCGTTTATTTGCTAATGAATCATAGAAACTTTCAAGTCTACATCATAGGTTAATGTTACTGGTGCATCTGCCTTGTGACGCAGGTTGCTTCTCTCGTCTTTTTGCTTGGTCAGACAATAATAACAGTTGTGTTTTTAAGATAAAGAAGATGCCTGTTTAATAAGTTCAATATGTAACAGTAGCCTCAACTTACAATTTATATATTTTTTTCTAATACTTTCTCCTCTGTTTATTTTCAAGGCTGGGATGGTGACATTTCAGCTCTCCTGTTGCTATTGCATCTCCTGCCCCCAACGCCCAGAGGCCATAAAAAAACTGCCAAGATAAGCTCAGCACAGGCGGCAAACCATCTTGTAAAATTTCTTAAGGTATTTACCATTAGATTTTTGTACTAAACGTTTTTTCTGTGTGCTGTGGTTGTATGTAAGAAGTGTTGCAGTTTGATATAAGACTGCAAGAATAAATCTTACTCCTTATTAAGTAAGTTATGCTAAGTAGTAACTTTTTATATATATATATATATATATATATATATGTACAGTAAATGTATATGCATTTGTCATTCAAACTACAGCAGGGAGCCAGCCTCACCACATTCCTGGAGAAAGTTGAAGCAAGACAGCCCTTCCTCCTCTGCATTGGTGAGCAAAGGAAGAAAATCCAGAGGTTGGTCATCGTTGTGGAGCACAAACCCATACCATGCAACGCTCAGACATTGGTGGCTGCTTTTGATGCCCTTTTCAAAGCTCACCATGTCTTCAGCCTTTCTTATAATGAAGCTCTCTCCAGTTTCTACACCTTCATCCAAACAACGGTGTACAACATCGATGTTGGTAATGCAAAGGAAAGCCCACGAGTCAAAGAACTAAGAGCAGGACTACTGCGTGAGCAATAACAGCCAATTCACGAATTTCAGTCTGTGTTCACTGAGACTAATCCTGGACTGATCCTGCGCTCCAGAGAACTTCACGTTGAACATTGTAATGCATTAAGTGAAGATCCTGCTCTACCTTCCATTTATGGTGTTAAAACATCTTGTGTGCTCAATGCATTGCAGTATTTTCATAGCACTGACAATTTTGCAGTTGATATAATGCATGATTTGTTAGAGGGTGTTGTATAGTATGAGCTAAAGCTTTTCTTTCAGTACCTAATGAAACATGGATACATCTCTTTGAATGCACTGTCAGACAGGGTACAGAGTTTTAACTATGGTTACCTGGAACGTAAAAACAAACCAAGTGCTTTAAAACTTGATGACAACAGCAAGCACTTAGGTTGAAACGCCATTCAGTCATTGTGTGTTCTCCGCAATACCCCACTTATCTTTGGCGATGTGGTTGAAAGAGAAAATAAGTATTGGAACTTTTTGCTAATTTTGTTGCAAATAGTTAATATTGTTTTCTCCCCTATCCTGACTGATGGAATGATAAGTTACCTAAAACATTTGATCTGTGACCAACACAACATGTCCAAAGTGTTGTTTCCTGATAAGAAATAGATTCCCAAACACCACTTAATGATTCACTATCCGAGATGTATTACACAAATTGGCCCTCTTATCCATATGTGGTGTATGTGATTCAAAGCAAAACATAATTTTTTTAAAAGGTCTGTAAACAATTTCAAAAACCTTACAAAATCTCTTGTTAAGCAACACCAGCGGCAAATGGCTTTTTATTATGAAAACTATTATTTTAAAAGGTTTGAGATTGGTCCTTTAAAAATGAAAACAATAAATAGCTTGGAAGGTGCAGAATCACTGTGTCAGATGTTGCATTTAGATGCATTTTCAGAGGTTTCAACTACAAGATGGGTCAAAAATTATGGGCACTGAATACCAAATTGATCTATACATATGCACTGGAACATTCCATTACCTACCTGTGTTTGTGAAAATACGCAACATCATCATTCATGAGCAGCGTGCTTTCATAATTGGTTGCACTGTTCACACGCTGTACTTTGATGATCACTTTCATGCCTACTGTATAGAGGACCAAAGTAATGAACATGCTGTTATTTGTATTGACCAGCTCACCTTTAGACCCTTTGATAGGCAATACTGTAATGAAAATGAGAGAGCATACATTGTTCCATATTGTTGTGTATTTTGAAATGTATTTTAAAATGCTTTTGTGGTGCGAATGTTTGAAAAATAAATCTTGTTTCAAACAACTTTAGCCTACTTTATTTTTTAGTAATTGTTATACTTTATTAGAGCTTTATTTACACCTTATAGTGTTAATATATGAGTAACACTTTCATAGTTAATAAACTATTCTGTGAGACAGTTAATATTTAACACCATGCAAGTGTTGAGAAAAACTAACACTGGTTAGTGTTACGAAGAGTTACATTTTAACTCCAAATAGAGTTAATAATTACTCTGAATAGTGTTATGAAACCAACTCTTTAAAAAGAGTTAAAAGAACTCTATGTGGTGTGGACCCATATAGACACTGTCAAAGTGTTGAAATCAAATCTGACAGTGTTAATTTGGGGATGCTGATTTTGCTGTGAGTGAAACAATGCATTTTTCAACATTTGACAGATTTATGCTTAATTCTCTCAAAAGGTTACTGACAGATACACTTTTGTGTTTAACAACTGACCACTCAATAATAAAGTACTTTGTTTTTTGTATATTTCGTTAAGAATGTGACTCTTAATGGCAGTTTGTGATTTTGAGGCTATTTCAGTCAAACAAGGCCGTTTTCAACATTTGACAGATTTATGCTTAATTCTCTCAAAAAGTTACTGACAGATACACTTTTGTGTTTAAAAGCTGACCACTCAATAATAAAGTACTTTGTTTTTGTATATTTCGTTAAGAATGTGACTCTTAATGGCAGTTTGTGATTTTGAGGCTATTTCAGTGAAATAATGCCGTTTTCAACATTTGACAGATTTATGCTTAATTCTCTCAAAAAGTTACTGACAGATACACTTTTGTGTTTAAAAGCTGACCACTCAATAATAAAGTACATTGTTTTTGTATATTTCGTAAAGAATGTGACTCTTAATGGCAGTTTGTGATTTTGAGGCTATTTCAGTGAAATAATGCCGTTTTCAACATTTGACAGATTTATGCTTAATTCTCTCAAAAAGTTACTGACAGATACACTTTTGTGTTTAAAAGCTGACCACTCAATAATAAAGTACTTGTTTTTGTATATTTCGTTAAGAATGTGACTCTTAATGGCAGTTTGTGATTTTGAGGCTATTTCAGTGAAACAAGGCCGTTTTCAACATTTGACAGATTTATGCTTAATTCTCTCAAAAAGTTACTGACAGATACACTTTTGTGTTTAAAAACTGACCACTCAATAATGAGGTGCTTTTTTTTGTATATTTCGTTAAGAATGTGACTCTTAATGGCAGTTTGTGATTTTGAGGCTATTTCAGTGAAACAATGGCCGTTTTCAACATTTGACAGATTTATGCTTAATTCTCTCAAAAAGTTACTGACAGATACACTTTTGTGTTTAAAAGCTGACCACTCAATAATAAAGTACTTGTTTTTGTATATTTCGTTAAGAATGTGACTCTTAATGGCTGTTTGTGATTTTGAGGCTATTTCAGTGAAACAAGGCCGTTTTCAACATTTGACAGATTTATGCTTAATTCTCTCAAAAAGTTACTGACAGATACACTTTTGTGTTTAAAAGCTGACCACTCAATAATAAAGTACTTGTTTATTTCGTTAAGAATGTGACTCTTAATGGCAGTTTGTGATTTTGAGGCTATTTCAGTGAAACAAGGCCGTTTTCAACATTTGACAGATTTATGCTTAATTCTCTCAAAAAGTTAACAGATACACTTTTGTGTTTAAAAGCTGACCACTCAATAATAAAGTACTTTGTTTTTGTATATTTCGTTAAGAATGTGACTCTTAATGGCAGTTTGTGATTTTGAGGCTATTTCAGTGAAAGCAGGCCGTTTTCAACATTTGACAGATTTATGCTTAATTCTCTCAAAAAGTTACAGACAGATACACTTTTGTGTTTAAAAGCTGACCACTCAATAATAAGTACTTTGTTTTTGTATATTTCGTTAAGAATGTGACTCTTAATGGCAGTTTGTGATTTTGAGGCTATTTCAGTGAAACAAGGCCGTTTTCAACATTTGACAGATTTATGCTTAATTCTCTCAAAAAGTTACTGACAGATACACTTTTGTGTTTAAAAGCTGACCACTCAATAATAAAGTACTTGTTTTTGTATATTTCGTTAAGAATGTGACTCTTAATGGCAGTTTGTGATTTTGAGGCTATTTCAGTGAAACAGGCCGTTTTCAACATTTGACAGATTTATGCTTAATTCTCTCAAAAAGTTACTGACAGATACACTTTTGTGTTTAAAACTGACCACTCAATAATAAGTACTTTGTTTTTGTATATTTCGTTAAGAATGTGACTCTTATGGCAGTTTGTGATTTTGAGGCTATTTCAGTGAAACAAGGCCGTTTTCAACATTTGACAGATTTATGCTTAATTCTCTCAAAAAGTTACTGACAGATACACTTTTGTGTTTAAAAGCTGACCACTCAATAATAAAGTACATTGTTTTTATATTTCGTTAAGAATGTGACTCTTAATGGCAGTTTGTGATTTTGAGGCTATTTCAGTGAAACAAGGCCGTTTTCAACATTTGACAGATTTATGCTTAATTCTCTCAAAAAGTTACTGACAGATACACTTTTGTGTTTAAAAGCTGACCACTCAATAATAAAGTACTTTGTTTTTGTATATTTCGTTAAGAATGTGACTCTTAATGGCAGTTTGTGATTTTGAGGCTATTTCAGTGAAACAGGCCGTTTTCAACATTTGACAGATTTATGCTTAATTCTCTCAAAAAGTTACTGACAGATACACTTTTGTGTTTAAAAGCTGACCACTCAATAATAAGTACATTGTTTTTGTATATTTCGTTAAGAATGTGACTCTTAATGGCAGTTTGTGATTTTGAGGCTATTTCAGTGAAAAAGCCGTTTTCAACATTTGACAGATTTATGCTTAATTCTCTCAAAAAGTTAATGACAGATACACTTTTGTGTTTAAAAGCTGACCACTCAATAATAAAGTACTTTGTTTTTGTATATTTCGTTAAGAATGTGACTCTTAATGGCAGTTTGTGATTTTGAGGCTATTTCAGTGAAACAAGGCCGTTTTCAACATTTGACAGATTTATGCTTAATTCTCTCAAAAAGTTACTGACAGATACACTTTTGTGTTTAAATCTGACCACTCAATAATAAAGTACTTTGTTTTTGTATATTTCGTTAAGAATGTGACTCTTAATGGCAGTTTGTGATTTTGAGGCTATTTCAGTGAAACAAGGCCGTTTTCAACATTTGACAGATTTATGCTTAATTCTCTCAAAAAGTTACTGACAGATACACTTTTGTGTTTAAAAACTGACCACTCAATAATAAAGTGCTTTGTTTTTGTATATTTCGTTAAGAATGTGACTCTTAATGGCAGTTTGTGATTTTGAGGCTATTTCAGTGAAAAAGCCGTTTTCAACATTTGACAGATTTATGCTTAATTCTCTCAAAAAGTTACTGACAGATACACTTTTGTGTTTAAAAGCTGACCACTCAATAATAAAGTACATTGTTTTTGTATATTTCGTTAAGAATGTGACTCTTAATGGCAGTTTTTTGATTTTGAGGCTATTTCAGTGAAACAAGGCCGTTTTCAACATTTGACAGATTTATGCTTAATTCTCTCAAAAAGTTACTGACAGATACACTTTTGTGTTTAAAAACTGACCACTCAATAATAAGTGCTTTGTTTTTTGTATATTTTCGTTAAGAATGTGACTCTTAATGGCAGTTTGTGATTTTGAGGCTATTTCAGTGAAACATGGCCGTTTTCAACATTTGACAGATTTATGCTTAATTCTCTCAAAAAGTTACTGACAGATACACTTTTGTGTTTAAAAAGCTGACCACTCAATAATAAAGTACATTGTTTTTGTATATTTCGTTAAGAATGTGACTCTTAATGGCAGTTTGTGATTTTGAGGCTATTTCAGTGAAATAATGCCGTTTTCAACATTTGACAGATTTATGCTTAATTCTCTCAAAAAGTTAATGACAGATACACTTTTGTGTTTAAAAGCTGACCACTCAATAATAAAGTACTTTGTTTTTATATATTTCGTTAAGAATGTGACTCTTAATGGCATTTTGTGATTTTGAGGCTATTTCAGTGAAACAATGCATTTTTCAACATTTGACCGATTTATGCTTAATTCTCTCAAAAAGTTACTGACAGATACACTTTTGTGTTTAAAAGCTGACCACTCAATAATAAAGTACTCTGTTTTTGTATATTTCGTTAAGAATGTGACTCTTAATGGCTGTTTGTGATTTTGAGGCTATTTCAGTGAAACAAGGCCGTTTTCAACATTTGACAGATTTATGCTTAATTCTCTCAAAAAGTTACTGACAGATACACTTTTGTGTTTAACAACTGACCACTCAATAATAAAGTACTTTGTTTTTGTATATTTCGTTAAGAATGTGACTCTTAATGGCAGTTTGTGATTTGGAGGCTATTTCAGTGAAACCAGGCCGTTTTCAACATTTGACAGATTTATGCTTAATTCTCTCAAAAAGTTAATGACAGATATACTTTTGTGTTTACAAACTTTATTAACGAAATATACAAAAACAAAGCACTTCATTATCGAGTGGTCAGCTTTTAAACACAAAAGTGTATCTGTCAGTAACTTTCTGAGAGAATTAAGCATTAATCTGTCAAATGTTGAAAACGGCATTGTTTCACTGAAATAGCCTCAAAATCACAAACTGCCATTAAGAGTCACATTCTTAACAAAAATCTACTAACACAAAGTACTTCATTTTCCAGTTTTCATCTTTTAAACACAAAAGTGTATCTTTCAGTAACTTTTTGAGAGAATTAAGCATAAATCTGTCAAATGTTGAAAACGGCCTTGTTTCACTGAAATAGCCTCAAAATCACAAACTGCCATTAAGAGTCACATTCTTAACAAAATCGACTAAAACAAAGTACTTCATTATCGAGTGGTCAGCTTTTGAACACAAAAGCGTATCTGTCAGTAATTTTTTGAGAGAATTAAGCATAAATCTGTCAAATGTTGAAAACGGCATTGTTTCACTGAAATAGCCTCAAAATCACAAACTGCCATTAAGAGTCACATTCTTAACACAGATCTACTAACACAAAATACTTAATTTTCTAGTTTTCATCTTTTATACACAAAAATGTATATTTCAGTAACTTTCTGAGAGAATTAAGCATTAATCTGTCAAATGTTCAAAACGGCCTTGTTTCACTGAAATAGCCTCAAAATCACAAACTGCCATTAAGAGTCACATTCTTAACAAAATATACAAAAACAAAGTACTTCATTATCGAGTGGTCAGCTTTTAAACACAAAAGTGTATCTGTCAGTAACTTTCTGAGAGAATTAAGCATTAATCTGTCAATTGTTGAAAACGGCATTGTTTCACTGAAATAGCCTCAAAATCACAAACTGCCATTAAGAGTCACATTCTTAAAAAAAATCTACTAACAAAAAGTACTTCATTTTCTAGTTTTCATCTTTTATATTTCATCAAAATCACAAACTGCCATTAAGAGTCACATTCTTAACAAAAATCTACTAACACAAAGTACTTCATTTTCCAGTTTTCATCATTTAAACACAAAAGTTTATCTTTCAGTAACTTTTTGAGAGAATTAAGCATAAATCTGTCAAATGTTGAAAACGGCCTGGTTTCACTGAAATAGCCTCAAATCACCAACTGCCATTAAGAGTCACATTATTAAAGACATATACAAAAACAAAGTACTTTATTATTGAGTG
Source organism: Dissostichus eleginoides (assembly GCA_031216635.1). Classification (NCBI taxonomy): domain Eukaryota; kingdom Metazoa; phylum Chordata; class Actinopteri; order Perciformes; family Nototheniidae; genus Dissostichus; species Dissostichus eleginoides. The sequence goes on along the minus strand of CM062286.1, from coordinate 23,524,092 downwards.
GTCAGCTTTTAAACACAAAAGTGTATCTGTCAGTAACTTTTTGAGAGAATTAAGCATAAATCTGTCAAATGTTCAAACGGCCTTGTTTCACTGAAATAGCCTCAAAATCACAAACTGCCATTAAGAGTCACATTCTTAACAAAATCGACTAAAACAAAGTACTTCATTATCGAGTGGTCAGCTTTTAAACACAAAACTGTATCTGTCAGTAACTTTCTGAGAGAATTAAGCATTAATCTGTCAAATGTTGAAAACGGCCTTGTTTCACTGAAATAGCCTCAAAATCACAAACTGCCATTAAGAGTCACATTCTTAACAAAAATCTACTAACACAAAGTACTTCATTTTCCAGTTTTCATCTTTTAAACACAAAAGTGTATCTTTCAGTAACTTTTTGAGAGAATTAAGCATAAATCTGTCAAATGTTGAAAACGGCCTTGTTTCACTGAAATAGCCTCAAAATCACAAACTGCCATTAAGAGTCACATTCTTAACAAAAATCTACTAAAACAAAGTACTTCATTTTCTAGTTTTCATCTTTTATACACAAACATTTATATTTCAGTAACTTTCTGAGAGAATAAAGCATTAATCTGTCAAATTTTCAAAACGGCCTTGTTTCACTGAAATAGCCTCAAAATCACAAACTACCATTAAGAGTCACATTCTTAACCAAATCTAAAAAAACAAAGTACTTTATTATTGAGTGGTCAGCTTTTAAACACAAAAGTGTATCTGTCAGTAACTTTTTGAGAGAATTAAGCATTAATCTGTCAAATGTTGAAAACGGCATTGTTTCACTGAAATAGCCTCAAAATCACAAACTGCCATTAAGAGTCACATTCTTAACAAAAATCTACTAACACAAAGTACTTCATTTTCCAGTTTTCATCTTTTAAACACAAAAGTGTATCTTTCAGTAACTTTTTGAGAGAATTAAGCATAAATCTGTCAAATGTTGAAAACGGCATTGTTTCACTGAAATAGCCTCAAAATCACAAACTGCGATTAAGAGTCACATTCTTAACAAAAATCTACTAAAACAAAGTACTTCATTTTCTAGATTTCATCTTTTATACACAAACATTTATATTTCAGTAACTTTCTGAGAGAATTAAGCATTAATCTGTCAAATGTTCAAAACGGCCTTGTTTCACTGAAATAGCCTCAAAATCACAAACTGCCATTAAGAGTCACATTCTTAACAAAATCGACTAAAACAAAGTACTTCAATATCGAGTGGTCAGCTTTTGAACACAAAAGTGTATCTGTCAGTAATTTTTTGAGAGAATTAAGCATAAATCTGTCAAATGTTCAAAACGGCATTGTTTCACTGAAATAGCCTCAAAATCACAAACTGCCATTAAGAGTCACATTCTTTACAAAATATACAAAAACAAAGTACTTCATTATCGAGTGGTCAGCTTTTAAACACAAATAAGTAAAACAGAATTATCTGTCTGTATTACTGACAGATAATTACTGAAATTATCTGTCAGTAATTTTTTGAGAGAATTAAGCATAAATCTGTCAAATGTTGAAAACGGCATTGATTCACTGAAATAGCCTCAAAATCACAAACTGCCATTAAGAGTCGAATTCTTAACGAAATCTAAAAAAAAAAAGTACTTCATTATCGAGTGGTCAGCTTTTAAACACAAAATTGTTTCTTTCAGTAACTTTTTGAGAGAATTAAGCATAAATCTGTCAAATGTTCAAAACGGACTTGTTTCACTGAAATAGCCTCAAAATCACAAACTGCCATTAAGAGTCACATTCTTAACAAAATCGACTAAAACAATGTACTTCATTATCGAGTGGTCAGCTTTTAAACACAAAAGTGTATCTGTCAGTAACTTTCTGAGAGAATTAAGCATTAATCTGTCAAATGTTGAAAACGGCCTTGTTTCACTGAAATAGCCTCAAAATCACAAACTGCCATTAAGAGTCACATTCTTAACAAAAATCTACTAACAAAAAGTACTTCATTTTCTAGTTTTCATCTTTTATATACAAAAATGTATCTTTCAGTAACTTTCTGAGAGAATTAAGCATTAATCTGTCAAATGTTCAAAACAACATTGGCATTTGTTTTCAGAAGATATTAAGATACTGTCGTCCGTTCCGGTACTGTGGTCAACTCAGCCGTCTCTCGTGTTTGCTTGGTCAAATCAGCAGCTCTTCATTTTTGAGTGCGCAATTAATCGGGCCTTTACGGTAATCGCCGAGAAGCGGCACTGATGCTTTTTTCTGCTTTATTTGCGATACAAATAATTTGTACCATAAGTTCTTAATAAAACTGAGTAATACTCTGTCAAACTCGCGTCCTGAGTATAATAATTCATGTATTCTGCTATATTTGATGAGGAATAAAATGTTTTTTTACCAAAAGTTCTACACAAAATTGATACTGTTGGACTCAGTCAGTACAAAGTACTACTTGGACTACTATCACAAGTACAATCAACTACTTTTACTGTGAATTATTGTACTCAGGACAGGAGTTTAACCAAGTATTACTCAAAAAGTACAGAGTAAAAATACTTGATTGTACTTGTGGTAGTAGTCCAAGTAGTACTGAGTCCAACAGTATCAATTTCATGTAGAACTTATGGTAACAAATATTTGTATCCCTCAACAAATATAGCAGAATACATGAATGATTGTACTCAGGAGGGGAGTTTGAGAGAGAATAACTGAAAAAGTACACAGTAAAAGTAGTTCATTTTATTGTTGGTAGCAGTCAAACTAGTACTGAGTCCAACAGTATCAGTTTTATTAAGAACCTATGGTGAAACATATTTTTATCGCAAATATAGCACAAAAACATGCATTATTTTACTCTTGTACTAGCGTCAGTGCCGCTTCTCGGTCGATTAAATGAAGAGCTGCTGATTTGACCAAGCAAACGCGAGAGACGGCTGAGTTGACTGCAGTGTTCCACTGCACTCCGACAGCACTGAGCACTACATCTAGATTAAGATTAAACATCCATCCATCCATCCATCTTCTCCCGCTTATCCATGGTCGGGTAGCAGGGGTAGCAGTTCCAGCAGAGAGCCCCAAACTTTCTTTTCCCTGGCCACATCAACCAGCTCTGACTGGGGGATCCCAAGGCGCTCCCAGGCCAGCGAAGAGATATAATCCCTCCACCTGGTCCTAGGTCTACCCCTTGGTCTCTTCCCAGCTGGACGTGCCTGGAACACCTCCCTAGGGAGGCGCCCAGGTTGCATCCTTACTAGGTGCCCGAACCACCTCAACTGGCTCCTTTCGACGTGAAGGAGGAGCGGTTCAACTCCGAGTCCCTCCCGGATGACTGAACTTCTCACCTTATCCCTAAGGGAGACGCCAGCCACCCTGCGTCGAAAACCCATCTCGGCCGCTTGTATCCGCGATCTCGTTCTTTCGGTCATGACCCATCCTTCATGACCATAGGTGAGGGTAGGAACGAAAATGGCCCGGTAGACAGAGAGCTTTGCCTTCTGGCTCAGCTCTCTTTTCGTCACAACGGTGCGGTAAAGCGACTGCAGTACCGCTCCCGCTGCTCCGATTCTCCGGCCCATCTCACGCTCCATTGTTCCCTCACTCGAGAACAAGACCCCGAGATACTTGAACTCCTTCACTTGGGGTAAGGACTCATTCCCTACTTGGAGTGGACAGTCCATCGGTTTCCTGCTGAGAACCATGGCCTCAGATTTGGAGGTGCTGATCCTCATCCCAGCCGCTTCACACTCGGTTGCGAACCGATCCAGTGAGTGCTGAAGGTCGCAGACCGATGAAGCCATTAGAACCACATCATCTGCAAAAAGCAGTGGTGCAATCCTTAGTCCACCGAACTGCAGACCCCCCCCCCACGACTACGCCTCGAAATCCTATCCATGTATATTACAAACAGGATCGGTGACAAAGCGCAGCCCTGGCGGAGGCCAACCCTCACTGGAAATGGGACCCGGACACACCTCTCGCTTTGGGAGTACAGAGATTGGATGGCCCTGAGTAGAGACCCCCTCACCCCATACTCCTGCAGCACCTCCCACAGTAACTCCCTGGGAACTCGGTCATACGCCTTCTCCAAGTCTACAAAACACATGTAGACCGGATAAGCATACTCCCAGGCCCCCTCCAGGATCCTTGCGAGAGTAAAAAGCTGATCCGTCGTTCCACGACCAGGACGGAATCCGCATTGTTCCTCCTCAATCTGAGGTTCGACAATCGGCCTGACCCTCCTTTCAAGTACCTTAGAGTAAACTTTCCCGGGGAGGCTGAGTAGTGTGATGCCTCTGTAATTGGCACACACCCTCTGATCCCCCTTTTTGAAAAGGGGAACCACCACCCCGGTCTGCCACTCCTTCGGTACTGTTTCCGACTTCCACGCAACGTTGATGAGACGTGTCAACCATGACAGTCCCTCAACACCCAGAACCTTCAGCATTTCTGGGCGGATCTCATCCACCCCCGGGGCTTTGCCACTGTGGAGTGTTTTGACGACCTCAGTGACCTCCCCCCGGGAGATTGGTGTTGATCCCCCGTCATACTCCAGCTCTGCCTCTAACATAGAGGGCGGAGTTGTCGGGTTCAGGAGTTCCTCAAAGTGTTCCTTCCAACGCCCTAACACTCCATCAGTTGAGGTCAACAACGTCCCATCCTTACTGTACACAGCTTGGATGGTTCCCTGCTTCCCCCTCCTGAGGTGTCGGACAGTTTTCCAGAACAACTTTGGTGCCGCCCGAAAGTCCTTTTCCATGGCTTCTCCGAACTTCTCCCCAACCCGCTGCTTTGCCTCGGCCATGGCTGAGGCTGCTGCCCTTCGGGCCTGTCGGTACCTTGCAACTGCCTCGGGAGTCCCCCGGGATAACAAATCCCTGAAGGCCTCCTTCTTCAGTCGGACGGCTTCCCTGACCACCGGTGTCCACCAGGAGGTTCGAGGGTTACCGCCCCTTGAGGCACCTAAGACCTTGAGACCACAGCTCCCCGCCGCGGCTTCGGCAATAGAGGCTTTGAACACCGCCCACTCTGGTTCAATGTCCCCAACCTCCACAGGAATGCCCGAAAAGCTCCGCCGGAGGTGTGTTGAAGGCCTCCTGAACTTGGGCCTCCTCCAGACGTTCCCAGTTCACCCGAACTACACGTTTGGGCTTACCAGGTCTGTCCAGAGGCTTCCCCCGCCACTCGACCCAACTCACCACCAGATGGTGATCAGTTGACAAGTCCGCCCCTCTCTTTACCCGAGTGTCCAAAACATACGGCCTCAGGTCCGATGATACGATAACGAAATCGATCATGGACCTTCTGCCTAGGGTGCTCTGGTACCACGTACACTTATGAGCATCCTTATGTTTGAACATGGTGTTTGTTATGGCAAATCCATGACTAGCACAGAAGTCCAGTAACAAACCACCACTCCGGTTCAGATCAGGGGGGCCGTTCCTCCCAATCACGCCCCTCCAAGTGTTTCCATCATCGCCCACATGTGCGTTGAAGTCTCCCAGCAAGATTAAAGAGTCCCCTTCAGGAGCCCCATACAGGACTCTTTCCAGGGTCTCCAAGAAGGCCGTATACTCTGAACTGCTGTTTGGTGCATAAGCACACACAACAGTCAGAGTTTTCCCCCCCATGACCCGCAGGCGTAGGGAGGCGACCCTCTTGTCCACTGGGGTAAACTCCAACAACGAAGCACCCAACTCCGGAGAAGAATAGAGTCCAACCCCTATCCAGAAGTAAGGTTCCAGAGCCGACGCTGTGTGTAGAGGTGAGCCCAACCAGATCCAACTGGTAACGCTCCACCTCCCGCACAAGCTCCGGCTCCTTCCCCCCCAGAGAGGTGACATTCCAAGTCCCCAAAGCCAGCTTCTGTCGCCTGGGTCTGGTCCGTCGAGACCCTCTGCTTTCACTGCCACCCTTCTGGCAGTGCACCCGACCCCATCACTGTTTCCTGTAGGTGGTGGGCCCGCGGGACGGAGAAGCGGAGGTGTTGCCCATGTTGTCTTTTCGGGCAGTGCCCGGCCGGGCTCCATGGCAACCCCGGCCACCAGACGCTCGCCGACGAGTCCTCCTTCTGGGCCTGGCTCCAGAAGGGGACCCCAGGCTTCTTCCGGGCCGGGTATCCTCACCCCCTGTGTCGTATTTCATGAGGTCTTTTGAACCAATCTTAGTCTGGCCCCTTGCCTGAGACCAATTTGCCATGGGAGACCCTACCAGGAACACAAGGTTCCAGACAACACAGCCCCCAGGTTCATCAGGGCACACAAACCTCTCTACCACTGTAAGGTGCTGGTTCTTCAGAGAGGTAAGATTAAACACATTTATTTAATTTGGGAACACACACATATACCTTTGGAGTTGGCCAGATGTGTGTGAATTACTGTTCATGGTCATTTGAAAACAAATGCTGATGTCAGACATACACAAACATACCGAACACACACACAGAGCGGAACTGAGCACAGCACAAACACACATGTCATGCGCCTTGTGGACCGGACATCTCCTTCATAAAACGATTAATAGGGGGAATAATCGGGCAGTTTGATGTGTGTAGAGGTGTATGTGTGTATGTAGAAGTGTGTGTGGCTATAACGAAGCAGCCTGCAGTCGCTCTTTAGCTGTCTAATGAACAGTGTTGGGCAAGTTACTTCCAAAATGTAATATATTACATATTACTTATTACTGTCTTTTTAAAGTAATAAGTTACACTACAATATTACTGTCTCTGAAATGTTATGAGTTACACTACTTTTTAGTTACTTTTGAGTTACTTTCACCAAAATAACCGCAAAAGAATGGCTAGGTATTTTAAATGCTAAAATGTAGTTTAGTGCAGCTCATTATACATCCAGTGAAGGGCAATGTGGTATAGCATAACAACTGTGTAGGCCATTAAGGCTACTAACAACTTTTATTACACGGCTTAGTTGAATACTCGATTCTGATTGTAAATTCTTAACATGTGACACGTTGTTAATACAGTATTACAGACCACTGTCAATTACTATAATGAAGGTTGCTAAGGAGGATCAAGAAAGAGAAAGGAAAAGAGGTTAAAAGACGGAGCGCTGGACGTCAGATAAATCACCAGAAGAAGGCAGAGAGGAAGTAAACACTAACAGGAACACGGAACGGGCTCTGTATTTTGTTTAGTATACGGCCATGTACTGTACAGGCCTGGTTCCAAAACAAAATAATTTGGGGTGCATCTGAGATTACAGGGGTGCAGCACTAGTAGGATTACATGAGCAATAGTGGCCGGCAACAGCAATGAAAAATATATCATTGATGTTATGGTCCCCAATGAACAGATTATGGCATTTGTTATGTTTTGAAACCAAGCAAGTGAGAACATTTCAAGTGGGTTAAAAGTGCAATCCTGAAATATTTAATATAGTCCAAAGTGGACTATGGTACGGAGCCCTGGAGGGTTCATAGAGAGAAAAATAAATAAAACGAGACCACGTTTTATTAATTCGTGCGCACAAGATGTAATTCGTGGCCTCAATTTAATAAAACGAGACCACGTTTTATTAATTTGTGCGCACGAGATATAATTCGTGGCCTCAATTTAAATAAAACAAGGCCACGCTTTATTAATTTGTGCGCACAATATACTTTCTCGTTCGCACGAGATACTTTCTCGTTCGCACGAGATACTTTCTCGTGCGCACGATATACTTTCCCGTTCACACGAGATACTTTCTTATGGTAAAACACTGCCCGATTATTACGCCATATTATTAGTTTTATGAAGAATATGTCCGGTCGCCAGGGCGTGTGTGTGTGTGTGTGTGTGTGTGTGTGTGTGTGTGTTGTGTGTGTGTGTTGTGTGTGTGTGTGTGTGTTGTGTGTGTGTGTGTGGGCATTTGTTTATGATAGTGTCGTTCGTTCCGGTGCACTCCGGCAGGACTATAGCACTACATCGAGATTAAGATTAAACACATTTCTTTCACTTGGGAATACACATATAACTATGGAGAACCAGATTTGTGTAAATTACTGTTCATGGTAATTTGAAAACAAATGCCGGTGGTGTGGGAAACACACAAGCACACCGAACACACACACACAGAGCGGAGCTGAGCACAAACACACACACATCATGCGCCCTGGTGACCGGACATCTCCTTCATAAAACGAGTAATAGGGGGAATACTCTGGTAGTTCGATGTGTGTAGAGGTGTGTGTGGTTTAACGTAGCAGCCTCGATCTCTATTCAGCTGTTCTAATGAAGGGAAACACAGTGAAGTAAACAGTAAAAGGCACAGCTCTTTGCAGCTGGTGCTGCTCTTCTTAGATTCTGCTGAGTTACACGTTACTGCCTCCAGTGCCCTGTACGACGAAGCCAGTTCAACAGACCCTGGATAAGTTTGAGTTACCCGGCTTAACTAACCCTAACAAACGCGATCTCTCTAAGCGGTCCTACGAAGCTGGTTATCAACTCAGTAAATCAACCAGGGTTTCTTTGTCCGGCTGAGAGCGCATTCACGTGAAAGGGACGGGGTTAGCAACATTTGACCAATCACAAACATGGAGAAGCATGCTGACAGCGCAGCTTCATACTTCATGAATGAATAGTAAATAGCAAATCCTGCTTCGTAGTAAAGGCCACTGGTGCCGCAGAGATTTCATAAAGTGAAGGAGGTTTTCCTTCTATAAAAAAGCTGTGGGCAGCAGATACTGTGAGAGTCACGGACAGGAATTCATAGATCAAAGCAGACTGGTTTACAGACTCTTCTGTTTTGCGAATCCGGTGCTTAAACAAATAGCTCTAAACCCCTGGCAAAAATGTCCCTAAATGAAGTCCGAGTTTGAAATATATCTCAAATAATGTATGCACTGCCATTTCTCCACATAAACATAACAGTCTGCAATGAAACGGTTGTCTCCTCTGTGCTCCACTTCCTACTTGACGCACCGGTAACTTTCTCGTGCGAACGAGAAACTAACAAAATACTTTCTCGTTCGCACGAAATACTATCTCGATATACACGATATACTTTCTCGTCCGCACAAAATAGTATTTTGTGCGGACGAGAAAGTATATCGTGCGCACAAGATACTTTTTTTTTCTCTCCATGAACCTTTAGGGGCTCCGTACTATGGCAAAGAAAAGCACAAAAGCTTCAAAACTGTACTGATAAAACAAATGAGAACATATTGTAAATCAAGGCAAATATTATTTGAACAAGCTCATGGTTTGAAATGGCAAACATTGAAAAGCAAAAGTATTATTAAAACCATGTACTACATCATCACCTTGGTTCCATCATATACTCTGGGAAGAGAATATTTACTGTGCTTGAAAACTGGTATCACATCATCATGTGAGGTTGACTTTGTGACCTGGAGAACATTTCAGCTGCGACAATAGCTTGTTGATAAGCTTGGGATATGAGATCTTTTTTTAGCCATTCGTGGTGAAGGCATCTGTGCTATTATATGCATTATTTTTGACCCAACATTTCTACAGGCATGGCAGAATATGGCACTATTTTTACATGAATATTCTAGCCATTGTCTATTTTTATACCACGAGCTGCAAAATGGCCGCCTTACCCCACTGTGCAGGCGGGTACTTGTTTAGATATACCTGGGCAGGCTCTGTTTTGCCGTGGTATCCTGGCACCTGCGGGCCGCAGAGGGGCGGCGTAGTGTCCCCATCTGACCTGTTGCTATTGTCTGCAGTGGATGCAGTGTTGCGGGCGTTTAGTGATGGTTGCTTTAACCATTTTCTTATACATGATTATCCACAGATGTGTTAGCACTATGTAAAATGATGCACGCGCAGCGGAGCAGGTCATGCGCACCTGACACAATTTGTTGTTTGTATTTTTTGCTCCGTTCTCTTTTTTGAATAGAGGGTGCATAACATTCAACTGGGGGCAATGCATGCCTATGCACCCCCGAAGATCCCGACGGGAAGCCTGAAGGGTAAACACCAGGTTTACTAATCTACCCACACAGTTTTTCTCTGTTGTCGGAATGTCTCGCGATGTTGGTACATTCTTAAAAAACAAAACACCATTTCATTTCAGGTTAAAATGTGTTGTAACTGCGTTACTGAGAATTGTAACGGGTAATATATTACCCATATTTCATTAGTAATGCGTTACATTACTTCGTTACAGCAAAAAGTAATATATTACTGTAACTCCGTTACTTTTGTAACACGTTACATCCAACACTGGTGGTGACCCTGCTCATTTCCCTCATCTAAGAAATGTGCATATGTCCGGAGTTACTGCTGACATGAGTCGGTACAAAGACAAAATTACGGAATTGCTGCGGGACTTTGAGTGGCGGTTTCAGGTCTTTGGTGAGCTTGAGACAGAGTTTGCAGTTTTTCGCTCGCCATTTGCAGTTAAGGCTGCGGATCTGCCAGTCGACATACAACTTGAGATAATCGACTTACAATGTGATCAGGATTTAAAGGACAAATTTGCCTCGTCGGACTTAGGCACATTTTATCGGTATCTTTTGCCAGGATTCCCCAAATTGACAGCCCTGGCAGCAAACGTTTTGAGCATGTTTGGGACCACCTACCTTTGTGAACAGGTTTTTCTCTGTAATGAACATTACTAAAACAAAGCTGCGCTCAAGACTCACACACAAGTGCCTGAATGAAATAATTAAATTGGCTGCTAGTCAGGATTTTAAGCCTGATATTGATGCCCTTGTGAGGGCTAAAAGATGTCAAGTTTCAGGAGCAAATTAATCAGTGAGTTGACCTACTGTTCTGTGACCTCAGTTCTGTGAAAATAAGAACCTACTGAAATATTTGAACATTTTGTATTATTATTATGTCACTGAACATTGTGTATTATAATGTCAATCAGCAGCTTCATTAGGCAAAAAATAGTTTGGTTTGATGTAATTTCTAAAAGCTGTGGCTGCATTGCCCCAACTTTTTTTCAATATAGAAATTTGTTGGAGAAAATACTGTTGTCTCTTTATGGGTTTGTTTTAATGCACTGATATCATGTGTGACTCTGAACTGTGTACGACCTTGCAGCTGCCTCTTTATGATAGGAGGAGGCAGGGAATTTCAGGTTGTTGATCTTTATGAGGAGACAGGCACATACTTGTTGTCTCCTACAGGTTGTTGATCTTTATGAGGAGACAGGCACATACTTGTTGTCTCCTACCAGTGGCGAACCGTCAGGGCCTTCAAGGTATTCAGAGAATACCCTGGAACACTCAGATAAAACAAACAAAAAATCGATTTAATTATATAAATAAAATGTAATAAAATGTATATAAAATGTATATAAAATGAATAAATGAGAATCGTATCTGTGTTGTTGATCTGTGATATTACAGTGTTACGTTGATTTGTTTGTCCTTCTCGGACCATGCACTACGCATTTCAGTGGTTTTGTGTTAGAAAAGAAAGCAACCAATCAGATCTTGTTCTGGGTCTCTGGGTAGAATATCCTTCAACCAAGGTATTCTATATCCTTGATAGAATGCCCTGGCCGTTGCACTGAATGAGAGCGTACGTTTGGACTGACAGTTTGATCAACCAATCATATATTGATTTGTAGCCAATGGGCGTATTCTTTCAGAGTTTCCCTCGGTTCCAGGGTACTCTCGAAGGCCCGGTAGTTAACTGGCACTCAGAGGTGTCGAGTGATATTTTCCTAACATAATTCTATATTTTCAAGGCAAGGGAGGTAGCTCAAACTCCTCACTTAATAGCTCCCACGTTTTTATTTATATTTTGTGGAAGTTTCAGGTGGAAACTGTGATCTGTTGTAAAGAACATGTGTGTAGCACTTGAAATTGCACTTGTTTGTCTTAATACATTTCAGTTTGTTCATAACGTTTTGGGTCTCATTACATTTTCTGAATGTACTTGTAGCCTACTTATTTGCACTTAAACAGAAATATTGTCGTTATGTAGGACCTGTGGGTTATTATACTATGTTTTTACTGGTCCGGCCCACTTGAGATCAAAGTGGGCAGTATGTGGCCCCCTTAAAGTGCTTGTGACACGGTTTTCCCCCATCATCCAAACCATTAATTTCAGTAAATAATGTCCCCTTGAAACCGTTACTGAAGTGATTTTTGAAAATTTGTACTTTGATAACCGTTAATCTGCCCTTCAATGTGACCATATTCTGGATCTTCTCTGGGTCTGCTCTGGGATTCTTAAACTCCCGCGAAAAGGTGTGCCGCGTCACAGAGGGAAGACGAACACTTCCGGAGTCCAGTATCTGTATGCAAACAAACGATGGCACACACAGCAGCAAGCTCCGACTGCGATTGTAGTTTAATTTTGAATGTGTCTGAGAGCTCATATGAGGATGAAGCATCTGATAGTGATAGCCTCGTAGACGATATTGACTATATGCCCTACAGATTCGAACCATATGCCTCTGAATCGGATGAAATTAACTCCGAGTCGGACAGTGGAGACGACAACCCCCCCGACTCTTTCCCTCCCTCGCGCACACACACACACACACACACACAAACACACACAGAGTATCCTAAAAAACACATCACGTTTAAAGGTTGTTGTTCTTACCTGAGTTTTCTCTTGTTGCTCGAAGTAGGCACTTCGGGGGAGTTTAGCTGGGGGGTTGGCGAAGTCTTTGGGGCCTTTACGGATTTGAGAAGGCGTGGGAAATAGAGTAGGCACTGCTGACGGCTTCAGAATCCGTCTTCGCGAAAAATCAATCCCAGTTTCAGCCATCAACAAAGGCCTTTCCTCGAAATTCTCGGCCAGAAAGTGGGGGCTGCATATGTAGGTCGATGTGGGGTTCATCACAGACCAGCCAGCCCTTGTGTTCTGCACGTTTTTCTCCTATGTGCGCTGACGCTTGACATCCGTTGGAAAGCTATGTATGCTGATGTTAAGTTCCTCATTTGCTGTATTGGAACAGCCAGACACAACGCATCGTCGAACCATCTCTACGCGTGACAAATCCCTTCTGTCCCTGTCTGGCTCAATGGGAGCAGAATAAATATGGCCCTTTGTGACGCACTTCCGCCTTCGTCCCGAAAAAGGAAACTGAGTGAAGGACTTTTCCGGCGATATTCGAAATTATTGATATTTATCAATACGGTATCGCAAATTCATTTTTAAACTGATGGTTCGAGATGACTAGTAGCCCAACATTGCATTGCACAACAATAGGTGGGATGGTGTCACAAGCACTTTAACTGAAATGAGTTTGCCACCCCTGGTTTACGTGTTCGGCGTAATGACGTACCGCAGCCTCGACAATTTCTGTAGTCCTATTCAGCCACTTGGTAACAACTATCGTTTTTCAGACACATCAACTCTTCAGAAATAACCAGTGGGGTCACTGCTGATGTATTTAATGTTGTAGAACAAAACGTGATCTTCTCTTCAATTTGTGTCAACCACAGACCTTATTTCGAGCTATTTTCCAAAATCCTATCGAGAAATTGCATTGCTTTTAGTCGAAAGAACCGGAAGTGGTAAACATGCTAACTTACTTCCGGGTTTTAGGACGCGTCACTGTGGCACTCTATAGAGAGGCGAAGTCCCTCCCTTTCCGGGGGAGCTCCATGGGACCCTATTTTGGAAAAAATATGTATTGAAGTAATTGGGGAGAGAAAGATTATCTTTTGACTCCGTTTGAATTGTGCCACGAATTACACACATGTTAATTGTCAATTTAAAAGATAATTTTGCAAGTCAAAAAAATAAAAATGTGTCGTAAAACTGTGAAGTAACACTTTTTTTTGTGTGAAACCGCTCAATGAACTACATCTCCTGTCTCGCACCACACACCAAGACGGCCGTGACGTTTCACTTCTTTCTTTCAGAATGAGGCGAAAAGTATTAAACGAGGTGAAAATCACTACAAGTCTGGATATGTTGAGAGCTGTACATACACAAAAGGGGAGTTAGTCGGTTCCGTAAGAGCCAGCATGCAGGACCGGGATTCTGGGATTTGTAGTCTTTCTAGTTGCGTATTTTTCAGTCTTATACTCTTCTTGAACAGTTTTACGACAAACTGTGACTTTTTTGACATGGAAATTATTTTTTAAGATTGACAAACATCCAGTGACGAACCGTGTCTATCACAACTGGACCTTCTGTAGACACACACACCCCCCGCCGCCCCCCCCCCCCCGGCATTATAATGTCCGTCTTTTCACTGAATTGTCGTCTTGAAAAGGGTACTCACAACAATTCTGCAACAACTTCATCTTCACCTGTTGCACTTGCCATTTCAACGTTAAAAACAATAAAACGGCATGAATTGCTTTGTCGCATTCATCTAGATCCTCTGTCTCGAGTCAGTTAACTACCGGGCCTTCGAGAGTACCCTGGAACCGAGGGAAACTCTGAAAGAATAGGCCCATTGGCTACAAATCAATTTATGATTGGTTGATCAAACTGTCAGTCCAAAAGTATGCTCTCATTCAGTGCAACGGCCAGGGTATTCTATCAAGATATAGAATACCTTGGTTGAAGGATATTCTACCTAGAGACCCAGAACAAGATCTGATTGGTTGCTTTCTTTTCTAACACAAAACCACTGAAATGCGTAGTGCATGGTCCGAGAAGGACAAACAAATCAACGTAACACTGTAATATTACAGATCAACAACACAGATACGATTCTCATTTATTCATTTTATATACATTTGATTACATTTTATTTATATAATTAAATCGATTTTTTGTTTGTTTTATCTGAGTGTTCCAGGGTATTCTCTGAATACCTTGAAGGCCCTGACGGTTCGCCACGGCAAACATCATATGTGTAATTAATGGCTGGTCGTTTGTGTATATATTGAACAGGAGGGGGGACAGTACACGGCCTCCCACAAGGTAGCGAACTGGCCCCCCTCCTGTTCAACATATACACAAACGACCAGCCATTACCCCCAGAATGCCAGCGTTTCATCTACGCAGATGACCTCTGCATCACCACCCAACAAGTAGACCTCCAGAAGATTGAGCCTGTCCTTGAAAGTGCCCTCCAAGAAATGTCAAGCTACTACAATAACAACCACCTGAAACCCAACCCATCAAAAACCCAACTATGCAGCTTCCACCTGAGGAACCGAGACGCTAAAAAAGAACTGAGTGTCACCTGGGATAGCCACAACCTGTCCAACCATAAGCATCCCATGTATCTTGGTGTTACACTGGATAGGACACTCTCCTTCAAGAAACACCTGGAGAACACCAAAGCCAAGGTCAACACCCGCAACAACATCCTGCGCAAACTAGTGAACTCCAAGTGGGGCGCAGATCCACCAACAATCCGTGCAACTGCCATGGCCCTGTGTTTCTCTACAGCAGAGTATGCCTGCTCAAGCTGGTGCCGATCATGTCACACCAAACTGGTCGACACAGCCTTGAATGACACCTGCCGCATCATCACGGGATGCGTTAAGACAACACCTGTCCCGTGCCTCTATGCGCTAGCCGGCATCTCTCCCCCGCATATCAGACGACTAGGTATCGCTCAAGATGAACGGAGAACACAAGAGACAGACATCAGACGCCCCTTGCATGGCCACGTACCACCCCCACGCAGGCTCCGATCCAGAGCCAGTTTTGTGCAGACAGTCCTGCTCCTCCAGACAACCAAACAAGCAGCAAGGATCTGGGAAGATGAATGGCAAAGAAATAACACACAAGCTCTTGAATGGCTGGACAGAGGAGTCACACCAACGGAAAGCCTCGCTAGTGGCCACGACCTTTGCTGGACAACCTGGAAGTCACTTAATAGACTGCGTGTGGAACAGGGAGGTGCAAAGCACTGATGAAAGTGTGGAACTACACCACAGAAGACACGTGCAGCTGTGGATCAGTGCAGACAATGTCCCACATACTGGAATGTGCCGATGCCCCCCGGTGCAGCCCAGAAGACCTGGCAGAACATACCCCATCAGCTGTGGACTGTGCCCAATACTGGCAGAACGACATCTGAGATTTCTACGGACTCGAAGAAGAAGAAGTGGCACAATTCAAACGGGATCGAAAGATACGTTTTCTCTCCCCATTGACTTCAATACATAATTTTTCCGAAATAAGGTCCGATGGGTCGGAAGTAGATGGGCGGGACTTCGCCTCTCTATAAGAACTGGATACAGTGTCGGAGGTAGGGTCTCGTTCTTTCCTATGAGAGCTGACGCGTCCTAAAACCCGGAAGTAAGTTAGCATTTTACCAAATCATTTTCGAATCATAAATCTAATTGATAGATTTATGATCGATAGATTTATGAATCGAAAATTATAAAAGTAGGGTAGACATGTGGATATTATCCGGTTGAACAAAACGTGATCTGTCTCTTCAATTTGTGTCAACCACAGACCTTATTTCGAGCTATTTTCCAAAATCCTATGGAGAAATTGCATTGGTTTTTGTCGAAGGAACCGGAAGGAGTTTACTTCCGGGTTTTATGACGCGTCACTGAAGGCTTCTCAATTCTCTAATATTCCCTCCTCGACTCCCCTCCTCGACTCCTATCCTCGTGTCTTAGTCCCGCCCACAGGAGATGCGAGCGGAGGAGTCGAGGAGGGGAACCGAGGAGAGAGGAGTGGAAGCAGCAGGCGTTTAGAGAAATGAGAAATCCTCTCCTCTGAGCGGTCATTTTAAAAAGACGTCCATTAATGATGACAGGAGGCACAGCAGCCCTCTGTCTGATGGACAGATGTGTTCATGACCACTTATATATTTACTTTTAATTCAGGATGCGGACATATACACACACATATATTTATATAAATATATACAATTTCAGAATCAAACAAGTATGAGAGCACTCTCATAATAACGTAACGTTGGCCATGTCTCAATTCAGGGCCTGCACCCTTCGGAGGCTGCATTTGTAGACCGCATACGTCACTTCCGCCGAAAGAAGGCTGTCCCAATTTTTTTAAAAGACGAGACTCCTCCGAATGCGGCCCACGAATGCAGCCTTCTTTTCCCGGATTTGGAGGATACATCTGATGTATCCTTCGCGGTCTACCATATCCCAGGGTGCAATGCGCGCAGGGACGAGTCAGTTTTTATCAAATTAAATGGCGGTCCGGTCTCCCCAGCAGAGTGGATTTAAAAGCAGCAGCAAGCGGAGGAATCAATAATAAATGTGAGTATTGGGTTTTAACTTACTTTAAATTAACTAACGTCACATACGTCAAACCTAAGGAACATTAAAACGTACATTTTCGTTAAATAATACGGATAAATGTGACATTAGTGACACTAGCTAGCTGGACGTACTGCACTGTTGGTTTACACTTATTCTTAATTCAATTCTGAAGTTTACTAAAGTCATACAGAGATCTTGGCTCTGTTATAGATAAGTTATACTTTATATTACATCTATAAATAGACCAAAGTGAAAACATTTAGACCTGTATAGCCTACAGTACGGTGGGATTTATAAAATGCTACCCTGACGTAGCTGCTGTTTGCTTTATTTATTTCTCTGACATGTTGCAATGTTTTACTGTTTATTAAACTTGGGGACAACATTTCAACCTTTGTATTCAGCTCATGCTGCTTTGAGGTAGGGCAAAAAAAAAAGCCTATTTTAAATATTTCCACCAGATTTGATCATCTTTTGTTTAGGTTAAAGTGTATTTAATTTATCCTAATCCCATAATAATAATAAGACAATCAAAAATGCACAGCAGCCTCCTTGATTTTTGTTTTTGCAGTGCTGTCAAAGGGATGCACGTGTGACTGTAACTTCTCTTTAGTTTTTTAAAAACCAAAACAGTACATCATTTTAAATGATCCTTTAAGGATTGTTTGTCTGAAATGCTTAGAGTTACATTTTGCAATAATACTTTTGCAACCCTGTGTTTAATATGATTAATTCACTTTTTTCTTTTTCTCTTGTTTTTCTCTGTGATTAGGACAATTCTGGAGAAATGGATCTGCTGGAGAAGGACCCCTAATCTGAAAAGTGCACGGCGGATCATCAGGACAGAGCTGCCATCCACCTGGACCCCCCGAGGTGCTGGAGAAGGACCCCTAACCCCAGCGGATCATCAGGACAGAGCCTCCATCCACCTGGACCCCCCGAGGTGCTGGAGAAAGCAAAACGGCGATCAGGAACATCCTCCACCCAGACCTCTGCTTACTGCCGTCCTACAGACTTGTGTCTTAGTTTCAGAATTTGATTTTGTATGTGTCCTTTCTTTTAATAGATATTTAACGATTATAGCTTGAGTCTGTCTGACAACAGCTGCTTCTATATACTTGCTGCACATATAATAAAAACAAACAACTCCATAAACACACTTTTGCTGATATTTGTTTTACTGCTGTTGATGTTAAAGTACATGATTGATTTCCTCTGTCTCAATGATGAAAGTTATAATAATAGAAGACATGAAGCTGCCGAGAGAGGATGGATATATTCTTACCTCTACTTTGTGATTAGATTAAAATACAAAATTAAATTAAAATAGTAATTGTTAAATACATTGTTTATTTCATTTACTGAGGTTTTAACCATTATTTACAACATGTGTACATAAGCAGTGGAATAATAGGATATCTCTAGGTCATTAAACTGTCTTAAATTCAGTTTAATTTTATTAATACAAAAAATAGGTCATAGAAAATGTTTGATTGTGTATTTCAGCAGAGCGGGGGGTCACGGTGGTGCTGGACCTTGAGGTGCTGACCTTGTGTCAGTGGGACATCATCTGGGCTGGTTCAGGGGAAGAAGGAGAATATAAACTTTTATAATCACAGCTATATATTAAGATTAGAAAACTAATATTGTTATTGTAAGAATCAATCTATACAACATGCTTTTGTTCATTTAAAAAAAACAATATAGTTTTATTATTACAGAAAAATTAAGACATTTAAAATATGAAATAATATGATTAAATTACATCAGCTATATATAATTTACTTGTTAACTTACTAATTAGGGATGCTCCGATCGATCAGCCGCCGATCGATATCGGCCGATCGATCGGTGCTCTCTAAAAATGCAGATCGCGAGAGCCGATCGCATGACGAAAAAATGATGACGTAAAATACACTTTTCTCTGTGCGCTGCAAAACAAGCTCGGCAAAATGGCTTCACCAGTCTGGCAGTATTTTAAGGTGTCCGAAAATGACAATAAAATAGCGGTATGCAACGTGTGTGAAGCAGAAATCCTGCAGCTCCACCCGCTGTGACGGACCACAGAGCAGAGCGAAACACACACTAAGAGTTAGACCTAACACACTTAGCTATTTTATCTACCTCTGGAACAAGCTAAACTAGTTATAAATATGTTTATTCTTCACTGTCGGGTCACTCATTACTGGATAAGTGAGCTGCATGAGATACTGACAGGCTGTCAGGAGAGAGAAGGAGAGAGGAAAAGAGAGCGCTTCCGCACATTTCTCCCGTGTTATTATCCAAAGTTAATGTAAACTTGAATAATGTACTTCATTTGAATGTAATAATTATGTTGGTTGTTGTTTGTGGAAGCGCCAGTGAATGAGCCCCATTAACTGAGTTGTAAACATCACTTTAAATGGAAGATCCCCATAGGCCCCGCCCACTTGATCGGATCGGCAATCGGTATCGGCAGATACTGATTCCGGCGATCGGCCCCAAAATTGGCCATCGGAGCATCCCTATTACTAATGTAACATTACTGGGGGCTAAAGGAACAGCTTAATCTTAATTACCTGGCCATGGTTCTCTTTATTTCATCACCGTCGGTGATCTCCAAAAAATGGTTAAAGTAAAAAACTAAAAGTAACGTTTCTGGATCCTTTTCGGCTGAGTTAGCTTGTAAGCTAATTTGCCAGCAGGCTGCTCGAGCAGCGCAACCGAACAGCGCGTATCCAGTGACGTAAATACGAAGCGCTCCGTAGGCTAGACCGTCTCATTTCGTAGGCCGCTCGGTCCAGCCTACCCGTTCTACGTGGGCTGGGTCCTCCGTGGACCGCGTAGGCTGCGTACTCCGAAGGGTGCAACCCCTGAATTGAGACACGGCCACAATCAGAGACTGGATATATCCCCCTCATTTTATTATGTGAAGCACTAAATGGTTTTAGAAAAATATCGACTCATTGTTTGTAGATATCTACTAAACTAAAGGATACAAATAAAGAGAGTAATGTAGACCTGTTATACTGAGTGATATATATTATACACACTGCTCTGCTTTCTGCACGGACCTCACAGCTGTTCTCACTGGAAACATCGCGTCGCGATGAAAGCAGTTAATAAAATAATATCCAGGGGATGCATGCAGAGCTGTCATTGGCTGAGATAAGTCCGGCTGTGCGTCACGACCATAGACTGTATATATAAATGGACGTAGGGTCTGTGACGTCACCCATAGGATTCTGCAGAGTTGCCGAGAAGCCTACAGTAGGCGGTGTCGGCCAGTAACGGCTCGACAGTGACGTCAGAGTCTAACTCCCGCCTGCTCCAAATAAGGGCAAAGAGGCGGAGACGAGGCGGGACCTCCTTTTACCGAGCTGGAAGTTCCAGAGCTAGCTGAGGCTACTAAGCTAACATGCTCCCCCGTCGCATTTTACGTTTCTACGGTAAGCGGACATGAAACTATTCAGCAAAACTATAAATAATAATCTAAGTTATTGAGTTTTTAGCATAATACTTCAGAATCTTAAAATCCCTTAACGTTTGTATGCAATTGTGCTAAATTCAACACTGGAATAAAGCAAATATTAATATGTTTGCATGACATGATTTATTTATATTTTGCCATCACTTAAAGGTGGGGTAGGTAAGTTTGAGAAACCGGCTCGAGATACACTTTTTGTTATATTCCATGGAATGCTCTTAACATCCCGATAGCAATGAATATCTTAAGTGCTTTGACAAAAAATCCATAAAAAAACATCATCTGTGGAAGCCATAGTACTGTAAAAAGCACGACCAATCATTTTAGCCGGCCCGGCTAAAATAACTGGATGGCCTACCTCAGCGCCATATAGAGAGAGAGTTACGACAACGGAAGTCCAAAATGCTTGATCGTCACGTGGTTCAGGGAGACTCAATAGTTCCCCGGAAGTTTGTGGCGGGACATTTGAATGTATGATTACCGGAGATAGAACTACGATTTTTGGTAATTAGTAGTGAATAAAGGTTTTGATTTGCAATATTTATACAACATACCGATATGTGTATGTATTTACATCAATATGTTTTAAAAATAAAATAGAATTTGCTAATATTTATGGATAATATTAGGAATAGTCTGACCAGCTAGTTTACTTGTTAACATATACATGTGAGGCTAACGTTGCCTTGGTTAAAGAGCCTGTTGCTGTTGTTTATTGCTTTGAATTCTTTAAAACAAATATTATCTTCTTAAACTTGTATGGTAGTCAGGATCATCACATCCTAATGTTTATTGATATATTTAGAGGGAGGGGATGGCAAGGAATGCTTCAAAATTCAGACTAGATTAATTTCTACCATTTCTTTAATTCATGGTGGTTTCAGTAATCCATGGTAATTGAGGACACAAGTAATCTAAATGACTAATGTAATCTTTATGACTTTCAGAAAGGACAGGAGACCGACAGGTGCCTATCTAAGGACTAGCAGCAGCAGCAGCATGATTATGACGTTAAATGTGTTGTTTTAGGAACATCCATTGTAAATACATGGAATTCAATAAACATTGAATAGCATGTCATGCAGTTTGTCTGTGCCTTTTCCTCCGTGTTGTCCTGGCATATCGTCTCCACCATGGTTTGCTGTGCTGCCTGGGGATGCTCCAATCGCTCCGAAAAAGGAGTAAGAATGTACGGCTTCCCCACTGACACAGAGAGGAGGAAAAAATGGCAAGCTCAAGTCAGCAGGAGCAACTTAACAATCAAAACAGACAACAGCAAAAAAATATGTGAGGTAATCATATTCAAACACTACATTTGCACTTTTTCACAAAACAAAGACCACACCATTGGGAAGCTTAATGTTTGGTTTAATACAAATAACAGGGAAAGGCTTGAAAAACTCTGAGAGTTGAGACTCAGGTGCAGAGGGAGGGTCTCAGTGAGCTATTCAGGCTCCATTGAATCCCCCTCTGGTTCTTGTGCTGAAAGAGGGAGAAACAGACAGGAGAAAGGGTTATACACACCTATATAGCACACCTATTGGATGGGAAATTGCCTTGGGGAGATAAGGTGTGGTCTTTGTTCCCAACTGAAGTTATGGAACTTTATTATTTGTGAGTTTAACAAAGTATGACAAATGGCATCAGTAATGGATGTAATATGAATTTGTATAAAGTTGTCTCACATTCTTGGTCGTATTTTACGTACAGTATGTAATGAGTATAACATGTCCAGTAAGTATGAAGTGTTTCCCAATACTGTGCATTCAACCACTATGGGACATGTATGTGGGCAGACAAAACTGAGTTGTTGTGTGTGTGACTGTCACTCTGCAGGCACATTTTGATGCAGACCAGTTTGTCAAGACCAAAAAGGGCAAGACAAGGCTGAGAGCAGATGCTATTCCCACCATCTTTGTGCATCGCCCTGTGGTCAAAAAGAGGAGGCCCCTGCACCACGATGCACCCCGGGACCTGTAAATACAGAGCCCATGCCTAATGATCACAGCTATAGTGTGAAAGGTGACACAGGTATAATAAGTCTGAACTCTTAATAATAAAAGTAATATTTCTTATTTTTAAGTGGTATAATATTTTGAATCTTCGAAAATGAACAGTGCCATGTCTTCAAATTACATTAGTCTCAAAGAATGAGGGAAGAAGGGATGAGGAGACTGAGTTTGTCGTCCCTCCCAAGAAGCCTTTGATTTCATTCACCAAATTGAGGAACTATTTAGGACCAAGACTGGTTCCTCCCTCATGCAGCTCCCCAACACAGTGGGTGTCTTGGAGAAAGAAGCTCAGGCACTCTCCAGCAGGCTTCCGTCATGCTGTGGAGTACAAGACAAAATCATTAGAAGATTCATACGGCTGAGGCTGAGAATCGAGGCAAAACAAATCCGAAATGACAGGAGAAAAAAACCCTTAAAAGATGGCCATCTTGGAAGCAAGAGCCAATCCAAAAAGGTGAAAAGGAACAACAGCAGCCAAGCTTCAACATCCAGCAACCCCCAAACAGATCCACAGCTGCTATCAAACCCATTAGTCGTTGCAATGGAAATATTTGGACTAACCATTGCACCTCCACCTGCCAGCACCCAGCCAACATCCCTGCTCCTCCACCTGTAACATCCCTGCTCCTCCACCTGCCAGCACCACTGCTCCTCCACCTGCCAGCACCCAGCCAACATCTGCTCCTCCACCTGTAACATCCTGCCCTCCACCTGTAACATCACTGCCCTCCACCTGTAACATCCTGCCCTCCACCTGTAACATCACTGCCCTCCCTGCCACCCAGCCAACATCCCTGCTCCTCCACCTGACACCTGCCCTCCACCTGCCAGCACCCAGCCAACATCCTGCTCCTCCACCTGTAACATCCTGCCCTCCACCTGCCAGCACCACTGCCCCTCCACTTGCCAGCACCCAGCCAACATCCCTGCTCCTCCACCTGTAACATCACTGCCCCTCCACCTGCCATACAGTAGGTTACTAATATACACTAACAAGATTACTTATATAATACAGTGATAGAATACATGTTTAGTATGCTTACTTATATACAACAGTAGTATTAAACTTACCTTGTGTTTTCACTCTCACTTAGGTCCCTCTCCCTTTGCCATCATTTCAAAATCAGCTGAGCTGCAACATAATACAGACAGGTAATAATCAACAGAATACACTAAAAACACTCACCCATAAATTACGTTTTTGTTTACTGTTTGGAAGTCTCAAATATGCACTCTAAATCCATATCAATAGCGATGTATCACACAAATAGCTCTCTTCCTTATTATTGTGTAACGTTAACTTTATTATACTAGCTTGTAGGCCTACTCCAAAATGGAGATCGTAATTTCTCCACCTCCACTCATTACAATCACACGTGCCCCAATGTTATATTTAACTAATATTATATTCCTCCACCCCACAAAAAAATCACGTTAAGAAGCCCTTTTTCTCTAATTCCACAACGTTGGACGAAATAACATTAGGAGAACGGATTAATAGGCTGTTCATGGTTCACGTGTGTTGCTAACTTTATCCGGTATCCTAGCCTAATCTGTTATCTGTAAACGTTCCCTAAATCAGTAGATTTAGGGATAATCCACTAACATCCTTTAATACACATGTTCATTTGACTCAGATGTGCTGATAATATCCGCAATATAAATCTTTAAACGTCTTCTTACCTTTAAAAGTCCCGAACGCTGCAACTCTACTGCGCTGCTAGCCGCAGATCGTGGAGCCTCTCAATAGTTCCCCGGAAGTCAGCGGCAAGCTAACTTCCGGGGAACTATTGATGGCTCCATTGCTGTAAAAAAAACTGGTCCATTGGAGTGAACGGAGATGTCGTAACTCTTCTATTATACAGCTCTGGCCTACCTGCCTGTCAGCCTTCCATCTGTGCACAAACTTATCTCGTGCCCTCATTGGTCATGTGCACGTTCGTTTGTGTTGGAGGAGGGGCTCTGTAAGGAAGTGGCAGATTTTTTCCGGCTGTGTATTTTCAAAATCTAGCGCACTCGAGCTGGTTTCTCCAAAAGTAATTTTGGAGAAACCAGCTTTTAGACTACAAAAATGGCGATCCGGCTTACCCAAGATCCTGTTCCAGTCCCTCCAGCTCCTTCTCCCGTTTCACCGTCTGCCCATCCAGCAACACTGAGTCCAGTTCTCCCGGAGCCACATATTCCCATCCCCGCTAGGTATTCAGGTAATCCAGGGACATGCAGCCAATTCCTTCATCAGTGCTCGTTAGTGTTCAGTCAGCAGCCAGTTACATATGCCTCTGATCAGTCTAGAGTAGCTTTTGTTATGAGCCTTCTTTCTGAGAGAGCCTCCGCTTGGTCGCTGGCAGTTTCTTCTAACAAGCCTGATAATGCTTTCTCCGGAGAGCTGCGTAAGGTTTTTGACCACCCTGTTAGGGGTAAGGAGGCAGGCAGCCAGCTTCTCTCTCTCCGTCAAGGGGGCCATTACATCGCGGGGTGTCCCAAGATGCCAAAAGAGCCGGCTCATCAGCCATAAGGGGAACGCTGGTGAGCCATTCTTCCATTTCCTCATCCCCTGGTCGTCGTATTCAAATCTCAGGTATGTTACAGGACACATATCCCCTCCAGGTCCTCGTTGATTCTGGTGCTGATGACAATTTCATTGACTCTGGCATCATCTCTAAATTGTCCAATCCCACCGTTGAACTGGCTAATTCCAAATTAGTGTTAGCATTAGATGGCAGACTATTAGCTGAGGTCACACGGTAATCATCAAGAGACTGTAGAACTTTTTGTTATCTCCTCTCCGCTGTCACCTGTTGTTCTCGGTTTACCCTGGATAAAAATTCATAATCCCCAGATAGATTGGGCAACTGTTTCCATTACTGGTTGGAGTATTCACTGCCACTCACATTGCCTAGGATCAGCTAAAACTGCATTTTCTTCCCCATCCCCAAGTCCAGCTGAGGAGGTCGATATCTCATCTGTTCCTAGCTAGTACCATGACCTTAAACTTGTGATTAGCAAAGATCGTGCCCTCTCTCTGCCACCACATAGGCCCTACGACTGCGCTATTGAGCTGCTCCCTGGTGCCCCCTTACCCACAAAAAAACTGTACAACCTCTCCAGGCCGGAGAAAGAGGCCATGGAGAAGTATATTGCGGAATCCTTGTCCACTGGCATCATTCGTCCTTCTTCCTCACCTGTGGGAGCGGGTTTTTTCTTTGTGGACAAAAAAGACAAGTCCCTGCGCCCTTCTATTGACTTCAAAGGTCTAAATGACATTACCGTCAAAAACAAGTATCTTCTCCCGCTCATTGACTCTGCTTTCGGCCCATTGCATGACGCTTTTGTCTTTACTAAACTTGACCTTAGAAATGCATACTACTTAGTTCGCATCAGAGAGGGTGACGAGTGGAAAACAGCATCTAATACTCACCTGGGTCATTTTGAGTATTTAGTCATGCCTTTTGGACTAACAAACGCTCCAGCTGTCTTCCAGGCCCTTATAAATGATGTTTTAAGGGAAATGCTAAACCACTTTGTCTTTGTTTATCTAGATGATATCCGGATTTTTTCAAAGTCTTTAGATGATCATGTTTCTCATGTCAAATGTGTGCTCCAGAGACTCCTCGAGAACAGACTGTTTGTTAAGGCTGAGAAATATGAATTTCATGTGTCATCTGTTCAATTCCTGGGTTTCATCGTTGAAAAGGGGCAGTTAAAACCTGACCCAGCTAAAGTGAAAGCAGTTCGGGACTGGCCGGTTCCATCAACCAGGAAGCAGCTACAGAGGTTCCTCGGGTTTGCAAATTTCTCTAGACGTTTCATTAAGAACTACAGTCGTATTGCTGCTCCTCTAACCCAGTTAACCTCTATCAAACTGCCGTTTGCCTGGTCCCCTGCGGCCGAGTCCTCTTTTGGTAAACTAAAAGATTTGCTTTCCAGCGCTCCTGTCCTCATTCACCCAGATCCAGAACTCCAATTTGTGGTGGAGGTTGATGCCTTTGATTTAGGTGTCGGGGCAATCCTTTCCCAGCGCTCGTCCCAGGATCATAGACTCCACCCCTGCGCCTACTTCTCTCAACGCCTCACACCTGCAGAGAGGAACTATGATGTGGGGAATCGGGAACTTCTAGCCGTTGTGCTAGCCCTGCAGGAGTGGCGACACTGGTTGGAGGGTTCTGTATGTCCGTTTATCATTTGGACCGATCACAAGAACCTGTCCTATTTACGTTCTGCTCACAGGTTGAACTCCCGTCAGGCTCGGTGGAAACTGTTCCTTGGAAGGTTCAATTTCACTCTGACTTACCGCCCTGGATCAAAGAACACCAAGCCAGATGCTCTCTCCCGCCAGTTTTCACCCCCTGTTGAAGAGAGCTCCGTTGAGACCATCATCCCTACCTCCTGTGTGGTTGGAGCGGCCAGGTGGGAGATCGAGCAGACCGTTCAGGAGGCCCTCCAGGAACAGCCTGCCCCAGCGGCCTGTCCTCCCGATCGGCTGTTCGTATCTTCCTCCGTGAGATCTCCAGTGCTCCAGTGGGGGCACTCTTCTAAAGTTGCCTGTCACCCAGGTTTTCACAGAACATTGACCCTAATCCAGCAGAAGTTTTGGTGGCCGACCATGTCTGCTGACACCAGGGCTTTTGTCTCTGCCTGCTCTGTCTGTGCCCGCAGTAAATCCTCTCACCGTGCTCCAGCTGGCCTCCTACGCCCTTTACCCATACCTAACCGCCCTTGGTCGCACATTGCTGTGGATTTCATTACAGGACTTCCTCCGTCAGAAGGTAATACAACCATCCTCACCATTGTTGATCGTTTCTCTAAGTCTGTCCATTATGTCCCCCTGCCCAAGCTGCCCTCTGCTCTGGAGACGGCAGACCTCCTAGTGTCCGATGTTTTTAGGCTTCACAGCATTCCCCAGGACATTGTCTCAGACCAGGGTCCCCAGTTTGCTTCCCGGGTTTGGAGGGCATTTTGTCAGGCACTGGGGGCCACGGCAAGTCTCCCCTCTGGTTACCATCCACAGACTAACGGCCAGGCAGAGCGGGCCAACCAGAACCTGGAGGCAGCCCTACGTTGTGTTGCTGCCCGTCTCCCCGCCTCCTGGTCTTAAGGTACATCCCTCATTCCACGTGTCTCTGCTCAAGCCCTTTGTCTCTAGTCCACTCTCTCCTCCGGCTGACCCCCCCCACCTCCCCGGATCATTGATGATCACCCTGCATTTACAGTACGCCGGCTGCTGGACATTCGCCGCCGTGGTCGGGGTTTCCAATACCTTGTGGACTGGGAGGGATATGGTCCTGAAGAACGGTCCTGGATCTCGAAGGCCCTTATCCTGGACCACACCCTCCTGGAAGATTTCTATAGGGAATTCCCTGACAAGCCAGGAAGGCCGCCAGGAGGCGTCCGTTAGGGGGGGAGTACTGTTATGGTTTAGGGGTTTTGCTTTCTCCTCCTCTCTCTCTCTCTCTCTCTCTCTCTCTCTCTCTCTCTCTCTCTCTCTCTCTCTTTCTCTCTCTCTTTCTCTCTCTCTCTCCCTCTCTCTCTCCTGTGCGGTGATCGTTAGAAGTTAGGGCTGCTCGATTATGGCAAAAATCATAATCTCGATTATTTGGGTCAATAATTGTAACGGCCATTATTCATTGACTTTGAAAACATCCATTTATTGTACTTTATACAAATACAAATAATAATTTGAACTTTTTAACTGTTGAATTATACGTTCAGGGTAATCAACTGAAAAACCAATACAAAATAAAATAAAATAAATTATACATTCATATCTACATTTAAATAAATAATATCAAAATAATAAATACCAATAAACAAGATCAACAAACATGTTGCAGTGCACTGTCACAACCTGAAACTCCTTAACATATAGCCAACATTTTGGTAAAACATATTCAACATATTCCACTCAGTTAAACATTAAAGGCTGGCCCACCGTCATGGTCCAGAAGTAACAGGAAATAAATGTTGAACTAGGGCTGCTCGATTATGGCAAAAATCATAATCTCGATTATTTGGGTCAATAATTGATATCATGATTATTAAAAACGATTATCCATTTACTTTGAAAACATCAATTTATTGGAGAAAAAAAATGTGAACATTATATTTTTAACAGTTGATTATCCTGAACTTTAAGTATAATTCAACTGAAAAAACAAAAAAAAGAAAAGTAATTTAAAAATTCATTAATAATAATAATAAAAAAATAATCGTTTTATTTCGATTACGTTGTTTTCGTAATCGTTGCAAGCCATAATCGTAATCGCGATTAAAATACGATTAATTGAGCAGCCCTATTAGAAGGCGCAGCTGGTTCACAATGAGGAGCACCTGTACTCATCTAATCAAACCCTGGTCATGTTCACACTCCAGTGCCAGATAATTCCGTCTCACTCGGTAGAGCTGAACGTTGTAGTATCCTAGCTTAGTGTGATTTTCTCTTGCTGTTTTTGTTGAAGAGTAACCTTGTTTTTTCCTCTGTTTTTCCCAGTGTCTGCTCGAGTCCTGCCGCCGCCACCAGCGTGAACTAGATCCACCTTCATCTTGTGGATTGTTTTTTTGTTTTTTAGTCAAATTTTAAAATAGTGAAAATGTTCACGAGACTTATCAAAGTGCAAGGTTATATCTTTAGATGTTTTGTTTTAGCTTATGTACTGTATGTCTTAATGCTCTTATGTGACGGTGTGACTTCCATGAAACTAATATTTGATATCTTCCCAACAGACGAGCTGACAGGAAGCCTAATGCCTGTTCCCGCATCTGCAGTTGTCCTTTTCCTTTACGAAAGAGAAAAAGGCCTCATTTGAAGCAGAGAATGTAGAAGAGCATTCCTACTGTCTGAGAGGGATAATTGATGGAATGGAGGAAGAAGCTATGTGTCTAATGACTGAGGAGGAAGCAGGACCATTAACACAGGCGGCTGCTAATGAAGGTCCTCATCCACTATCTGAGAATGCAGAGGAGCAAGCCACCAGTAAAACGGTAGAAGAAAAACTTCAATCTAAGCAAAGACACATAATGCAGCTAGAGATCCAGCTAGAGGAGTCCAAGGCAAAGCAGAGTTACTGCCGTGACAAGTATTCTGCCTCTCAGCTGAGTGAAAGGGTTCTTCGGATGGGGACAGGATTGCCAGATAGAGACACATTCGGTGCTGTGTGTGAGTATGTTGCTCGTTTTGAGGGATCCATTACATACCCAGAAGGTTGGTTCCCCAAAGCACTGAATCTTGAAGACCAAGTTTTCATGACCCTCATGAAACTGCGTCATAATTACACACACCTTCATCTGACTGCACTCTTTCACCGCGGTGAAAGCACTGTCAAAAATGTGATTGTAACATTTATAGAGGTTCTCCACAAATTACTTTTTAAGGACATAATGAGTACTGTTCCCAGCCGGGAGAAAAATAAAACCAGCTTGTCTTCTTCATTTCGGCACATCCAAAACTGCAGAATGATAGTGGATTGTACGGATATCAAAATTGCTATCCCCAAGCAAATGGATATCCAAAAAACAGAACTACTCTGCTTACCGTGGCATGCACTCCTTCTAACTACTCCTCGGGGTAGCACCAAATGCTGTGATCACATACTGCAGCAAACTATACCCAGGATCAACAAGTGACAAAGAAATAGTATTTAGTACCAGGGATTCTAGTGTTCTTCAGCATTTCAAACCTGGAGATCTGATATTGGCTGACAAGGGATTCTTAATCCAGAATATTCTTCCTGAAGGAGTCACTGTCAACATTCCCCCATTCCTCTGTCATGGCCAACTGACACACAGCGAAGCACAGGCTACAAAGCTTATCGCACAAAATAGGATTCGTACATAAGTGAGGGTGTTCTTCCATTTTCCTCGGAAACTGACACTGGAAGTTGTGTATTGCCTAGGCGGAATGGGGATGCAGTTGCTGTCTGATCCAAAGCATTGGTTGGTGTTGTCCTGTGATTTAAGGCAGGGTGAGGTTGCCATGGGAGTCCGGCCTTCTTTGCCTGTTCCGGGAGTGGCAGTCATCCTGGGTAATGATTTGGCTGGTGGCATACTGTGGCCCGATGTGTTTCCTTCACCAGTGGTATCCTCCAAGCCAGTGGTGAGAGAACTTGCTGACCCTGAGAAAAAGCTGACAAAGGTATTTCCAGCATGTAACACATTGTTTTCACCTTGTGCAGTAACACGAGCCCAGGCCTATAAAGAGACCCAAAAGGCAATTCGGGGAATGTTGTTTTTTCGCTGCCTGTTGTTCCAGTGTTTCCCCTACCATTGTCTTGGCGGGGCGCTGCGCCCTGCCAACGGAGCCCCGCGCCCCGCCTGAAATTCAAGGTGTTTTTTTAATTTAAAAAAAAATATATATAGCACCAAATTGCAACTGAAGTAATCTATCTACGGTCACTTTTCACATTGAACATGTGCTCCTTTATTAAATAAACTAAACGCCTATGTTATTTATCCAATGTATGTGCATGTTTCAGTGTCCACTACTTTGCGTATTCACATTCTCCCTCCGCTCTGTTTCTGAAGGGCGGGGCTCCGCTCCCCACACACACGCACACACACACACACACACACACACACACACACACACACACACACACACACACAGAGACAAGAGCGAGGAAAGGAGGAGAACAACAAAGTGTAAAAAAGTCAAACAAATCTGCATTATTGCCCCAAGCTCTGCTGTCTGCCCGTTTGTGTCCCCCCCAGTTTCAAATTAGTTTATTATTATTTTTTAACCTCAAGCCGTTATCGTCACGGAGGAGAAGGACACACACAGCCTGCCCAGGTGGACGCGCGCGAACGCGACAACGAACGTAGCGTGCGCATTCTAAAAATAGCTCACAGATGGTGAGCAGGTACCGCGGTTTTGAACTACAGTATTGAATTTTACAGAAAACAACAATGAAACGCCAGCAGAAGAATAATCTAATGAGTTGGGTGAAAAAAAAGACAGGAGATGTGAGTTGGTTTATTCAGTAAATTAGCTCAGGATAATTGGATGTTCTGTCTACACCTGTTGATGTGAGGCTAATGCAGGATTTGCTAGCTTGATGCTACCGGCATTTAGCGGCAGTGACTCAACAAATTGCCTCTTAAAATGTATCGTCAGCAATGTAAGACAAGCAGACTGCTTGTTTAATGTTAGACTCACACCAATAGCTCAATATGATCATAACACGATTGCTTTCATATCAGAGATCAGATGAGGTGGAGCTGCCTCCAGCAATAGAGGATGAGGCAGAGAGAAGCAGCAGCAGCACAGGGTTGCAGCAGGTATGTTATATGCTATAGTCAGGTGATTTAAATGTATCAATGAAAGGAAGAAGTGTAGGCTACATGATAAGAAGGGAATACAGTTTGAATAAAAGTAATACAGTTGTTTAATGTTAGACTCTAAAGTAACCTGTATATCCTATATAACCTGTTTTAATAATTATAACTTTGTCTGTGTAAAATGTATACTTATGAAACTAGACCAAGTGTTCTTATTTTTCCTTTGTTTGCTGTGGTCAATTGTGTGTGCGTTGACTTAGGAATGTAGAGGATCCAGTCGCCCCCCCCCGGGTTTTTAATGGGCCGGATAGGAGCATGGGGGGGTTGTAGGAGAAAGGTAATAAAACGGACACCATTGAGTCTATGCAGAGATTGTTCTGAGAGAAAGATTGGGATGCGGAGTGGTACGGCCAGGTGCTGAGGATAAACGAAGATAAGGATTGGTACCTCACCCCCGTTCAACCCAGAATTGTTTCTTTTATGGCTGCCATAAAAGATGACCTGGGACTGATCGGCGGCGCAGGAGATCCAAACTTCCCACGACTATGGCTGACTCACTCTGATTGGCTGTTTAGACCTCGTCAATGGCTGACTCACTCTGATTCACTGCCTAGGGCTCGCCCAGGAGTGAGTCCACCAGTGGATGAACACCTAGGGAGGAGCAACCGACACAACTCCTCCCACACAACTCCTCTCCGTTTGTGGGAATAAATATTGTGAATTCTGTACACTCGCGGCCTCTGTTCGGTCTGACTGTCTGATACGTACATCGCACGGTGGAAGAGCTGAGGCCCGAAGTACTTCGTTATATAAGTACTTCGTTATATTGTACTGTTGTTTCTACCATTAAATCAGCTTATTGTTTAATCTCATATCTCTGTCTGAGCCGTTCCTTTTTACAGCAGACCACTCATCAAACGAACAGCGCGGAGCGGGCTCGAACCTTCAACAACTGAAGGGTGCTTAAACCCAACAACTCACACCAATAGCTCAATATGATCATAACACAATTGCTGAAACATTTTTTTTCCGGGCACCCCCCTGTTGGGGGGAGCAGCACCCTGCCAAGGCAGTAAACCTAGGGGAAACACTGTGTTCCATTGTCTGTCTCTCGTAGTGAGTTGGTGAAGCTCTTGTCCCAGGTTCGCCCCGCCGAGGAAGTCACCAAACCCAAACCAGCGGTTAATGAGATGGTCCCTGTTTCTACAGCCTTTCCATTTAGACATCCGACATCTCAATGGTTCCGAAAATGTACCAAGTTGCTGAGTTGGTGAATATGGAAATTAGGCAGTGGTAAAATTATGTAACAATTACACCCGGGTAAGCTATGTTTAATTTAGTCTATGTAAGTATAAGCTCTATTAATAATTTGATGTTTCAGTGTCTTGGGGGACCCTTTTTTTATGGGGGGGGGGTGTGACAACCCTGTGGTTGTCCACCATGTGGTGCTGTTGTAACCTGGGTTTTCCTTGTAATCAGCAGTGATGAGAACCACCTGTGGCACCTGGTTCCACTATTTAAGAGGGCTGCAGAACAGGCTCTCGCTCTCTCTCGGCTGCCCTGCTCGGTGCACCAGGCCACCGCTCCTCTGTGTGTTTTATTGTTGGTTGTAACCACTGCGTTGGGTTAAATAAATAATTGTTTTGGGAAACTCCTGTGTGGAACTGTTGTCCTTTTGTTACAAGCAGAGCCAGCTTGTAAAACCTATTATATATATTATTTCTGTGTTTTCTGGTGTGTAATATTTGTAATTAAGATTTCATGTGACACATAAAATTGATTTGTTGATGGGAATTAATTTCACTAATATGAATAAATGAACTCTAGGTTAACGGTCCTCTTGCTATCACTACTCACCGACACTATAGTATAGACCTTGGTAAGTACACCTTCATCTAGGCTGCACTGCTGTACGTGTCCTGACTTATAGTGGTTCTCTCCTCTATCTACACTCTTCTTGTCATCTTTGTAAAACGATATCAGACTGGTAATTGACACAGCCATGACTTCTAGTTAAATTCTGTGTGGCTAAAAGGAAAAGCTTTGTTAAAATTTGCAAGCGCGCGAAAGTCAGTTGAAACGATCTTAAGTTGGCGTGACGTTGAAGTCGTGCGACCCTGCTGCTGTACTCGCTTGTAGTTCGTTTATAGCATAACGTTAGCATTTTGCTTCTGGCGACTAGATTTATGATTAGAAAATGATAAAAGTAGGGTAGACATGTGGATATTATCCGGCTGAACAAAACGTGATCCGTCTCTTAAATGTGTGTCAACCACAGACATTATTTCGAGCTGTTTTCCTAAATCCTATGGAGAAATTGCATTGGTTTTTATCGAAGGAACCGGAAGGAGTTTACTTCCGGGTTTTAGGACGCGTCACTGTGGCACTCTATTATACGTCCATGGGCAGGGGTGTAACTTTGGTTTGAGAAGTGGGAGACACACAAAACAGGGGGTCTGGGGCAGTGGCGTCGCCTGGCCTGGGCATTCAGGGCTTTAGCCCCGAATGTTTTTTCTGTAGCCCCGGACAATTCTCCCTCAATAATATAATACATTAACCGTGCTTTACGTGAACCTCATCATGACACAAGAGAGGACGGCAGGACTGTAATTTCCAGTGTTCAGTGAATGCAACAGAGGCAAGACACCAGACCAATCAGAGTTGCATGGAAATAAACGTGTGCTTGTGTCATTCAAGCTCGGTTCTGTGTGTGTGTGTGGCAATAGCGCATTTAGTGTGAGAGAGAGAGAGAGAGAGAGAGAGGGAGAGAGAGAGAGGGAGAGAGGGAGAGAGGGAGAGAGAGGGAGAGAGGGACCGGTGCCAGCAGGGACCGTGTTGTTAGCATCTGGTTAGCTAGCTGCACTAACGGACATAAGGAGCTGTTTCCACAACAAGCTGGAGGAGAGTCCTCTCCTGTCAGACTGAGAGACTCAGGTGAGCTAAAGGACTCTCTGAGTGTTTAGATAGTTAACTTTAGTCTAAGTCAGGGGTGCCCAACTTTTTTTGAACCGAGAGCTACTTTTAAAGTTGCCAGTCTGCCGAGATCTACCAGTCCAAATAGAGAGGCGTAGCCATTACTGACAGCCTACTACCAGGTAAATACACACTTCTACTTGTATAAAACTGACCTTTGTACGATTAATACTTCATAAAATACTGCAGATCCTTTATCTTACCTCTTTCTAATCTACACACATACAAGTATTTAACTGAAGTTACACAACAGTGTTATTGATACAGAGTTGGAGTTTATTCACACGTCACACAGTGGGTAATGTTTTCAAGAAACATTGAACAGTGCTGCCACATATGACACAGGAAAAAAAGAAAAGACACTGAACCCTTTCTTTGCCATTATATAAAAATAGTGTTGCTACAAAAGTATAAATTAGGCTTACTAATAAGACAACTCTGTCAAGATCTGAAGCTACACAGGAATCTGCTGCCAAAGTGCAATAAAAAAGGCAAAATTAATAGAATCAAACCCTTTTTTTTTTGCATTTTAGTAGAGTATAAAAATAAATGCCTTTAAAATAGGATGCAAGCAACACTAGTTTCTTAACCTGAATTGATAATAGACTATAATCAATTTAAACAGAACAGATCTTAATGTTTGCATTCTTATTGTCAGGATCTGTCTGTTGTGTTTTGTCTTGTCTTTTTCTGTCTTTGGTTTCCTGTTTTATTTTGAAAAGTGTTCACCCTGTCTTGCCTGTTGCTTTCTGTCTGTTTTCCCTCCTACCTGATTACCCGATTGTGTTCACCTTGTGCCCCTGTGTTTTCTCCTCCCTCCTCACCTGTGTCTTGTTTGTGTGATTAGTCTAGTGTGTATTTAAGTTCTGGTTTTTCTGTCTGTCATTGTTGGTTCATTGTTTG
Source organism: Dissostichus eleginoides (assembly GCA_031216635.1). Classification (NCBI taxonomy): domain Eukaryota; kingdom Metazoa; phylum Chordata; class Actinopteri; order Perciformes; family Nototheniidae; genus Dissostichus; species Dissostichus eleginoides. The sequence goes on along the minus strand of CM062286.1, from coordinate 23,488,386 downwards.
TCTTGGAGTGTGTCACGGGGTAGTGTTCTGTTTTTTGACATCAGTTTTTGCCTTGAAATAAAGAGTTTTCTTTGACATCTGCATGTGGGTCCTGCCTGCTTCACTCAACCCTGACACTTATACCATTTTGTACAATAATTATAATGAATAAGTTCAAACAAACTAAAACTTACAGCTGATTAATAACGGTATCTAACTTGAGTTTTTATTATATCAAAAACCTGTTGAAATGCTAGTTATTTTTACTGTCCCCAAAAAGTGCGTCGGCAGCCTCCAGGAATGCTTCTTTCACAACTTCGCCGTCTTTGAAAGACTTCATGTGTTTCGCAAGAATGTGACTGACACGATAAGATGCTATGGTAGCAGCCTTGCTCTTGTTGTTGGGCCTGGTGAAATGGACTGCTGTGCATTTAGCTGTCCTTTCAGGTCCCTCACCTTTTGGGAGCGTAGGGCAGAATTAGGAGGGAATTCCGTCTCGTAGCGTTTGTGCACGGTTTTGAAATGCCGCTCCTAAATTACCCTTCTTCGATAAAGCCACGCTCGCATTGCATATGAGACAGATGGACTTTGGATTGGAATAGATAAAAAAAGAATCATCCTCCCACTCGGAGTGAAAATTATATATTTTGGGCTTTTATGCTTCTGCCATAATTGTGGTCTTGTGTGTGTGCGGACTGTCATAATTTGCCACGGACAACGTCAGCAAACTAGTGCCCACTGCCCACCAGCCACGACCGCAATCGACTGGTCGGGCACCCCTGGTCTAAGTTATCTCAGTGGGTCTCAAACGGTTTGGTCACAAATTATTCAAAGATTATTTCCGCAGCACACCTTCATATGATCATTATAGTTATAAAAAAAATAAGAGAATAAATGAAAAACAGGTATGAAATACTATATGACAGTAAAACAAGAATAAAGTTTAAAATGGGAGTGATTAGTAAAATATCCATAAAGAAAAAGAAAATCTGTTTACAGTTCTGTTTCATATGGGTGTTGAGATGTATCCATAGATCTCTTAATGTTGCTCTCAAAGTGCACCAGATTGATGCGTTTAACTTCAATATTTAAAAAAAAATCTTCCCGGGGGAGCATCCCTCCGGACCCCCCTAGAGGAGGTGAGGTCCGCCCCCCACTCATAAAAAAATAGCACTTTACCCCTGCCTATATGCCGTGAGCTGATTATCGAGCCTTCATTGTAACAGTCGCGGGTGTACTGTGTGTGTGCGTGTGGGAAGTGTTGCAGTAGAAAATTCCACTGTAGCGCCACGGCCACTGTGGGCTAAGCCCCGAATGTTTTCAGGTCCAGGCGACGCCCCTGGTCTGGGGGCTCTCCGCAATAAAACCTTTCTCAATATGAATCCCATTTCCTGCATTTCTACAAACATTTAGGGACTATGGTGATAAAAAATACAGGCAAAAATGTAGTTGGCCATAAAGATAAATTCTGCCAGAAAGAAAAATACTAAAATATGTATAAGGAAAAGCTGTCTTACTTTCTTAATTGTTTAATATAGGGGCCGATAGCCAGCCAATACTGGAGATAATCATTTCATAAAGTCAAACATTTTCAGAATTAATGTTTGTGTGATTAACATTAAGATAATGTGAGATTCAATTTCCACTTTGTTTTTTCTTCTTCTTTTATTTATGGTCATATAACAAATGATTCAAAATATGACCAGACGAACCAAAAACAGGTAAAATGAAATAGAAAAATGTAATATAATGGCTTAGGTCGAAGGTTTAAGACAAACAACAGATAATCAAACTTTTAATATAAAGAAAATGTTTCATCGTCCTCAATCTATCCCTTCAATCCCATCTCTCCATGTATCCTTTACTGTCCTCTCTGCTCCTCTCAGCTAAAAGAACCAAACACATGCTTCCTGTACTCATTCGCAAGGATAAACTCCTGGCAAATCTTTTCCCTGCTGACTTTATCCAGCAATTTCTTGTGAATGTGGCAGACTGCTACATTGTTAATGCGAATTTGCATCATTGTACTTCTCAGCCAGGTCTTCAACCTCCTCAGAGCACTGAAGCTCCTCTCTGCTTCAGCAGAGGCTGCAGGAACAACCATAAGAAGCCGTATAAGGGCTTCTACTTGGTCGAAAAGGCCAAGGACTTCAGGCAACTGACTCCTCAGAATAGCTGCGGCCTCTGAAGTGGATTTGTATGTGTACTGAAGCTTAAACATGTCAAGCTGCACCTTCAGTGACCTTTGGTTTAATTCAGGATACTGGTCCACGACTGCGGTGTCCAGCTCCCCAGTTTGGAGGACTTCCTCTATGAAGGTAGATATGGTGCAAAATGCGAGAGCGTGTAAAACCTGATGTGAGCACTTGCAGAAAATAAATCTGAGCTTGTGTGCATACATTTACACTTGTATAAAATATCCCACGTATCTGTGAACCAAATTTGAAGTCACAGAAGAAAAAAAAAAGTTTTGTACTGTAGCTTGTAGAAAAAAAATGAACTTAGTGATGAAATGTTCACTTGCAGAAAAATATATCTTTTTAAAATATATTTTCCATTACAACTGCAACTTGGTTATTACAACCTCTCAAATAAGTCATTACAACTTCACGAATCTGCTCTGTGGCAGTATAAACCGACGAATCTGCGGCCTTGACTTTTGCTACACTTCTTGCGATGAATGTGTCGCAAAAGTAATTTTCACCTGTAGATGTGGGGGGAGGGAGGGGGGTTGGAGCGAAGGGCGGAGCTATCAGAACGACGAGGCTCGGGTCAGTCACACTGTCACAGCCATAGTCAGGTCGAACCGGATGACTGCGGGGCTAAGGTCCGTGTCGCTACCAGTCCGCTGAAATGGCGCGTCAATCAACGGTAAGTTTTGCCCATTACTTCCCCAGTATTACTTTGAATATTATTATTGTGATTGAGGATTAAATCCGCTTTGAAGACCACCGTTTTATATCGTGCAGTTTAGCGGCAAAATAACGTCAGTTAGCCAGCTAACGCTAGCTTTGTTGAGTTTATGCTAGCTAAACAAGTAGTGGTTGTAGTCTATACAGCAGTAATTCATATATTATAGCCTACTGCTTTGGCACTAACGGTTGATAACCGTTTATGAAAATAAAACCAATTAAACTGTACTGAAATAATGACAAGTTTTATAATTGTCTTGGGCTCCTGCTGTGTTTTTAAAGCCTTTGTAAATTATCCATGCTATTTTCTATTTAGAACGAAGTCTTCAGAATCTTAAAATCCCTTGACATTTGTATGCAATTGTGCTAAATTCAACACTGGAATCAAGCAAATATTAATATGTTTGCATGACATTAGTTATTTATATTTTGCCATCACTTAATTATACGTTTAATACATTTAAGTCAAGCTAAGGTACATGTGATGGTAGCTAGTTAGTACTCTTACGTGTGATGCCTCCTCCAAACAACATAATAACCAGACTGTATCATTAAAACTATAAGTACCAGTTCTAGATCCTTGACTTTAGACAAACAATTCAAAAGACAACATTTATTTAAAGACCAATCTTTATTTGAAGGTGCCTCTTAACCTGGGATATTAGTTATACAGTACAATCTAAAAAAACTGAGCAACTCAACGGTTCACTTTTATATTTCTTATTGTCTAAAGCAGGTGTCTCAGACTCCTGGCCCGCGGGCCAGACGCGGCCCGCGAGACAGTTTCTCATGGCCCGGTTGTTGATATCACGTAATAGTGTTAATCTGGCCCACGCGTTTACGTTTGCGCTTTTAGATTTTAATTTTATTTTTGGATTGATCCCGCTGCTGGCAGGGAACTGCTGCGCGCAGTTCCCTCGCCCCTCCCCCCTCCGAGGGAACTCCGCCACACGTCAATCAAATGCGCGCAGCGGAATCAATCACAGAGTGATCCAAAAGTGACACAGAGTGGGAGGAAAATATATCGCCCAGTCATGTCTTCATCAAAACTTTCAGGGAAAAGAAAAGTCGATGATGACCACAGAAAATTTCAGAAGTGGGAGACTGAATATTTTTTTGTCGAGTACAGGGGAAACGCAACGTGCCTTATATGCACAGAGAAAATCGCTGTATACAAGGAGTATAACGTCAAACGTCACTACTCAACTAAACATGCAGAGTATGCAAAATACCTGGGAGACGAGAGAGAGAAAAGAGTCACAGAGCTAAAAAAATGTCTATGGAAGCAACAAAATCTCTTCAAGAAAGGAAGCAATGAGGCTGATTTAGCAGTCGAACCTAGCTATGGTGAGTGAGATGATTGCTAAGGCGGGAAAGCCTTTTACGGAAGGCGAGTTTGTAAAAAAGTGCATGTTGCAGGCTGCAAGTATAGTCTGTCCAGAAAAGAAGGGTCAGTTTAACAACATCAGCCTGTCAGCTAACACAGTGGCAGAGCGCATTTCTGACTTATCAAGTGACATATATGATCAGCTGTGCGACAAAGCCAAACTTTTCTGTGCATACTCTGTGGCTCTTGATGAGAGCACGGACATCACTGACACCGCTCAGCTCGCAATGTATGTCCGTGGTGTTGATGACAAGTTTGAAGTGACAGAGGAGTTGCTGACAGTGAAACCAATGCATGGCCAGACCACCGCTCAGGAGATATTCCAGCAACTGTGTGATGCCATTGCGGATATCGGTCTGCCATGGAAGAGGTTTGTTGGAATTACGACCGACGGAGCGCCATCAATGACAGGGAGGAAAAATGGGCTGGTGGCACTTGTTCAAAGAAAACTGGAGGAGGAGGGTGTGGAGGAGGCTATTGCTCTGCACTGCATTATCCATCAGCAGGCCCTTTGCAGCAAATGCTTGAAGTTTGACAATGTAATGTCTGTCGTTGTGAAATGCATCAACCATATCAGATCCAGGGGCTTAAAGCACCGCCAGTTCCGTGCTTTTTTGGAGGAAATTGAGTCAGAATATGAGGATGTGCTCTACTTCACAGAGGTACGTTGGCTCAGCAGGGGAAACGTCCTGAAGAGGTTTTTTGAGTTGAGAACAGAACTGAAAGTATTCATGCTGGAGAAGGGAGGGATGGCTGTTCCCGAGCTGAGTGATCCCAAATGGCTCATGGACTTAGCTTTTCTTGTTGACATCACGCAGGAGCTGAATGCACTGAATAAGAAGTTGCAGGGCCAGGGCCAGCTTGTCAGTGCAGCATATGACAATGTCAAAGCATTCTCTACAAAACTGGTGTTATGGAAAGCCCAGCTCCCTCAGAAAAACCTCTGCCATTTCCCAGCATGCAAGGCTCTCATGGACAGGGGCACAGCATTCAGTGGTGAGAAGTATGTTGATGCCATTGTGAAGCTACAGGAGGAATTTGATCAGCGGTTTGCAGACTTCAAGACACACAGAGCCACTTTCCAAATGTTTGCAGACCCCTTCTCCTTTGATGTGGAAAATGCCCCTGGTGTGCTTCAAATGGAGCTCATTGACCTGCAGTGCAATTCTGAGCTCAAAGCCAAGTTCAGGGAAGTGAATGGGAAAGCAGACAAGCTTGGACAGTTCATGAGAGAATTGCCCCCCTCCTTCCCTGAGCTTTCCAGGATGTTCAAGCGGACCATGTGCCTTTTTGGGAGCACATATATGTGTGAACAGCTCTTCTCCACCATGAACTTCAATAAGTCAAAGTACAGGTCCAGACTTACTGATGAACATCTTCAAGCCATACTAAGGGTTTCAACTGCTTCCTCCCTCAAACCAAATGTGGCTCAGCTGTGTGAGAGGAAGCGCTGCCAGGTCTCTACCAGCAAGGAGTAGGCAAGAGCAACTGTGAATAGTTATGTTGTGAAGAACCGTTCATGTTAAGAAGATGTTGAAGAACTGTTAATGTTGTATTTTATATTGTCCAGAGAGCTGCAGAGACTTCAGGGAGAAACCTCCGTGTGATGGATGGATTGAGACAGCGTGGTGTCCAGAGAGCTGCAGAGACTTCAGGGAGAAACCTCCGTGTGATGGACGTCCTGTCTGTTGGTTTGGAGAGGACTGAGGGTCTTTCCTCTGCGAGGAGGACCAGGCCTGATGGAGGAGGACCAGGCCTGATGGAGGAGCCCATGCTGGGCATAGCCGATACCAACTGCACAGGCCTAGTCTGTCACTTTATTTGACTAAATGTGTTTACTTATACATTTAATAGGTTTACACCTTCTGTCCATATGTGCTTTTTATTTAAAACATTTTTGATTAACTTTTCGTTCAAATTTCAATAAATTGAATTTGTATTTGCACTCCTTTTGTCCATTACTCTTACTGAAAATGTTAGATTACACATTCACATCTGACTGAAGATTGGCCCCATTTATTTGTGACGTTGCAAACTCTGCGGTATAAGGCACAGGTGATGTGAAGCTCATAAAGTGAGGCAAATAGAAATAATCAGCTGATGGAGTGTAGATGTGGAAATAGGTGCATCCGATCAGCTGACTTTGTTTTCACAATAATATAAGTAGTTTCTTAGTGAATGTCCTGTACTGGTCAGCTTTTAATTTTCCTCTTGGATGTTGTTCTTGACCCTCAGAGAAGGAGAAAATGTCTAGTCGTGTCTTTCAGGCATGTCCTTTCCTAACAAAAATGACAGGAAACATAAAACATATTATTGCAGAACAAGTGTGTTATTTATGAAAGAGGTGTGTTTGTGTTTTTAGGGGCTGTAGATATAATTATTTTGTAATTGTAATGTTTTTTTTATTTCAACAGTGAGCTACAAAGACAGTCAGATTATGAATGAACAGTATGAAATTCATCAACAACATTGAAATATATTTTATTATCTAAATAATATTGAACTGTTATCAAAACTTAGTGCAACTGTAGAAGCTTGCTCTGTTGTTTCACTGAAAGAATAACTTTTACCACGTTTTTTTACAGACAATATTGAGAGATAAATAGTAGCAGTTCTCACTATGTGTTAAATATCTTTGCCTTCAATACATTAAATTAGAAAGCTGACAAAGTCATATTGCTTGTTAACATCTAAATGTAACTTTTTGCATGGAAAAAACCCTCAACTTCACTGATGTGTAGGTGATCTAGTATTTAGTATTGTTTAATGGAATGTATATCAGTGTATTAAAGTCAATACTTCATTTATTTAAACCAATATCTTTCTTGATTCTTTGTACAGTATGAAAAGAGTATTTATACCTGTGCTGAAGTTCACTGCTGTGAGGAGTCCAGTTCTGTCTCTCACTCTCTGGTCCAGCCTGTCTGCATCACCTGGACACTTTAAACAAACAGATATATGTAAAGACATGTGTACAAAACAATATAACTTATTCTCTTCTGTTGAACATGTTGGATTGTGTATTGTCCGAGTCAGGGTCCTTTTTATTTTACTGTAACTTTGGAAGTTGTGTTACCAATGCTTACTGTTTATTTGATACCAATTTGGTAATACAATTAATAAAAAACAACAAGGTTTGGGTTCGTTCTTCAGATATGACGTTAACATGTAAGCTCAATAGTGAACTCCAGCTCAACCAACCATATTGTAATATCTAAGTAATCATCTTGAAATATGACATTAATAATTGTAATATACACACATCTTATTGTGAGGTTGATTTCACATACACTACTTCGACGTTAGCTTGTCTACATACTTGAGCATAGCCAATTTAAATTAACCTTAGCGATGCATACAGTTCCTACCTACATAATAAAATATCTCTCTAAGTTACAAGGATGACCTTATTTTATCAACCTCAAACAGAAGCCGTTTGTTCTACAGTATTATCCCACTTAACGCTTAACACTTGTCTATTTTGTTTTAACCTTTATATATACAGCAGTGACGTGCGGTGAGGTTCATGGCTGGTGAGGCACGAGTCAGATTTACAAATATTATATTTTGACCTTAATCGAAATATTCTGTTATTTTCAAAAGCTTTTTTAGTCTGATGCTATGATTAATTTTAAACAGACCGTTCAACAAAAGGATACCCAAAATCTAAATATTGGATTGTTCTTCCTTAGTAAGATCCCATTTTCATTACAATGGTGGTCTTACCTTGACTTGAAGATGAAGTCCATGCTATCCTTCTGGACAACAATCTCTATTACTTTGTTGTAAAAGTCCTCCTTATCTTCCTCTAGTTTCAAAAGTCTAGTTTGTTGTTTGCGTCTACTAGAGATGGGTGAGTCCTGATTCATCCGGATCATTAACCCGGATCCTAGTAATGAGCTGGTCGTGACGAGTCTTCCCTCTCGATTAACCCGAGTCCTTTGAGTCCTACTCCTGATGACGTACAAATTAAAACTATAAATTGCGTCACTCGCTATTCTCCTTATAACATGTAAAATCACATTACAACGTACCCCAGTCCATCTGCCTAGCCTTTAGCAAGTAGGATAGCTGCCAGAAGTTATCGTTTGGCTCAGGGGAGTGGACGCGGATCAGTGAAACTTCCTGCAGACTCGTGCGGACTCAGAGCCGTAACCGTAGCAGATCCAAAGATCCAGAGATCCAGGCAGACTCATCATGCACGAGTCAACAGCAGACTCAGATTCACAAATCCTGACTCACTGAATCATGGGAACTTCCTTCACTTCCTGCAGACTCGTGAGTCGTGGGGACTCAGAGCCGTAACCGTATAGCACAGGGGTCGGCAACCCGCGGCCCTTGGGCCGCATGCGGCCCTTTAGCCCCTCTGCAGTGGCTCCCTGTAGCTTTGGGGGAAAAAAAATATATTTTTTAATTTTATTAATTTAATTTTTTTCTTTCAAAGGGAACACCTCTTATTTTGGAGATCGAGGTGATACTGTGACACTGAAATAAAAAAAAGTGTTTAATATTTAGTCCACTAAAATATACGTCACACCCCGGCGCCTCTCCATGCTGTCTGCAGGTGGCTAATCTTGAGTTTGCGATCGCCGGTAAACCAAACCATGGATAAATCCAAAAAAAGAAAAGTCTCAGATGAAAATAGAGAGTTTAATTCAGCGTGGACAGCTTCATTTGCTTTCACTTCAAACGATGCAGGCTTACCTGTATGCTTGATATGTGGCGAGAAATTAGCAACCAAAAAAAAATGTAATGTTGAAAGACATTTCCACAGCAAACACGAAGCATTTGCTGAAAAGTACCCAGCAAGAGATGAGAGAAAAAGAGCGATTTCAGAACTGCTGCGGAAAGCTGAGCAGACCAAACATACTTTCAAGAAGTGGATCAAGTCTCCAAACTCAACTACTTCTGCTAGTTTTGTGGCTGCTCAGGAGATAGTAAGGCGCGGAAAGCCGTTCATAGATGGAGAATACATGAAAGAATCATTTATTAAAATATCAGAACATCTATTCTCGGACTTCAAAAACAAAGGTGAAATTGTTCAGAAAATTAGAGATATGCCTCTCTCTGCAAAGACCATCAAGGACAGGAACATTAAGATGGCAGAAAACATCACCAGTCAACAAATTGAGGACATTAATTCAGCTCCAGCTTTTTCAATCGCCTGTGATGAGTCAAGTGATGTAGACGACATTGAACAGACAGTGCTGTTATGCAGGTATGTGAACTCTGATGGGCCGCAGGAAGAAATCATTGAGTTAATACCGCTAAAAGGCCAAACACGGGGGGAGGACATTTGTAAGGCTGTAATGACTTGTTTACAAGCCAAAGGAATAAACACCACCCACATGGTGTCAGTGGCTACTGATGGGGCACCTAGTATGAGAGGAACACAGAAGGGGTTTGTGACTTTACTTCAGAAGTCGCTGGATCGAGAGCTGCTGACGTTTCACTGCATCTTGCACCAAGAAGCACTGTGTGCTCAAACATTTCCCCCCGAATGCAAGGAGGTGATGGACCTTGTCATTCAGATAGTGAACAAAATAATGGCAAAAGGGTTAAACCACCGACAGTTTTGTTCATTATTAGATGAAGTCGACAGCGCATATTCGGATCTCCTGCTGCACAACAAAGTCCGGTGGCTGTCCAGGGGAGAGGTTCTGAAGCGGTTTGCTGCTTGTCTAGATCACGTGAAAACTTTCCTGGAAAGCAAGGGCCTCACTTATCCAGAGCTGGAACATCCAGATTGGCTGGAAAAGTTGCCCTTCATGGTGGATATGACAGGTCACCTCAACATGCTGAACAAAAGTCTCCAGGGAAAAGGAAGCACGGCCCTTCAGATGCCGGAGGATCTTTTGGCGTTTGAGCACAAGATGACAGTGTTTGCCAGAGATGTGCAGAAAGGTACGTTCTCTCACTTCCCCTCCCTGAGAGTTCAAAGAAGCACACAACCACATAAATTGTGAATACTTACAGCGTGCGATCATCGAAATGCAGACGGCATTTGGACAAAGATTCAGTGAGTTCAGAAAGGAAAAAAACACATTATCCTTCCCCGTCACACCCCTGGACATCGACCCCTCCATGCTGAACATGTCACCATTCACAGGAGTAAGTCTACCCGATCTTGAAATTGAACTGGCCGACATAGCTCATAAAGAGTTATGGGTGTCCAAGTTCAAACGCCTGACAGCTGATCTCGAAGATGTCGCCCGTCAGAAGGCTATTCTCGCTCGGGAGCACAAATGGAGCGATATGGAAATCCTCCCCAAACCCGACAAACTTGTGTTTGAGACATGGAATGCCATTCCCGACACTTATATGAATATGAAGAAGTATGCATTTGGAGTAGGGATGCCAGCGATTATTCGATTTTTCGAATATTCGTTACAGTCTCCATAATCGAAAATTATTTTTAAAATTCGATTTTATTTATATATTTTTTTATTATTATTTATGTTTTTCTTTTTTTTCCTGGCTTAGTTTCAACCAAAATATAGAATAATGCTAATAATAGTAATAGTATTAATAATTGTAAATGGCCATTGGTCACACCACCAGTTTGTTTTACTGTAAACTTGGAGGAAGCCAGCAGCGCAGGCTGCGCAGACTGCAGACTGCTGCTGCCTGCTGCAGCCTGCGACACACCGACCCCGCCCCCCCCCTCTCCGTCACACGTGCGATTGATTTATTGGCAATATACAGAACAGTGAGAACAACACAACTAAAGATGAACAAAGCGGCACGTTCAGAGGAGAGATCCTCGTCAGATTTTCGAATTTGATCATGGTCAGTTTCTGGCATCCCTAATTTGGAGTCCTGTCCATCTTTGGATCCACATACTTATGCGAGCAGATTTTCTCCAGCATGAACTACATCAAATCCAAATACCGCTCGCGCCTCACAGATGACAGCCTGCAGTCCTGTGTGAAGATCAAAGTCACGATTTACAGTCCCGATATAGAGAAGCTCAGCAGTGATGTTCAGAAACAGAAATCACATTAAACAGGTGAGAACACTATCATCTAATAGGCTATTATTTTGCAAAAAAAACGTTTTAAAACCTGAGCTGATAGTTGTGTTTTTATGTTCAGACTCGATCGTTGATTGCTGTACGTGGCTGAGGAAAAAACAGAAGAGGATGACAACAAACTGAGATGCACTGAAGTCATAATTAAATACAAACTGGCCTATTTTTATGTTTACTCTTTTTAAAGCTATTAGGCTGCAGCTATATGTTTTATTTATTTCAAAGTGGGCTACTTATTATTTTATTAATTTTCCACCAATAAGGGAAGGAATCAAATGGACCTGCACGGTCCTGTATTTTATTTCAAAGTAGGTCACATGCCATTGTTTTTTCCCCTCTTCATAAGAGTTTGAGGTTTGAGGTTTTTTTGTTTGTTATAACAGGTAATAAAAGCACTAAAATGTCAACAATTTTCTTTGTGTTGTTTTATTATTTCATAAATGCATCAAACTATAGTTCTTTTACAGTGGGTGACAAAAGAAATTGGAAATGATAAATAATAAAAATGAAAAATACATACAAATAAGCTTTTGAATGAATGTCAAACCCTCTGTATATATAGTATAACTATATATAAAACGTTATACACTGTGTTATCTTAATTTTAAGGGTAAAATAGGTTTTGCGGCCTGAGAGGAATTTTATTTCGTGGGTGAGGGTCCAAAATGGCCCTTTTGATAGTAAAGGTTGCTGACCCCTGGTATAGCAGATCCAGAGATCCAGACTCGTCATGCACGAGCATAGCCGCGGGAACTGGGAAGTCATTTTACTTAGGGCGTGCGGACAAAAGTGGGGAGAGATTTCAACAACAGTAACATGAAGTTTTTCAAATGTACACCACTCGCAGCCCCGCCTCCAGCACCCCTACTTCCCGCGCCTATTGTGCACGAGTCAACAGCAGACTCAGAGATTCGCAAATCCTGACTCACTGTGCAAAACATAGCAGACTCATGCGGACTCAGAGCCGTAAACGTAGCAGATCCAGAGATCCAGCAGACTCGTCGTCATGCACGAGTCAACAGCAGACTCAGATTCGCCAAATCGCAAAATAATCCTTTTTTTTTGTGATCAACATTTTTATTTAAGCAAAAGACACTGTGTTGCAGAGGTTAATGTAACGTTAGTTTAATATGGTTGTGAAATGCAACAACTTTTCGGTTTGACCGGTAGGATACGCTCTTGGTGATGCTGACTCATATGACTCAAAGGACTCGTATGATCCGGATCTCTTCAATGACTGACTCAGAAGACTCCGAGTCCGTAAAAGGATCCGGATTTGTCATCTCTAGCGTCTACCGTCTCTGCGTAGAATAACAGTAGCAACAAGAACCTGTGGGCTCACGTGCGCCCCCTTCAGTGCGGCAGAGGTTATGGCTGCCTCTCCTGGTGCTTTTTTCAGTGCCGTTGTACGATGAGACCAGCGAGCCTAAATATCATATATACGTGAAATAAGTTATTTAGAGACTATGGATGGCGAGGATAAATGTAATAAAGGGATCTACAAACATTACATTGGTGACCTAGAGTGAGATGGTAACAGGCATGCGCTTAGTGACCGCTTTCCAGCCAGTTTCTGTGGGGTGACGCATTCTGAGGTGAGGCAGATCTCATCTGTGCCTCACCTCATCCCACAGTAACTGGCTTGAGCGCGCTCACAAAATAAGTGGCCGCGATAAATTAGTGCCCGCGCTCCAGCAAGTTACTCTGGGCTTACGAGAGGCAGAGCTCGTCCCTGCCTCAATCCTCATCGCTCACATGTAGCCTCGTTGTAGCGGAGCTTGGCAAATTTGCTGATTTTGAATATAAGAAGCGATTGGAATCATACAGAAATCGGACTGCACGTCGCTGATATACAGTCAGTCTATGGTTTTAACTTGCAGGCTACGATTAGCATCGTTAGCACAGATGTAGCTACCACTCGCTTACACGTTAACCCAAGCCTTAACATTCATTACGTAGCTGATTAAAATCATAAACACATAAATAAGTACTCGAATTTCACTTACCGCAAAAACCGCATTCATGCATCGTCTGTTTTAACCGCAGAGCGAGTCACAATAGTCCGATATAAGCATGAAGAACAAACAAACACGGCCGGGGTCAAGTTGTGTTCCCTGGATGAACTGAGCAGGCAGAGTCCCTGTAGCTTCACGGAGCAGCTAGCAGAGAGACAAGAAGCTTACAGCAGCAGTCACTTGACAGAGCTGTCACTCAATGTGACCACGCCCTAATTTATGCAAAAACGTTAAGACCTAATATAAATAAAAGGGTCATGTTATAAAACAATTCACTCAACAATTCCTAATCATGAAGGTGGAATGTAACTATATCCTGAATATTTTTTATTGCATCCAGGGGTAAAAACATGTTTATTTCTGCTGTAAAGTTGGGCATTTTAACATGGGGCTCTATGGAAATGTATCCTTTCTGCAGTCATCGCCTATCGGCCAATAGATGACCTGCAGTTTGTGGCACTTCCTTATTGGCGTCCCGGTGTCAGTACCATATCGGCTCGGGCATAGACATATAAAGAGTAGACGCCGCATTGGCTGCTGGGGCGCAAGAAATACGGCCGCCATCTTGGACCGGTCATCCTACCCATATTGTACAGACATTCTACCCATAGACAGCAGAGGTTTCAAGATGCCAGAGCACTGTGCGGCGTATTGCTGTGCAAATCGGCGGACGATTGCGAACAGGGGTCGGGGGATTACTTTTCACAAGTAAGATTCAACATTATTATTGGTTGTATTTTGTAAATAGAATATTATTGTACTGTATTGATGTCCGCCAGCGAAATCGTAGCCAGCAAACATTATGTTTATGGCCAACTGAGACTTTATAAATCATATGCTGCTGTAACAAGTGAATTTCCCCGTTGTGGGATGAATAAAGTAAAATCTAATCTAATCTATCTAGGAAGAAGAAGGAAGAAAATAAGCTTGAACTCCTTCTTACATTTTTTTGTGTTGACTCTCAAATCTCCCGTTTTTATTTTGAAGGTTTCCCAAAGACAAAGATATGAGGAAGAAGTGGGAAGTTGCTTTGAGGAGGGAAGGGTTCACTGCAAGCGAGTCATCCGTGATTTGCAGTGAGCATTTTAAGCAGGACGAGTTTGACAGGACAGGACAGATTGACTCAGAGATGGTGTTATTCCCTCCATCTTCAGCTTCCCGGTTCACCTCCAAAGAGTAGGTGTATCATCATAAGGCTATTACCATTCATAAATGTAAATATTCTATTATCAATAACAGGGCAGGGTGAAATACCTATCCCTGTGTGTGCGTGTGTGTGTATATATATATATATATATATATTCTTTTCAAGTATTATGCTTCTTCATTTTAGCCGGAAAAGGGCAGGACTACGTCTACTTCCAGAAAAGCTGAAGAGAGCCTGTCTGTGGCCCCTCAGGACGACCCAGAAGCTTCAACCTCACACTCACAACCTCAGCCTAATGATGTGAGTATTTCTATTTTCAACATCATATCATAATGGTCCTAGACAAAGTAAAATCTCTCTTGTTTGCTGCCACTCATATTAAACACACTCACAAATAAACCCATACACACACAATTGAAGACATGTTGAACATGCATTCCTGGCACACTCACACACACACACGCATGATGCTGGCAGTGGCTTTGACAGGTGATGACTATAAGAAAGAATGTGGGCCATACTCTAGTTGTGTCAAAGTGATGTGTGTGAAGTGAAACATCACTCAAACCATGTTCATCCCTCTTTCTACTAGGATCATAGCTATGTCTTGCCTGCTTCTCCTACTGCTCTTAAGGCCAGACTCAATGAAGCTTTAGCAAGAGTGGAGAGTCTCGAGCGAGAGAGGAAGAATGCCATGGCTAGAGAAAAGAGGGCAAAGACCACAGTGAGGAGTCTTTTGGGGGATTTGAGGGAAAAGAACCTCATTAATGAAGAACTCAAAGAGAGGCTTGATTTCTACTCAGGTAAGATGAAATTAGCACTTTGAAATTCATGTACATCTTACTCTTACACTCTTTATTAAACTCCTTTGTTATTATATGAAGGGGACTTATAATTTTTTCTCATACAATTTCAGATCTTCAAATAGACTTCAAGGCAAAGCAGGGCCATGAGTACTCAAAGGACCACAGAGAGTTTGCCCTCACACTCCATCTACATGGTCCAAAGGCATACAAATACCTCAGAGAGACTAAAAATGTTCCCCTCCCTCATCCACATACATTACAAAGGTAGTCTTAATGTTGTTCAATTTCCTTTTTGGAAATTACGGTTGCAAATACGTTAAATAGCTAATTCTCAATTTTTTTACAGGTGGCTGTGTTCGGTGGATGGCAAGCCTGGCCTGAACAAGATGATGCTGGATATGCTGGAGAGAAGATGCCAGGAAGACCAGGCTACATATGGATGTGTTGCACTCATGTTGGATGCCATGGCCATCAGAAAACATGTGCAATATAATCCACATAACAGTCCTCTTTCAGGGCTTTTAGCTCATTTAAACTTTCATGAGCAACTTTGTGTAAATATGGTTTGGGGCGGGGTGGTGTCATGTTCTTGTGTTTAACTTGAAAATTTACATTTTTTATATAGATATAGATGTAGATTTTCATTTTTTCTGACATAGATATTCATTTTTACTGATATATAACTTCTGTCTATGTATAATGTATTATTGTTTCTTCATTTTTCAACTTATTAAAATAGCTGAGTAGTAGGCCTACACAATCTGCTTCTGCTTCTCTATCATATAGACCATTAGTGTTTTTTTATATGTGTGTGTGTGTTTATATATTAGCCTATATTATATATCGTGTGTCTTTTGCAAAATACCTATAATACATAACATATAGGCTATCAATTTACCAGAATATTCTATTGCTGTTAAGCCTACTATGAATATTAAAATACGCCGAATCATGTGTCCGGTATCATGCCTACATATATGACGTTTGCAGAAAAAACCCCCCGTGAAAATCAGTTTTGTATTCAGCGAGTTATGATTGATTAAATGCGCTGACACTTCATTGCGCCTGCCAGACAGATTACACTGAGTGGAGCGGGTGACCGGTCCAAGATGGCGGCCCCACGGCTCGTCAGCGCCAATAGGCAGTAGCGGTCGATGCGGCGTCTACTCTTTATATGTCTATGTGCTCGGGTACCATATCGGCTCGGGGTGACATCCGTCGGGTCATATCCGTCGCTTACCAATGACGTCACACATTGGCTGTAGTACGGCAACTCAAGAGGGCCACCATACACGGTCAAATTCCGAACATTTAAACATAGCCTACACTTCATTCTTTACTTTGTCCGTTATTATATGTAGAAGATAGTACTTTTTTCTCCGTCATGTTGTTTCCATAGGAACAACTTCAAACAGGAAGTTTAAGACATTTAAGACACTGCAACGAAAGTAACAAAAACAATGTAAAATCCTTTTCCGTTTTCACAGAACACAAATTGGGTTATTTACATAATTATGTTTACACTGTCGATTGTTATTTTTTAACATTCAAACATTACAACGTAATTAAATCCCGAACATTTAAATATGAATATGGTGAAATACATTCTTAGAATAAGCGAGAAATTGATTTAACTCCTGTTTGACAATAACTGTGAATTTCTTTCCTTTTATTTAAAATTAGAAATCAAATTTGATCATACACCAGGGCGGGTCATACTCAGGTGCTAACATGAATCTGAAGGAAATCCTAACATGGGGGTGTCTAAATGATGTGTTTTTTATGGGGAATTCAAATATGAGCTTATTTTTAGGATAACTCTAACCTACATTGTTTTGTATTTCTAAATTGGCAATTTGTCTACATGATGTGTTTTTTTATGGGGAATTCAAATATGAGCTTATTTTTAGGATAACTCTAACCTACATCGTTTTGTATTTCTAAATTGGCAATTTTTCTAAGTCCACAGCCAAGAAAATGTTATTTGCATGTCATTTTATTTACGAGTATGGAATTATGGAATTCTAACACTGGAGCTTGTTATTATTTAACTTGATCATTCTGCTTCAGTTTGTGGGCTACAGCCAGTTTATGTTAGCAGCACGTTAACAGCTTCATCCTCTGAACGTGTGTACTGTCTGTTCAAAAAACTGCAGGAACCCAGAACACAGACAAAAAACATAACCCCCTTCACATCTCAACTATAGTAACAGGTCCCCGATATGACCAGTGATGATACCTGTATTAAGCACCTTGCAGATCGCTTCTCTGATTGTTTTATTGCACAATAAAATCATGTATATTAACTTTCTCTTCTATGCATTTCAGTTCTTCATTAACATTCTTTAATTAACACTTCGCTTTCCTGACACAGTTCCACTAACATACATTCACTGTCAGTTACCCTTTTCTGTGATAAACACATATTTCACTTGAATTTCACATTCAGTAGACATTTATTGTACCTTAAAAACATTTTTCCACAGTATTAAATACTACTCTTCTAAAAACTTGAAAGTAGCATAGTAGCCCTTTAAACTGTCATGTCGAGCATTAACTGCAAGTCACTGAAATGCATAAACTGGAGAATAATTATGTTACAAGTATTACAGAAAACATATCCAAGTGTAACAAACATCCAGTATTAACCTTACTGTTTTTTACTAACAGTAACCAACTAATAATTTTCATAAAGTGCATATTTATTCCAAACTCACAATATATATATATATATATATATATGTAATAAAACGTAATGCACAATGGTACACAGTATCCAAACTCTTTAGGCACTGGTCAGAGGCATTCATGTAAAGCAGATCACCAGAATCCAATACTGGTAAAAACGTTGCAGAGATCAAATGTTTCCTTGTCTGAAAGGAGAAACCTAATTTTAAAACAACATTTTCAGTGTGTGACTTGAAAGATAAGTTCTGATCAATAATAAAACCTAGATATGTGTATGTAGTGACCCTTTCAATGTCAATGTCAGTCCCTTGAACAGTACAAATGTTGGGGAGAAAAGAAGTTAAGTTTTTGCCATTTGAGAATATCATGAGTTTGGAGTTGTCTGCATTTAATACTAACTTGAGTTGAGATAAATGGGATGGAATAACATCAAAGGCAGACTGGAGGAAATCAAGACTTTGCTCTATAGAAGAGGATGAACAATAAATAACAGTATCATCTGCATAAAAATGGAAAGCAGCATTTGATAAATGATTAGTCCTAATATGGAACCTTGGCGCACACCCTTTCAAATCAAATCAATCAAATCAAGTTTTATTTATATAGCACATTTATAAACGATTTTTGGTCGAGCCAAAGTGCTGTACAAATAATAAAAATACCCTACAGTAAAGACATTTTACAGCTAATACAACAGCACAGTTTGTTCAGAATATCAGTATGAGAAGAAAACGACACCCTCTGTCCTTAGACCCTCACATCGTACAAGGAAAAACTTCCGGAGAAAACCCACAGTTTAAAGGGAAAAATGGGAGAAACCTCGGGAGAGCAACAGAGGAGGGATCCCTCTCCCAGGACGGACAGACGTGCAATAGATGCCGTGTGTAAATCGAAGAGATAATACATTTACAACATAGGTAGACCGAATGTTAGCAGCATGACGAGACCCAGGCAGGACCGCAGAGACAGGTTCAGCCACAACCCGAGGTCCACGACTTAATCCAGAACTCAGGATAGAGGATCCAGGATGTGGTACCACAGCAAGAGGATCAGCCTCGACTCCGGATCCCGGCGTCGATATAGACACAAAAGAAGAAAAATTGGCTTGGTTAATCGGAACATGAGAATACACAGACACAGACAGACAGAAGGAAGAACAAGCTCAAACTGTCTCACTCTGTTTCAATGTACACATACAACACATTTCTGTAGATCAATAATCAGTCAGTCAAAAACTCCCACCCATTTCTTCACGTCTTCCCGAATAGTGGACCAGTGGTAAGTTGCCAAAACCTTCTCGGTGGTGCGCCTTATCCCTGCATGACCTCCGGAACCCAGGTTATCGTGGCACTCCTTCAGGACATCGATAACCTGGTCCTTGGTGCACACAACCAACCTCTCATTGTCCTTGCACGGTAGTACAATTCTCCAGCTGGCACATCAGGAACAAAAAAAAATAATTTAGAAGTGTGTAGAGATGAAATTATGACTAAAAGCTGTTCAAGAAATCCAGTGGCCTTGACAAGTTGCAAATAGGGTTTAGACGTAACAACTACAGTAATAGTGTGTATACTAATGAAAAGAAAAAGGAGAAACAAGCTGTGGAGTCCTTGCAATTTACTGAAAATGTTGGAATTGCAATATGATAAACCATTAGAGGTATGATCACTTTTGCACCAAAAAACACCATTAGATAAATAGATAGATATATACTTTATTGATCCCTAAAAGTAAAGGGAAACATATTATATGAGATATAAACAATATAAAAGATTAAGGATAATTTAAATGTTCTAAAAAACTACAAAATACTTCAGTTAGGCCTAGTAAGTAGCAGGAATATGTGCTTACACTACAGGAGCAAAATCATGATGATGTCACATGTACAGGGGGTTTATACCTCATAATAAAAACGTATGTTCGTGACTTAACCATGGTCTTATTCTAACTGTTACTTACATTTGATCAGGTATTTTTTGAAGCCTTCCGAATTGCCGCCTTCCTTGCATCAGGATGTTTAGCGGCGATGGTGAGATCATGGTAACCACCACTGAGCACATAGTGCTTTATCTCTGTAAATAACTCCATTTCTGTCAAAGTTAAGAACAAAAGAAAATATTGTACTTTACCTATGGCGCAAAAATGTCGTATATATACACATTTAATACATACTTATTTTTAATAATCTATTATATTGTGTTATTTCAAGATGGAAAAATTATCTTTTTGATAATATATAATATATAAAAGTATATCGTATTGATATATAATATATAATTTTTTGATAATGTATAACATAATCAAATATAAAAATCAAAACGAAATAAGTAAGTATTACGTAGGGCTACTGTATACTGGCACTTGTAAGCATTAACTTTAATTAATTTAAACAGAACAAAAGAACATATTTTACTTTACATGTGGCGGGAAAATATCTTATATTCTTCTTACCGTCTCCTTCTCTCTCTCTACCTACTGTCATTCATCTTTGATCAGACCCGCGGTATACCCTAGTCAGCGCCCCTAGTTACACCAATCAGCGTGCGAACGCCTGAACGCGTGCTCGCGTGACGTCATTGGTAAGCGACGGATATGACCCGACGGATATGACCCCGAGCCGATATGGTACCCGAGCCGATATGGTACTGACACGGCTCTGCCCCAGAGTTTGCCGCTTGGACTGACCGAGCTTGCGCCTCGTCGTTCTGATAGCTCCGCCCCTTCGCTCCAGCCTCCCTCCCTCCCTCCCCCCACATCTACAGGTGAAAGTTACTTTTGCGACACATTCATCGCAAAAAGTGTAGCAAAAGTCAAGGCCGCAGATTCGTCGGTTTATACTGCCACAGAGCAGATTCGTGAAGTTGTAATGACTGATTTGAGAGGTTGTAATAACCAAGTTGCAGTTATAATGGAAAATATATTTTAAAAAGATAGATTTTTCTGCAAGTGAACATTTCATCACTAAGTTCATTTTTTTTCTACAAGCTACAAAACGTTTTTTTTTCTTCTGTGACTTCAAATTTGGTTCACAGATACGTGGATATTTTATACAAGTGTAAATGTATGCACACAAGCTCAGATTTTTTTTCTGCAAGTGCTCACATCAGGTTTTACACGCTCTCGCATTTTGCACCATATCTACCTTCATATTCCTCCAGCTTTGCCAATATTGTCAGACCACTCTGATGAAACTTCTCCTTCAGCTGCATGTCCACAGTATCCAGCAGAGGTGGGACCAAGTCATTGTTTTGCAAGTCCGAGTCAAGTCTCAAGTCTTTGCGCTCAAGTCCGAGTCAAGTCTCAAGTCTTTGCGCTCAAGTCCAAGTCAAGTCTCAAGTAGAGATGGCAAATCCGGATCCTTTTACAGACTCGGAGTCTTCTGAGTCAGTCATTGAAGAGATCCGGATCATACGAGTCCTTTGAGTCATATGAGTCAGCATCACCAAGAGCGTAGAAATCCTACCGGTGAAACCGAAAAGTTGTTGCATTTCACGAGCATATTAAACTAACGTTACATTAACCTCCGCTACACAGTGTCTTTTGCTTTAATAAAAAATGTTGATCACAAAAAAAAAGGGTTATTTTGCAATTTGGCGAATCTGAGTCTGCTGTTGACTCGTGCATGACGACGAGTCTGCTGGATCTCTGGATCTGCTGCTATACGGTTACGGCTCTGAGTCCGCACGAGACTGCTATGTTTTGCACAGTGAGTCAGGATTTAAGAATCTCTGAGTCTGCTGTTGACTCGTGCACAATAGGCGCGGGAAGTAGGGGTGCTGGAGGCGGGGCTGCGAGTGGTGTACATTTGAAAAACTTCATGTTACTGTTGTTGAAATCTCTCCCCACTTTTGTCCGCACGCCCTAAGTAAAATGACTTCCCAGTTCCCGCGGCTATGCTCGTGCATGACGAGTCTGGATCTCTGGATCTGCTATACGGTTACGGCTCTGAGTCCCCACGACTCACGAATCTGCAGGAAGTGAAGGAAGTTCCCATGATTCAGTGAGTCAGGATTTGCGAATCTGAGTCTGCTGTTGACTTGTCCATGATGAGTCTGCCTGGATCTCTGGATCTCT
The DNA here is from genome assembly GCA_031216635.1 of Dissostichus eleginoides. NCBI lineage: Eukaryota > Metazoa > Chordata > Actinopteri > Perciformes > Nototheniidae > Dissostichus > Dissostichus eleginoides. The sequence goes on along the minus strand of CM062286.1, from coordinate 23,466,348 downwards.
GGATCTGCTACGGTTACGGCTCTGAGTCTGCAGGAAGTTTCACTGATCCGCGTCCACTCCCCTGAGCCAAACGATAACTTCTGGCAGCTATCCTACTTGCTAAAGGCTAGGCAGATGGACTGGGGTACGTTGTAATGTGATTTTACATGTTATAAGGAGAATAGCGAGTGACGCGATTTATAGTTTTAATTTGTACGTCACCAGGTGTAGGACTCAAAGGACTCGGGTTAATCGAGAGGGGAGACTCGTCACGACCAGCTCATTACTAGGATCCGGGTTAATGATCCGGATGAATCAGGACTCACCCATCTCTAGTCTCAAGTCAGGATGGGCAAGTTCAAGTCAAGTCCAAGTCCTAAACTTTGACAAAACGAGTCTTAAACAAGTCCTTATGTGCTTTTCAACAAATGTAATGACATCGATCAACAGAATAATACTTAATAATCAAACTGCTCTTTCATTAGTCACATTAATAATTTAATAATCAATTTTCTCTCTGCTGGTAAAGTAATGTGTTTTTCTTCTATTTTAAGAGGGATCAGTAAGGTAAGGCTACCGTGACGGTTTGATTCAGAAGGAGTTTCATGTATAAGATCCCTGATGTTAAGGTAACCAGAATGTTTATTTCCACTGTGTACAACATGTTATAAGGGACCCACAATCTATCTTTATGCAAGGGATAATGTGCAGCGAGGCGGTCTCTATGGGGAAAAGAACACCTGAATCTAGATCCCTCTGCAGGTGGTACTTTAAGTATATTTTGATGATAATACTTTTGTACTTTTACTTGTAACATTTTGAATGCAGGACTTTTTATTGTAACCGAGTATTCCTACACTCTGGTACTTTTACTCAAGTACAAGATCTGAACTTCTCCCACCTCTGACAATAAATCTTGAGTGGTTACCAAAAAAAAACCCTGCTCTGAAGGTTATTTTCATTTTACAAATCCTGCACTCAGCTTTGCTTTCTCCAATATCATTGAAATGCAGCCAGACGCTGCTTCTTTTTTCGGTCTTCGCAAATGTCTTGACTTTTTCCGACGCGCTTGCATTTAAATCCGGCTCCCCGTCTTCCTGTCGCTCTGTAGCTGGCCTGTACCACTACACCTGCTGTTTTTGGAGCGTCTACCCCCCACCCTTATTTCACATAATGGTATGATCCTAGTGTGTCCTCGCATATGATTGGCCGCATGGTGGCTCAGCAAAATAAAATCCCGCCCCTGCCCGCATGGATTCACAGCAATAGTTTGAGCGGCTGAAGATTCTGCTCTCCCCGACGGGAGTCTGCTCTTCTAGCGGCATCTCGCGATCGTCTTGTTGGAGACCCCTGAATTAAATTATCAAGTCACCTCAAGTCAGAAGGCTCAAGTCCAAGTCAAGTCCCGAGTCATTGGTGTTCAAGTCCAAGTCGAGTCCCAAGTGTTTTGTGATTTTGTCAAGTCGAGTCCAAAGTCATCAAATTGGTGACTCGAGTCTGACTCACATGTGTAGCTTTCACCTTTAAAATCTACTCAACCAAACTACAATTTGTCGTCAACGTTTTTTTCTGAATCTGATTCGGTCAAATAGAGAGGCGAAGTCCCTCCCTTTCCGGGGGAGCTCCATGGGACCTTATTTCGGAAAAATAATGTATTGAAGTCAATGGGGAGAGAAAGATTATCTTTCGATTCGTTTGAAATGTGCCACGAATTACACATATGATGTTTGTCAATTTAAAAGATAATTTTGCAAGTCAAACAAATAAAAATGTGTCGTAAAACTGTGAAGTAACACTTTTTTTTGTGTGAAACCGCTCAATGAACTACATCTCCCGTCTCGCACCACACACCAAGACGGCCGTCACGTTGGCACATTTCACTTCTTTCTTTCAGAATGAGGCAAAAATTATTAAACGAGGTGAAAATCACTACAAGTCTGGGCATGTTGAGAGCTGTATACACCAAAGGGGAGTTAGTCGGTTCCGTAAGAGCCAGCATGCAGAACCGGGATTCTGGGAGTTGTAGTCTTTCTAGTTGCATTTTTTTCATAGTCTTATATTTCAACAGTTTTACGACAAACTGTGACTTTTTTGACATGGAAATTATTTTTTAAGATTGACAAACATCATATGTGTAATTCGTGGCACAATTCAAACGGGATCGAAAGATAAGTTTTCTCTCTCCATTGACTTCAATACATAATCTTTCTGAAATAAGGTCCCATGGGTCGGAAGTAGATGGGCGGGACTTCGCCTCTCTATAGGAGATGGGTGTTTCATGATTGGCTGAAACTGCACGCTGCTGCCACAGCGTCATAGATGTAAGAGGTCAGCGTTGTTACAGCGAGTAACTCACAGTGCACACATTTAAGAAATGGCGAGCTTGTGTGCGCGAGCTGTCAGACAGAGCTACTCACTTGTAGCCAAACCTGCACTATCAAGGTAACATATTTCAAATTCGACTTCGTTAACTGCATTGTATCCGTAACAGCAACGCTAGGTTCGGTTTGGCAGCGTGGTTTGTCCCTGTCATGTCAGGGAACGGCATAGCAGTAGCCAGCTAGCATATTTAGCAGCGTTCCTCCATAGAGAAGAATGATGGATGACCTTTAGAGTGAAGATTCACACTGAGACAGTCTGTGGGTGTGTATGCTTGAGATGACCTGACTAAAACTATAGCCTAACAATCGTATTGCGTGTGTGTGTTTTTTTGGTATGTGTTTTAGACACAAACACATACAAAAAAAACACGCAATACGATTGTTAGGCTATGACACGTTATGTCATCATCCTTCTAGCAATGTCATGCTTAGGCATGACATTGCTAGAAGGATGATGACATAACGTGACATAGGGAACGATGAAGCGTGGCGTGTACTGTCAGATGTGCACAAAAGTGTTTGGGTTAATTACATAAGTAAAAGTAACAATACTACAGTGTAAACAATACTCAGTTAGAAGTAAAAGTCCTGCATGCAAAGTTGTACTCAAGTAAAAGTAAAAAAGTGTTAGCATCAAAATATACTTTAAGAAACAAAAGTAAAAGCACTTATTATGCAGAATGGCCCATTTAAGAAGCATCACTTTTAAATGATTGTATTGTACTTATTGCTGCGTTAATGTGTTAATCACTTCAATGTTCCACTTAGTAAAAGTGTGGTTTATTTGAATTACTATAATAACAACTGGGTGGCTTAACCTTTAATAATATATGATACTGTAGTTGATTTATATTTTGTAGTAATAACATAAATCTGCAAAATATCTAGTAACTACGTTAAATTAATGTAGTGGAGTAAAAAATACATCTTGCCAACAATTTAATGAATTAAAAATATGAAGCAGCATGAAATGATACAACTTAAGTAAAGTACAAGTACTTAAAAGTTTTACTTGAGTACAATACTATATAGGGCAACTGTGGCTTGGAGGGAGTGCGGTCCCTGAAAACTGGTTTCAACCAGCAGCTTGCTGGTTCGATCCCAGCCCGTGCAGGCATCAACATGTCGATGTATCTTTGGGCAACATACTGAACCCTGAGTTGCTCCCTGATGGCCAATGGTGTGTGAGTGTTAGCTTACTAGAGCAAGTGGCACTGCTCTGTATGAATGAGGTGTGAATGATGACATGTAGTATGTAAAGCGCCTTGAGAGGTCATAAAGACTGGATAAAGCGCTATATAATTACAATCCATTTACCATATATTAAATGGAATTCTGTATGCCAAAATAATGTTAAAGGCTGTATGTTATGTCGACTTCTGCTTGTGTGCGTCTAAGATCTTTATTTTATCAGCGGAATTGTATTGTATATTGAGTTTGTAATGTATATTCTTCAATTTAGAGAATGCCAAACCAAATTCCATTATTAAATCTGATAAATGAACGCTTACGTGATCATCAGTGAGCATGTATTCATTTGGCTAAAGTGTCAAATATAGATGACAACCTTTTAAATTGAATAAGGCCTCTATTGGCTAAATAAAACATTGGATGACATATGGGTGAATAGGCTTTTCTACTACTTATAATTCTATATTCGAGCAGAATTAAATAAAATGAGGCTATATACAATATATACTAGGGATGATCCGATCGATCGACCGCCGATCGATATCGGCCGATACTCACTCTACCGATCGATCGGTGTTCTCTAAGCAGTTAATGTAAACTTGAATAATGTACTTCATTTGAATGTAATAATTGAATGTAATAACCAATTATTCTTGGTTGTTGTTTGTGGAAGCGCCAGTGAATGAGCCCCGTTAACTGAGTTTTAAACATCACTTTAAATGGAAGATCCCCATAGGCCCCGCCCACTCGATCGGATCGGCGATCGGTATCGGCCGATACTGATTCCGGCGATCGGCCCCAAAATTGGCGATCGGAGCATCCCTAATATATACGTCTAGGCTAAGTGGGCATTAATAAATGAACTACTATTTTTAGATGCATTCAATATCGTGAAAATCGAAACAAAAGTACGATGCTGTACATTTTAGTTATATCGCCTACCATGTGTTTACATTTTAAATTGTTTAAAAATATGAACAAAGAACAAATCCTGCAGTCCATGGGGAACAGCCTCTTGTGCTTGCAACAATTTAATCAATGTTCCCATAGTGTGGAGACAAAACAAAATGTGTCATTTTGCGGTGCACAACTCTGGTAGAAAGAGCCAAAATGAGCAGGATTAGGAAATCTTAAACGGAACCAAAATTATGTTTTTATTTTTGGGGACCTGGTACTGCATTTTGGATTTGGTTGTTATTTCGAAAATAGCATGTTGTGAGGATCACACTGCCTCGTTTAAGTTTGTTTTTAAAATGTTAAGCTTTAAAACGTTATCATGCTACTTTTAATATGCCTTAACATCATGCAAGTCTCCTCCCACTCCTCCACACAGAGCCTCCCCACGGTTGTTATGCACAGCCAGTCAGCAGAAGAAGGATGAGACTGACAAGCCGGAGCAGAGTGCAGCAGAGACTCTCCTGGCCGAGGAGAAGGCCCAGCTGGAGGAACAGGTCAAGGACATGACGGTGAGTCTGTTCAATTTAAAGTTGGATTAACAACCTTAACAGTTTTCATTACACTGAAAAGCATTCCTATGGAAAAGCTTTTCACAGCCCTATCACAGGTAGGTTCTGATCATTCAAATGTCACATTCCAAATGCAATTTTCTAAACATAACTTTTTCTTTGCATTTTGATATCTTATCTAAACGCAAACAGCCATATAACATCACTGAAAACTGACCTTTTTATAAAACTCATTCTGGGGTGAAGATAATCAGGAACTTGTTTTTCATATTTGCACGTAGGGACAACAATCGACAGAGCTTTATTGTGTTTTTGTATTATTCATTTAAAACATTTTTAAAGCAGTCTTTGTGTGGACCAGATTGTTTTATTGACTACAAAATTCAAATCATTTTGTGTAAAAAATAAATACAAATAAAACTGAGTGATTTCAGTACATAATATCATTGAAAAATATTCGACACATAAGTCTGTCTATGAAGCAATTTATAAAAAATGCTTCATTGGAGAAAAAGATGCACTGAGAGGTTTCCCATAGTAAATGTAGGATTATTCATTGTGGTTTTAAGGATCAAATAAAAAAACGAAGTAACAATGTTATTGGTATGGTATTAGTGCTTAACTAACAATAGCTCAATAGTCTTCAATCTTTAAATACCACTTCAAAAATAAAGTACTCAACAGACATGGTATCTTAATTTTAAAGTTTAAAGGTCCCCTATTATAATGTTTTTCATCAATATATTACAGGTCTCAGATATATTCAAAACATGTCTCTGAAGTGTTTGGCTCGAAACACCAAACAGATCAACCATTGCAGCATCCCATAAACCCCTCTGTTTCAGCCCTGTTTCCAAAGAGCTGATTCTCTGTCAGTTACTTTAGATGAAAATAAGGAGCCACTCCCCACGCCACTCTGAGAGATTTGGTTAAAAAGAACACTGGTGCTCTAGGAGGAGATTCAGGTGATAAGGTGTGGGAGGGGGGGGTTACCTTGGTTGGTTATTGGCTAATGGTTACACAAGCCAAAAAATCGTTATGACATCATAAAGTGGCCAAAATCTGATCAGCTCATTTTCAGACAGGTTTTTATATAAATGGATCAGGACAAAAAGTGAGCGAATCTTTTTTTCCTGAAACTTTCAGAATCTCCTTACACAGTTTATGTATAAAATACATAAATAGGTGACCTTTAAATGCCTGAGCTAAGTGATATTTATTGATTTTTAAATTGAATGTGTTTTTAACGCCATGGGCTACTATTCCTACTGTGTTTCCAGGAAAAGTACAAGCGGGCCTTAGCAGACACAGAGAACCTCAGGACGAGGAGTCAAAAGATGATAGAAGATGCTAAATTATACGGTAAGGAATCTCGAACCTATAAACTAAATTTAACGTGGTCTCTGCAAATGATAAATCCTGCAAAAGCTAATCTGTTCAAGACAAAATGTTCCACACTTATATGATTGAATCACTCGATGTAATAAAAGGCCAGTTTAAGCCTTTTGGATTGTGTCTTCATGTAGCTGGAAGTTGGTTTAGTTTACGTACACTTGAACCACCTTCCAAAAAAATCAGAAACAATAATAAGTGACTCAAACACTTTGCATGTATAAAACAGATCTCTAAATATACTTACACATTCCACAAATGTTTAAAAAAAAAACTGTAAATAACTGAAAAAACAATATATTAGAAATAATTGTAAAATATATATATATATATATCCACACAAGATCTCGCCCCGTGGGGTATGATGATCATGAGAAAGGTGAGGGATCAGCCAAGAACTACACGGAGGAACTTGTTAATGATCTCAAGGCAGCTGGGACCACAGTCACCAAGAAAACTATTGGTAACACACTACACCATCATGGATCAAATCCCTGAACATACGGCCAAGCGGCACAGGAGGGGCTAAAGAAGAAGCACATTTAGGTGATGGAGGGGCCTAGCCAGTCTCCGGACCTTAATCCCATAGAAAATCTGTGGAGGGAGCCGAAGCTTCCAGATGCCAGCATCAGCCTCAAAACCTGAAGGATTTGGAGAGGGTCTTCAGAGAGGAGTGGACCAACATCCTTCCTGAGATGTGCACAGACCTGGAGACCAACTACAAGAAGCGTCTGACCTCTGTGTGTCGAACAAGGGTTTCTCCACCAAGTCCTAACACATGTTCTGCAAGGGGATCAAATACTTATTTCCCACAGTTCAATGCAGATACATTTTTATCTTTTATATAATGTCAATTTCTGGATTTTTCTTTTTGATATTCTTACCCTCCATGTTAAAAATTAACCTACCATTACAATGATGGACTGTTCTTTTTAAGTGGGCAAACTTACAAAATTTGCAAGGGATCAAATTATTATTTCCTCGTCTGTATCTTCCTATCATTTACAAATTTCAATCAATCATTTGTGAATCAAAAACGCGTTTGCCATTCTAAATTCTTTGATTGTGGATTTGTATTATACAGAATTTTGAGACAAACCGTCATCCAAAGATCTACTCAGCCATTTCTGGGTAGCATGTGATCCCTTGCTGCTGTAGTCGCTTACATCACAAGTACAATAGCAAAGGGATAGACTAGTAAGACTAGTAAGATATGAAATGCTATGTTGTTTTTACTGCATTGAAAAATATATTAAAAATATGATTTGAAGATAATTTTTACGTACTTCCTTAACCTTTAGTTAACTACAAGCTTAAGAAGAAGTTTGCATGCCCACCGGGATTTAAAAGTTGCACACAACAGGATTATCAAAGACCCCATCACCCCAGCAACAAAATGTTCTGTCTGCTGGCGTCTGGCAACCCTGGCAAGCGGTACCGCCGCATCGGGAAAAAGACCATCAGACTCAGAGACAGTTCTATCCATAAGACTAATGCCTGGACTATACTATACTGCACTATTTTTATTGTTGTCTTTTAAATGTGTTTTATTTCTTGTAATTGCATTGTTGAGGAACCTGTGACCCAACTTGCCATCCGGTAATGTATCCTGTTACAGGGGTTATGAGTCAATATATCCTGATACCATAGGCAAAGCGATATGCACATCTTATTTCAGCAAAAATGTCATAGAAAAAAAAAAAAAATCTGAGTTAAAAAAAAAAAAAAAGTCGCATTTTTAATGCAATCAAAACATTGGGAATTACATTCAACAAATTCCTTATAAGGGATCATAATACCATAAATGTAGTACTTCAACATACACTACTTAATTACCATTAGCATACTAAAACATCTACTTCAAACATCTGTATTTGTATTATTTATTAACTTAGCATTACAATTCGCTTATGCCCAGTACTCATTTTTACTTGGAGCTTAAACACCATATAATGCAGCTCAAAGCTTCAGATTTTGATCATCCACTTGGGACATCCCAGTCCCTGAAACATCCAACATGATATCACTGCTTTTTGTCCAATTAGAGCCACTGTAACAAGTAATTGATGTCAGGTGTATAGGGTTTTCTTATGGTGCGTTCACACCGGACGCAATGCGCATCTTTGCATCGCTTTAATGGCGTGAGTTTGACTTATCTCAATGTACATACTATGGTAGATACCAACAACAACAAAATTAACATTTAATTGTAATAAACGTATCAAAATTATGCTGAAATAACGACATACTGATACGGGTTAGTAAAAACCATGAATTAATGCTTTGACAATTGTGCAGACAAGACGGCAGGCGAAACACTTTTAAAATGCATTTTCTGAATAGAGATCAGATTGGTCAGGCTATTCTAAGGCTAAGCTCACATGTAGCTGCTCCATCCACACTCACAACGCCATACAGACATAAAATAAAGCAGGGACTATATTCGCCTTGCCTTGAACAGTCTATGGTTTGTACATGGATAACTTTTCTCCAGTTTCTGAACAGATATGAGGAGCAGCTGTGTGCTGTCGACTCGAGCGTCACACAAATTTGAAGCTCGAGTTGAAAACATTTAACTCTGGGTGAATTTGCGTCTATCCGCTTCTTTGCATTGACTTTTCATGTAATCGCAACGCTCCAAAAAATCTCATCGCGTCCGGTGTGAACACACCCGTAATGGATACATAACATTTATGATGAAAAGTAAGAGATCATAAGCATGTTGAATAATGTTGTAAATTGCTTCCATCCCCAGGGATCCAGGGCCTTTGTAAGGATCTGCTGGACGTGGCTGACATCTTGGAAAAGGCCACAGAGAGTGTGCCCAAAGAGGAAGTTACAAGCCAAAATCCACACCTGAAGAACCTGTATGATGGCCTGGTGATGACTGAGATCCAGATTCAGAAGGTCTTCACAAAGCATGGCCTAGCCAAGCTCAATCCTGATGGCCAGAAGTTTGACCCCTACGAGCATGAGGCCCTCTTTCATGCCCCTGTGGAGGGCAAGGAGCCCGGCACTGTAGCTGTAGTAACCAAAGTAGGCTACAAGCTTCATGGGCGCACCCTCAGGCCAGCATTAGTGGGCGTAGCTAAAGCTCCCTAGAAGTGATTATTTAACTGACCAAGTGGCATTTCCTTTGTTGCCAGAGTAACAGATGACCTCTGGGATAGCAACATGAAGGGTCAAAGAGACGGGAACCCAACTCAACAGAACTTTGTATCTTGACATTGTCCATCAGTTTTTAATAGATACATTTACACCTACACTTTGTCTGGCACGGAACTGTCAATACTGTAGACTTTGGCCTTGTCATCAGTTTTGCGAGTCATTTCAGAGTAAGTTATTGTCAGAATTTAATGATAATAAAAAAAAAACTCACCCAACCACTGGCAGCAGCTTTTATGTCAACATCAATGAATCTTAACTAAAAGATAAATATGTTTCACAAAAACTTTAACAAATGATCAATACATTTTTGGAGAATTTGTTGTGAGCTATAATGAATCCATCCACAAATTGAGTAGTGCTGATTCTTTACTGCTGATATCATTCCGGACTTTTGTTTAAAGCCCTAATTATCTTGAAATGCACCTCTTTGGTTTTCTTGTTTGAGTTAATAATGTGAATAGAGCAAGGAACAGTACTTGATGACCTGAAAGGTTGTGATTTAACTTGGTCAAAATCTTTCTCTTCTTCATGTGGTCAGGAACAGGCTTCAGTAAACCAGCCTCAGTAAATGTAATGTTTCTGTGCGATGATTTGGCTTTGTGGTGCCTGACAGTAATGTTACAGCTTTATCTGTAAAACCATTTAAATGACCTGTATGGATAATTGTCCACCTGACACTGCATCCGAATAAAATGATCAACTTTTGAAAGGAATCTTGGGTAATGCTTTTCGTTTACACATCTCTTTTTCCGTCTTTGTGCAGAGATTTTCAAGCTGTAGGCCACAGAGGGAGAGAGACAAAGATAATGCGCGAGGTGAAAAGTACACTTGTACTTATCACCTCGCGCATTATCTTTTTAGTAGTACTACATTATAGCATGTAGTACTACTAAAAACAAGGAATGTTGGATATTACAAAAAAAATGTTTTTATTGTGATACAAATAATAATGAAAAAGAGAAAACCTGAGCATACCCCCCCAAAGTCAATACTTTGTAGACTCACCTTTTGCAGCAAGTACAGCTGCGAGTCTCTTGGGGTCTACTTCTGTATCTGTCTGTTCCCCTGGGCTTTGACTAGGCCACTCCAAAATGTTTAAATGTTTCCCCTTAAACCACTCGAGCGTTGCTTTAGCAGTAAGCTTTGGGTCATTGTCCTGCTGGAAAGTGACCCTCCGCCTATAGGCCTTAAATCCTTTGCAGACTGAAACACAGTTTCCTTAAGTATTTCCCTGTATTTATCTCCATTCATCATTCCTTCTGTTTTTACCAGCTTCCCAGTCCCTGCCAATGAAAAACATCCCCACAACATGATGCCACCACCATGCTTCACGCACTTACCAGCTCCTTCAGGGTTATCCTTGGCCTCTTTGTTGCCTCTGATCAATGCTCTCCTTGCACAGTGTGTGAGTTTTGGTGGGCGGCCCTCTCTTGGCAGGTTGGTTGTCGTGGCATGTTTTTTTCATTTTGAAATAATGGATTAAATGGAGATTTTTTTATAACCCAACCATCTTGTACTTTTCCACAACTTTGTCCCTGACCTATTTGGAGAGCTCCTTAGTCTTCATGGTGTAGTTTTCTTGCTTAGTAATGCCACTTGCTAAGTGGTGTGGAAGACGGGAGGCTTCTACAACAGGTGTATATAGACAGGGATAATGAGACACTTGATTGCAGGTGAACTTTATGGCAAAGGGGGTGAATACATATGCACACACCACTTTTAAGTTTTTGACTGACTTTGTGTTGGTTCATGACATAAAATCCAAATAAAATAATATTATTATCGGTTTTAATGCAAGAAAATCGGAAAAATTGTCAAGGGGTGTGAATACTTTTACAAGCCACTGTATGGTGCCAATTAGCCCAAAAAGTGGCAAGCAATTTTAGGATATTAGTATTTTATGTAATGAACCTAATACTTTTTGTCCATTTCAAAAGATGTGTCTTCATTAGGAACCAATAGGCAATGAGAGATGCACAATATACTATTGGTTTTGGCATTTTTTCATCCCTTTGTTTTATGGCCAACAAACTATTTGTACTGATAGTGGTTGTAACTTTCAGGATGGGGTCTTTAAAGGAAAGGTGTTCACAAGAAGGCGGGGCTGCCGTCCTCCATTTAGAAGATTGTTATTTCAAACCTTGTTAATTTTCGTTGGGCATGCGGAAATCAAAATGTATACAGTGGCCATCAGTATATGTAAAATGAGCATTTACCATCAATGTATGAATGTGTGTGTGTTTACATTGAGTGTAAAAGCAATTCAAACGGACAGAAGACTAGAAAAGCGCTATTGCAATGCAAGTTCATTAACAAATAAGAAATAATTACTTAAAGGTGGGGTAGGTAAGTTTGAGAAACCGGCTCGAGATACACTTTTTGTTATATTCCATGGAATGCTCTTAACATCCCGATAGCAATGAATATCTTAAGTGCTTTGACAAAAAATCCATAGAAAAATGTCATCTGTGGAAGCCTGTAAAAAGCACGACCAATCATCTGAGCCGGCCCGGATAAAATAATTGGATGGCCTACCTGCCTGTCAGCCTTCCATCTGTGCACAAACTTATCTCGTGCTATCTCTAGATGATAGGAAAGGAGCTTTGAAACTTCCTTTATAACCTCCTTTAGCTTAGGAAAACACTACGAAAGGAAAGGAGAAAATGCTGCCCCACAATGCCTTGCGGTCGCAACATTTACCGTGACACAGCATTCGGCCGTTCACGGAAACAACCGAGAAATTATATCATGACATTTACGGTGCTTATTAAGCATTTTACAACTTATGTGGTAACTTGCCAAAGTGCTTTGTTTTGAACGTTCAACACTAATAATCAAAAGGAGAAATATGAACGTTACTTTTTTACTGAAATTATCAAATAAAGTCAACATTTCATAGTGTTTACTGAGCTGTGTGGGGTTTCTTAAAAGAGGTTTTAATGGTGATATGCACAGTGATAGATGTTAAGGACTAACATGTTTATAATAAATACATTTGTATTTATTTTAAGATCTTTTCATACAATCATACGTATTGGGATTATTGTGGATTAATACGTGTGGACCGGAGGGTGACAAGCATAAACGTCACTTTACTTTATTTATTTCAATTCCAACCTTGGTCATGAAGAATATATATTTCTCTGTTGTCCACGTCCATAAAGCATAAAACAGCACCATAAGAGCACGGTGCAAAGTGTTATAGATGCGTTTACAGTAGTCCGCCAATCTTATTATACATCCATTTAGTCCGCTGTATAGAAAACTGTAGTTTCCCCACAGCAGACGCACATTTATGACGTCCGCTGGCGCATCATAAATACGTCGGATAGTGAAAGTGCAGTCGGATTCTCAAAGTACAGCAGTCTCTTTTCCTAAGTCCTTTTGAATTCTCCTATCAACTATTCCTTAACCCCGTGACATTTCACACAGAGGTCAAGGAATAGTGGATAGGAAAAGACGAGAGGAGCTGATTTTTGGACAATTCGACTACAACCCGGAAATGATATTATAGGCAGCACAGCTGCATGTCACCATTATGCCTACATCTCCAGAAAATGCTTAATCTCTAATCAAAAATTATTTTTACTTTATTACAAATCTATGAACATTACCATGACACAAAATACTGTACATTTCACATGTGGGTAATTATATTTTTTTCCCAATTTATATTACAAATGTAAAAAGAATGCAAAATCCCCCTTACAAAAACTATTAACCCATTGGAAAAATATAATTGCCACTATTTTAGGACCTTTTTGAACATTTGGGTGCACATGCAGAAAGATTTACTGTCAAAATCTGAAAATAACTAATATTCATACAAATGAGAAGCATCAATTCTACAGGATTGGAGTTTGGTGTATAGGCTGAAATGTAGCCTTGTTTTTTTAACTGTGGTTCAGATGACATTTTGGCACTTGGAGCTGACATTTGACCTGAACTTCTCTTATTCGTTTTTTAACAATGCCATTATACTCACACATTCCCCACAGCTTCAACACAACAAGTCTTTCCTGTTGTACAATCAGCATCTTCAATAAACCTAAACAGTTGACTAATACATCAAACTCCAGTCCGAAATGTTAGCCATGGGTTAATATGCAACGCAATGGGAACAGAAACATATGAATGTAAATTAGATGAATTATATGTTATATACAAATTATGTTGGAAATATGGATTTTCGTATTATAAGCATTTCTAAAAATGGTGAACTACTAAGACCCAGAGTGATGCAACAAAAAACAGGCATAAGCACCTGATGATGTGTTACTTAACAATACAAAGTAAGGCTTAAAATATAAAGTATTCTAGTTATTTAATCAAATTCAATGAAAACACAAAACTTAGTCTGCCTCTTAATACTTTCCATTGTCCTATTGTCTCTTGCAGAGTAATTGTTCATTATTATATATAAATGTTTACTCCTTAAAAAAAGGTTTGGTGGCATAGTTTTTAGGAAATGACTCAAATGGGAGGAAATGCACTTGTCGGGCCTATTATCAGCCATTGAGTGGTCTAGCGAGTGTTAATGTATGTGGGATTGAGTCAAAATGACAGTGTGTGTGTTCGCGGTAATGAAGAAACACACCACCCAGTTCAACAGTGTGGTTCATAGATGTGCTTCATATTGAACTCTATGGCAAACAGGATTTAGATATATCAGGCTTTTGATACAAACAATAGGTGGTTTTGGTGTTTTCATGGGATGTGTATATAATAAGAGAAATATAAAATATCACCAGATTTATCTCTGAAATACAACCTTACGTTGATTAAAATGGTACATGGTGTGGAGCACAACATTGATGAAATATGACAAAGCATGACTGTTGACCATAACAGAATATTAACACCCTCGACTCAGGTTCTACAGTGAAGAGAGAGCATTTACTTTTTAAACACCACAAAAAAAGCAAAGCTACTTTTGCGGCGATGTATACAGCTAAGAACTAATGCTACTCATGACCAGCATTTCCCCTAAAAAAGACAGTTACCACCTGGGAATGTGATGCTGTCGTCCACAGGGCTTAGGTTTGATGTAAGGACCTTTTGAAATTAAATTGAGGCATACTGCAGTTCCAGCTAGTTGAAAAATATAAAGATGTGTACTATTAGATTGCCTTGCCTTAAAACTTGCTTAACTAAATTCTAACTAGGCATTTTAATATCATTGTAAAATGCCCTTTCACATTAAGCTGCCTGTATTATAGTATGTTGACAATAGAAGATTTAAAGCTGTGCTAAGCTGCACTCATTTTTCTGTAAAAGTTAAGTTTTTGTTTGGCCAAAAAAAAAAAAAAAAGTCTTCCTCCATAGTAATTTCAGGTGAAAAACTATGACATCAATTAATACAAATTAAAGCCTGACAGCATTTTGAAGCCTGTTCTCTCTGGTTGACAGATTGTGTAATGTACTCTAAATGATCTTTTAAATGATCTTTGGCATTTATTTCTTGTTGCTCATTGGCTGACGAATGGGCCAATACTGATATATCATCAGATCTATCCATCTAGCTCTATGTCAACCTACATTGTGATTGCCTTCAGGCAGAAGCAAGTGCTCAGCCAAAAAGAAACATGACTGTTCAACCCTGCTGCTTCTTTTCCTTTCCCAATTAGTCAGTGAGAAGAAGAATATTCAGAAGATTGATTGTTTGCTGAAGTTGCATGAAAAAAATCTAGAAAATGAAGGCCATAACATTTTAGAAGATGTAAACGGTAGCTCTAGTTAGGAAGTTCTGCCTTACCTACTAACAAAGTTAACTTAATTTATTTTGAGGCAAATCCTGAAAAACATCTACCACCAAAAATAGTGATTATTCACCCAACAATTATGACTCAAACCTTTCCATGAAATGTTATGTTCCTATTGCCTTTTCCATGTCGATTTTTGGATTTTAAATCTAACAATCATCCTCTTGCAACAGCATTTAAACATCTCTGGAGCTGTTATACTTGTTAGCATTGTAGTTTTCATTCATGTAGTAAAAATATGGACACAAAATACTTTAAACCCAAAGTGTTGTTTTTCAGCCCTGTCCCTTGCCAAATCTAAAAATAGAGGCTTATTTTCTTCTTAGCCCTCGTATGAAAATATATATTTGTTTTTCTCCAATGGGGCATCTTCTTTCTTTGCAATGTACATATCCACAATGTCACCTCTGAAAAATGCCAGTAATTGCCTACAGAGCTTTTAGCGAATCATAAACGTATTATTTCCTGACCAAAGATGGATCGCTAAGAGGCATCTCGGGATATCCAGCCACTTTCCGTTAAAAAGGTGAGAATACGCTTCTTGAGGACCTTGTCCAAGTAGCTGGGCAGCCGGCTCTTGGCCGGGATACCTTGCCTTTTCTGCAGGTGATCTTTGATGATGATGGTTTTGACAGTCAGGTAACGTGCTGGATTGAGGTTCAGAGAGTTACAAAGCACCTTCTCCCTGTCTGACAGCAGCTCGAAGCCTGTCAGATTCTCGATGGCGGCAAATTCACCATCTTTGCCCTCTTCCTTAATCCCACAACCCACCCCCAACCCTCCAGCTATGCCGCCTCCCCCTCCAGCTCCTCCCCCAAGTCCAATCCCAGAGCCAAGCCCGCCCCCCTCCTCCGCTTCCCCGTTTGGAGGTGACCACGCTTTTGTTTTCCTTGCGTTTCTCCCGTTTGTGGCGCGCTGCTTCATATTCAGCAGACTCTTCCAGGCGGGCGATGCCATTGCGCCGGTAGCGCTGCAGCTCACGCACCTTTGCTCTTAGCACACGCTCTTTATGCATATTCTCAAAGAAGTCTTCAAATTCCCGATTAGCCATGAACTGACAGAGACCCCGCAGTCTGACCCGCTGCTCCTTCTCTTCCTTTGGGATCTTTCTTTTGGGTGTACTGGAAACAGGGCCTGATCCTACTGCCGTTGTGGAACCTGATCCAATTGTGCCACTGCCAACTGCTACCCCCCCCTACCCCAACAGCAGTACCTATGACTCCCAGCGCTCCTGGTTTCTCCTTCTCCTTGTCCTTCTTGTCTCTGCCCAGGAACGCAGGCACCAGGTTGTAGTCTCTTGCGATGTTCTTACGTCGTTGGCGTTCTCTAAGCTTGCGCACATACATATCCACATGTGCACGTTTCATTTCAATTTCCACATCCTCGTCGTCGTAGTTCACAGACAGCCCGCTAATGAGCTTCTCTGCGTCCTGGTCATATTCAATCTCATAGTCGTCACGTAGTGGCATGTAGCCCAGCTGCTGCTGGTCTGCAAGGTTGATATCCAGCGGTGGGAGAGGAGTGGTAAGGCTAGGCGACAGCGGCCCCCCGCTGGGACAGGTGTGGTCCGTCACCCGGTTGGGAATGCTCTCAGGGATGCAGGCCTTACCTAGGTTTCCGTGGATGTACATGGTGACATAGTGTTCCATGACTTCCTGAGGAGTTCGGGATGCTCCGACGTGAGCTGCCATGTCCTCCTGGAAGACAACACAAACGTCTTTAATATATATTTTTAATTATTAGTTAGACTGCAAGTTGAACAACAATTCCCACAAATGTCTTTAACATTTTAAGGGGTTGGTAATTTAATGAAAATGAGCAAGTAGGTTTTCAGGAAATAAATTGTGTTATTTATTGGCAACATTATAGGGAAAAAACTGTATTCAGTTTACTTACTAGTATTATTTACAGTATATATAAGTAATGTAACCAAATTAGTATTTAACTAATTGAACAGCAACTCTTCAGAAGAACATGCTAATGCGAAAATTGGTCAACATGCAATAATACAATTCAACATATGTAACAGATAAAGTTTGCAGTAACAGAGGCACTATAACTTAAATAGTAAGCTTTGAAACTTTAAGGTATACTTTAATTTAAGCCTATTGGTATCTTTCAAATTTGTTATGGAATTTATTGTATTTCATTATGTCATAATTTAAAAGCTTGAATTGTAACCCTCAAGCAAGGTATATTTTGTTTTTAGTTAATGCTTGATAATGATATTTATGGTATATTTTTTGTGCATTTTAAGGATTTTTTGCTGCATATTTAGTTTTTCCTTTCTGTTCTGCTCTCGGAGCTTTCCAGAGCAGTAGTTCACTCAAGTTAATAAGTGTGTACAAGAATTGTGTTCCATATTACATTGTTATTTCCATTACCTTTAATGTTTTTTGCATTTTGACTAAGCAATCAAATAAGTAATGTGTTGCTCTACCTACAATTGCAATGTTTTAGTTACTAAAACAATTATTTTCTAAACTAATTCAAAAATATACTTCAAACATATAATAATATACATCAATAAAAGATGCCATTCATAAAGTTAAGCATTAGTCAAATTGATTTAAATTTGACTAATTTAAATCAATTAGTCAAAATTGAATGAATGAAAGGAGCAAACAATTAAAAACTACTGTAGCAACCATAGCAGATTAATTTAGGTCATAGTTTAGTTAAGTTAGATAAAGATTAAGTTTAGTAAGAGCTTCTACATTTCCTTTTCTTTACCCCTGGCGAACACGTTGATTATTTTGACATAATTTGACATCTGTAAAGTCACAATGCTCTCATATTTTTGGTAGCGTATTACTCGTTAGCTTATTCGCTTTATTAATAAGTTCAAAATTATATTTAAAAAATGTAAGTGGGAATGTAAATTCCTGAGTATTAAATGCTCAGTCGTCCAACGTTTACGACAGTAGCCCAAGAAAAGAAGGTAATTAAATAACCCTAATATTACTGCTACTAGCCAATGTTCTAAGTAGGCTCATTTAAACACAGCTAGTGTAGGAGTGTATGGTGTAGACCTGCAGAGGGAAATAAGTCAAGTAACTTAAAAAGTGATGTACCCAGTTTCCAAACCCATACTGCTCGATAGCATCGAGGAGCGACTGCTCTTCCCTGCTGGTCCATCCTCCCTCTGCCTCGGGACCCCAGAGAGAGAACCGACCGCCGTCGACCTGCTGATAGCCGTGCCATCTCCGATGATTACCGATTTCTGCACCCGCCGAGAAGCACTCCGGGCACAGCTCGATATCGGGACAGTCGGTGCAGCGAAGCCGCAGGTTTGTAACATCTGCAAGGCAGTTAACGCAGTACTTTTTCCCCAGGTCGGCCATGTTGCCTGGCTCCTGCTTCTTGTTGTTGGAGGCAGAAGAGCGCGCATGCGCACTGCGATCATCGCCGCGCGACCTACTCACATCCTGCTCTGTTAATATTCATGAGCAGAGGTCAGAGCGCCTCCGATTGGCTCCCGACACCAGTTTCCAGGACAACTCAAACAAAACGAACAGTTTCATTCACTATAGACGTGCACAAGCCCTCGAGCTATACACACATTAAATTATTTTGGGGGGATTTTATTATATTCTATTTCAATTGAAAATGGAGGGCAAGACAGACAATGAGGTAAAGTACGATTTCGGCGCGTCAGCAGATTCCTCAAACACTTCTTATATTAGTGTAAATGGAAATGAAAGAGAAGACGTCGCAGCTACAATGGCTGCCTCTGATCATGATGAAGAAAACTGTGTCGCTAAAGAGCCCCCTACTGAAGAAGAAGCTACCCCTGAGCCATACGAGAAAAAAGGAAAAGAGCTCAATGTAGTCAATGAACAGGCAAAGTCTCAAAAGGAGAGTGTAGTTTTTGAAATAAACAGCCATGATGAAGATGGAGCTCCCAGGTTGCCTCTTGAGGCCCTGGAGAGACAGAACACCACACTAGAAGAAAAGAAGGCTGGGGGAGAGCAATCCTGTTCTGAAGACCTCAGCTCTGAAGAGTGCATGTGTGAGGACAGAGATACAGCCAGCCAGCGCTGCAGCCTGTTGCAGGGGAAGTTGGCTGAGTTCTTCCACAAGAAGGCCAGAGATGACTCCCAGGTGGACGTGGTGATACAGGTTTCAAAGGAGCTGCAGGAGTATGAGAAGTACATAACCATCCTGACTGACCTGAAACAGCAGCTTACCACTAATACAGAGACATCTCAGAAGCAAGCAGAGGAGCTGAGGTTCATTTCCCAAGAGAAGCTGGACAAGGTTTGTCGCACTGTCAGGGGATCTGCATGTTGTGCTAAAACTTTGCCTTTAATAGTTGTATCATTTCCAAGTTTAAAATGTTGGAAATGTTTTGTTAAAATAGATAGTAAGGCATTATTAAACTAGATTAAAAAAAAACTATAAAACAAAGAAATGTTACCTATTCTGTGACCAACGCAATGCAGCAAATGGTAGCATACCACTTCAGAGTTTGAAAGCTAAAGTGAATAAGTGAGTTTTGAGAGATTTTTTGACTGGGGAGGGAAGTTCCAGAGGGAGCGGGGGGCTGCAGCGAAGGCCCTGTCACCCCAGGTCCAGAGGGAGGGGGAGCTGCGGCGAAGGCCCTGTCCCCCCAGGTCCGGAGCTTTGTCCTGATGGGCTGTAGTAGGTTAGCTTCAGCAGACCTGAGGCGACGGGTAGGGGTGTGTGTGGTTGGATGAGGTCACTGAGGTAGGGAGGGGCAAGGTTGTTGATGGCGTTGTAGGTGAGAAGTAATATTTTGAAGTCAATTCGGTGTTTGATTGGGAGCCAGTGGAGTTCGTGGAGGATGGGGGTGATGTCATCGGAGCGTTGGGTTGAGGTGAGCATACGGGCAGCAGAGTCCTGGATATATTGCAGTTTATTGAGATTGTATGCAGGAGAACCGTAGAGGATGCTGTTGCAGTAATCCAGTCGGGATGTAATTAAGGCAGAGTTTTAGAGTTTCAGCAGCGGTGGATGAGAGGGGGGGGGTCTGATGAGAGGGAGGGTCTGATGGGGGCGATGTTCTTTAAGTGGAAAAAGGCGTTTTTGTGATCTGGTTGACGTGAGGGAGGAAAGAGGGGTCGAGGATGATACCAAGGTTACGGACGTGAGTTGAGTGGTTGACGATGGAGCCGTTGATGTTTAGAGGGAAGTCCTGGGTGGAGCGGGTTAGTGAGTTTGGACCAATAATGATTATTTCAGATTTGTCACAGTTTAGTTTCAGAAAGTTGTTTTGCATCCATGTTTTGATGTCAGTGAAGGTAGTTGGTAAGTTGGGAGTGGGTGGTTGCAGAAATAGTTTTTGTAAGTGATCTCACAAAAGTCAGAGTCAGTTGACTGAAGTTTAAAGTTGCACATTTTTAACTCGGGTGTGAAGTTGGAAAGACTCTGACTTACCTGACCTCTATAGCTCCAGACCTCTTAATTCTGCTTCAGGCCATTTAAGCCCCAGGCTGTATTTGGCACTACTGGACTTTTAAAAGTGCCATAAAAGTCTGAAAACTCCAACTTAATTTGGCATTTCAAAGTTAAATCCACCAACATTAAGATAATTGACTGTGTTCAAGTACAGTTTTATCATCAACACGGTTTTTATATGAATGATCATTATCGCTATACATCTTTTCAACATACTATATACTGGGACTTTTTTCATTATATTCTTGACATACTAGACTGACTTTAAATACTAAACTATGACTTTTTGGATATACTATATTATGTGTCACAGTCTGAGTTTTTGTGTTTAGTTTCCTGTTTTATTTTGACATATATTTTCTCCTGGTGACTTCCTTCCTGTGTTTTCCCTCCTGTGCCTGATTGTTTATTTGGCCCAATTCCAAACCGCCCTTACACCCTACCCCTACACACTACCCCTCCGTTTGCGCGTTCGTGTGGAGGGTCCGCCACATTAAGTCCTGTTCCAAACCAACGAGTGTGGAGGGGGAGTGGGTTATCATATCAAGTCCTCCAACAGAGAGGCCCAATTCCAAACCACACCCTACCCACTCCCCCTCCGTGACGGAGTGAACTCCGTGTCGGAGTGACACTCGCAGCTAAATGAGGCTCCCTCCTTTCAGATGGAGGGTGTAAATACAGCTTTGGAACAAACTCCCCTCTCTCCTGCAGAAACAGGAAATGCCGTAACTATAGGTAACGGTTTCAAATCAGCATCACTTGGACAAAACGTTTAAATTAATAACTAAAATAAAACTCCAAACATCTTCAATTGTGTTACTTTTTTGCAAAGCTCTTTTAGTTTTAAACCTGATGTTTATAAGCCTCTTAGTTTTTGCAACAGTCTGTAAATATACACAACTTTATAATAAAATGCACACATTTACCTTTTTCTAGACCAGCGGTTTTCAAAGTGTGAGGCGCGCCTCCCCGGGGGGGCGCCAGAGAGCTTCAGGGGAGGCGCAGCGTGACACAAAAATTACGAGAAACAGTGAAATCTAGCTAGTTAACCTCCTGCTAACTTCATGCGAGCGGTCGTGGCTCATCGGACATGTATGAGAGAAAATCCCTAATGTCCAAGTGCAAGTGAATGCAGCACAAGACGCGAGCCTTGTAACCCCGGCCCTGGCGTGAGCGTGGAAATGTGATTGGCGGCGACGGCGCAAAACGAGAAGCATTCGGACCCAAGTACACGGAAGGAATGAGGTATTTGCGGTCTACAATGACAGAGAAGAGACTGTCAAGTTTGGCTGCACTCAGCATTGAATCAAAACGCACTAAAGCTGTTGATCGTAAAAAGTTTGTGAGGCGTGTTGCTGAACGAGATGGTAATCGCCACATTCAGCTGTTATAGACATGCCAACTTGATGCTCTGCTGACACGGATGACTCGATGAGCATAAAAAACTATTAAGATGATGACCTTACGTGTGTATGTGTATATTTTTTTTTCTTTGAAGGGGTCTGCCCCCAAAAAACTGTTTTAAGTCCTGAGAAAGTCAAATAAGACGGTGTGTAAAACAAACTACACTGCCCAGCCAAAAAAAAGCAACCACTTTGATTTAACTAGGCCAGTAGGTAAGGGCATTCCACTGGAAAATACCTTACTGCAGCGATGTATATTTTTTAGCTGCATACACGTTTTTTAACCCTAACTGATGCAGTTAGTCACTTCTTTAATGTTTGTTCTTTCTGATGTAAAGTCAAGGCAAGGCAAGTTTATTTATATAGCACTTTTCAGCACGCGACAATTCAAAGGGCTTTACAAAATAAATTAAAAGACATTTTAAGAATAAATACAGTAAAAACACATTATATAATGGCATTTTACAACAGGCATTAAAAAGCAAAGATAATAAAATAAACACAACATGTATACAATACATGTTTAAATGGCGTACTGCAGTGCGAATATGAACAGCTGTTGAATTGTTTAATGCGGCCGGCGGCTTGACTAGCAAAGTGAACGTGGTAGGTGTAGAAACCTGAGCCATAAGGTTCAGGCCATGTCTCGCGCTATGTAGAGGTGTTCGTCTAACTCGGTTCTGCGTGTGGGATAAACTGAGCAGATGACGTCGCGGTAGAGGGAAAATGCTAGAGCAAATTCTGCAGGGGTTAAGTCCTTAGACCTCAGAGGTGATGGGTTACGAAGCTGGACTAAACCGAGGCTGGTCTGAATCGCGGTCTGTCTGTCTCTGAGAGAATAGAGACAGGCAGTTGCCGGATGTTTGGCCGGATATAAATAGAGTTGGCCGTGATTAGAGGTGGGGTTGAGGCGTGGCCATGCTCCTGAACCTAGGTTAACAAATTAACTTAATTTCACCCCGAAAAGGTCCAACTAGCTCATCTTTAATAATACCAGCCCATACCAGAACCCAGCCTCCACCTTTTTGGCATCTGAGTTGAAGTGGAGCCCTGGGCCCGGTACTGATCCAGCCACGGGCCCATCCATCTGGTCCGTCAAGAGTCACCCGCATCTCATCAGTCCCGAAAACCTTTGAAAAATCTGTCTTAAGATATTTCTTGGCCCAGTCTTGATATTTTAACTCATGTGTCTTGTTCAGTGGGGGTTTCAGCCTTCCTCACCTTGGCCATGTCTCTGAACACCTGAGACTTCTGGGCCCTCCAGGTAGCTCACAGTTCTGGAATATGACAGCACTGGAGGATAAGGGCTTCCTGGTGGCTTCACGTTTGACTCTTTTCAGATCTTTGGCAGTTAATTTGAGTCTTTTTGTCTCAACACGTTTCTTGCGACCCTGTTGACTATTTGCAACAAAACTTTGATGGTTCTGTGATCACAATATCTTAGCAATTTCAAGAGTGCTGCATCCCTCTGAAAGGTTTTTAAAATGTTTGACTTTTCAAATGTCAGTTAAATCTCTTTTTTGGCCCATTTTGCCTGAGGAAAAGAAGCTGCCTAATAATTATGCACACCTTCATGTAGGGTGTTGACATCCTTAGGCCACACCCTCCCTCATTACACAAATACACATCACCTGATGTGTTTGAATCCAATAGGCATTCAAGTTTATAGAGCTTGGAGTTGGATAATATGCATAAAAATTATGATATGGTCAAGATACTCGCCTAATAATTTTGCACACAGTGTAGTCTGTTCTGACGCAAGACATACGCCAGTTTTCCCCGGATAAATGTTTTTGATCTATGAACACTTACAAACATCGGGTATCGGGTCAACTCTATGGGTATAGTTGCATTTCACAAACTCTAAGGAGAATAGATTAAACACTCAAAAAGATGCTTGTTAGATCAAAAACTTTGATCTAAAAGTGTATTGCTGTAGGAGCGGACCGGAGAGATTCTCTGGGACATTTTCTTTCTGAGGAAAATAATATTTGCAGTTGTACAAATTCCATATAGCAAGTACTTTTATAGAAATGTCTCATATGTATTTTCACGAAAGCCCAAATAACCATCTTGTAACCCAACTATATATAAGCACCCAAATTGGGGGACCTCTACAGGTTTGGAATCAGTGTTGATTGTGTGTTTTAGTGTTCTGAACAGTTGGCCATATCTTTGTTGTCAGGTGGAAAATGAATGGCAATCATTGGTGGCCCTAAAGCAGGAGGTAGCTGTGACAGTACTGAGCCTACACCTTGGTAAACAAGCTGCTCAGACCAAGGTGGAGACAGCCTTGGAAACAGAGAAGCTTCTACAGCACGAGCTGATCAGACTACGCCTCAAAAACATCAAGCTAAGGGCTAACATTCACAGGCTGGAGGGGGAACTTTGTGCAAGGGAAAAAGATGCCGGGGACCCCCTACTTCTCCACTTTGATCTGCTGCAGGCTGAGAGGCTAGAGCTGAAAAAACACACTGAAAAGCAAAATGAGGAATCTTTAAAGACGCAACGAAAGATCAGCAGCAGCTTGGAGGTAAGTAGAACAATCCGAGTACAGATTGCGTCATTTCTGTATTTGTTTCACAACATATGATTTCCAGAAATAGGTAACCCTAACCCTAACATTGTTTTTTCTTCTGCTCTATCAGCTACTGTCAAATATAAAGGAGAAATTGTTCTGGAGTCAAATGGAGGCCCAGGCCAAGCGAGAGCAGCTTGCAATGTTGGAAGCAACGGTGGCCAGGGGAACGGACTTCCTCACAAGGACTAGGCACGCTCGCAACAGCCTTCGTAGAGACAACCTGCGGCTGAGAGAGCATCGTGGACTGCTGGGAAACAGGGTCCTGCTGCTGGACTTTGAGGACACTGTGGACGCATCTGACTACATGGAGGATCAACTAAGGGATCTGAAGTGCCGGCAAGCTGAGATTGTCTTCAGTTGTGGCAGATGGAAGAAGAAGTTGAGACAACCTAATTAATGAATGAATAACTAATGATCACACAACACAATATCAGCCCAAAAAAAGCCAGATTTAAACAGCTGAGCAGGAGCACTCTGACCAGGTGGACATTGATTTTCTGCTATATGCAAAAGTGGAAGGCTTAAGAACAAATAAGATATGAAAAAAGATAACTCAAAAGTCCACAAGAAAACAGTTATTTGAAAACAATTGTTCTTTTTGTATACAATAACTATATTGGGCAATACAATGGTTAACAGAGAGTTAAGCCCAAAACATCAGATGTTAATAAAGAACGGGTATTTTTTTTATTACAAAAAAATTGCATACATTATTTATTCGCCCTCTTCAGCACAACATTCTCTATGGTTTGTTGACCTGTAGCAGCTCAGGACCCTCTCTATGGTGCACCTCTAGAAGATCAGGATGCTCTCTATGTTGCACCTGTAGAAGTTCAGGACCCTCTCTATGGAGCACCTGTAGAAGGTTAGGATACTCTCTATGGTTCACCTGTAGAAGGTCAGGATCCTCTCTATGGTGCACCTGTAGAAGGTCAGGATGCTCTCTATGGTGCACCTGTAGAAGGTCAGGATGCTCTCTATGGTGCAGCTGTAGAAGGTCAGGATCCTCTCTATGGTGCACCTGTAGAAGGTCAGGATGCTCTCTATGGTGCACCTGTAGAAGGTCAGGATACTCTCTATGGTTCACCTGTAGAAGGTCAGGATCCTCTCTATGGTGCACCTGTAGAAGGTCAGGGTACTCTCTATGGTGCACCTGTAGAAGGTCAGGATCCTCTCTATGGTGCACCTGTAGAAGGTCAGGATCCTCTCTATGGTGCACCTGTAGAAGGTCAGGATCCTCTCTATGGTGCACCTGTAGAAGGTCAGGATGCTCTCTATGGTGCACCTGTAGAAGGTCAGGATCCTCTCTATGGTGCACCTGTAGAAGTTCAGGACCCTCTCTATGGTGCACCTGTAGAAGGTCAGGATCCTCTCTATGGTGCACCTGTAGAAGGTCAGGATCCTCTCTATGGTGCACCTGTAGAAGGTCAGGATGCTCTCTATGCAGGGGCGGATCTAGACAAATATTCATGGGGTGGCAAGAGGGTGGCAGGAGATTTTGAGGGGTGGCATCCCCTGGCAGAAGTATATGCTGATTTAATCGCAGTCATATCAATCAATGTTAACTTGGAAAGCCACAATATTCATATTTTAACTCAATAACATTAGGTGACATTATTGTGGCACATCAGTAAAGCCTTACATATAAATATATAAGGTGGCAGACATCATTGAATGAATTTTAACTGAACAATAACTGAATGAGTTTGTTTCACTCTTAGACCAGCAGGGGTACCAAATCTATGCAGACTGCTGCAATAAGTACATTAATTAACTGTCTCATCGATGTTTGTCTGAATGAATATGATACTATTAACAATCATATTATTCCTATCAGCTGTCAATCACTGTTATGATTCACATATTCATTTATTATTGAATAAACTATATTTTTTGGAGGAGTTAATGATGAATGTTCCCCCTCCTTCAAATTTGAAAGACAAGTAATTATATCATGTATCAAAATTCAAAAGATCCAAAGGAACAGTTCAGCGCCCCATGACTTTACTGCAAACAGTTACAACCTTGACTTTACATCAGAAAGAACAAACATTAAAGAAGTGACTAACTGCATCAGTTAGGGTTAAAACGTGTATTCAGCTAAAACATACATCGCTGCAGTTAGTTATTATCCAGTGGAAATTCCTTACCTACTGGCCTAGTTCAATCAAAGTGGTTACTTTTTTTTTGGCTGGGCAGTGAAGTTTTACACACCGTCTTATTTGACTTTCTCAGGACTTAAAACTGTTTTTTGGGGGCAGACCCCCACAAAGAAAAAATATATATACACACATACAAGGTCATCATCTTAACAGTTTGTTATGCTCATCGAGTCATCTGTGAGCAGAGCATCAAGTTGGCATGCCTACTATTTTGTTCAGCAAAACGCCTCTTTATCAAGATCAACAGCTTTAGTGCGTTTTGATTCAATGCTGAGTGCAGCCAAACTTGACAGTCTCTTCTCTGTCATTGTAGACCCAGGGCCGTCCCTCCCTACAGGAAGATCACGCAGACTGCGTGGGGCCTCACCTCGCGGAGGGGGCCTCATCTTGCGGAGGGAGCCTCAACTGAGCCGCAAATGCGGAGCACCTATGCGTTTATGCGGCGCAATTAGTGTTGCACGGTTTCGCCACTGCGAGGCTCCAGGACCCTCTCTATGGTGCACCTGTAGAAGGTCAGGATCCTCTCTATGGTGCACCTGTAGAAGGTCAGGATCCTCTCTATGGTGCACCTGTAGAAGGTCAGGATACTCTCTATGGTGCACCTGTAGAAGGTCAGGATACTCTCTATGGTGCACCTGTAGAAGGTCAGGATACTCTCTATGGTGCACCTGTAGAAGTTGCAGAGTATCCTGGAGTCCATGGTGAACCTCTGAATCCTGCGGAGGAAGAAGAGCCGCTGTCGAGCTGTTTTAGTGTAGACTGATTTTGGTTGCAATACAAGGTATTGAACATTTTTCTGAATAAATATATAAATAATATTTTTCAAAGTTATATTTCTCCAAACCTATTGATTTAGTATAAGAAGCAGGAGACTGTTGATGTATGGAATAAGTTTGGTTGCATTTTTTTTCTCCGAGGGCTACATACAGAAACATATACGAAGGGAGGGGCCACTCACTCTAGTGAGTGAGGTATATTGCCTTATCAGTTCATTTATAAGTTAGCAAAATCATTCAGAAGTAGGTAAATTATGCTTGATACTTGAAGATGCTTTAAGAAAAAAACAGGTTACATCACAGCTCTCCATAGGGATTCATTTATTTTGTTGGCAGCTCATTCCTCAAAACAGAAGCTTCAGATCGCTTATAATATGAGGAAATTAAATATATGTTATTTAAATAATAAGTTATATAAGTTATTGTATATATATATATATATATATATATATAAGTAAAATAAGTTATTGAGCTTTTTTCTTATCAACTTAGATTGGTTAGAACAATGTTGGCTTATTAACACATATATACAGTACATATATAGAAGTACAATATAAGACAAGCACAAGTTTCATTTATGGGCCATATTTCCTTGTACTTTTTGAATTAGCCGATTCAAAATGGCCCCCAATGGAATTAGTTTTGTGTCATTAAGATGAAGCTACACTTTCTCAGAATCAAGCAAAACTAAGAGTTTAAGAGAAAAAAAAACTGAGTCAACCAAAATAAATTTAATTTAAAAAATAAAACTATAGGTTGCAAACAAATCATTTGTGTAATCATGTAAACTATAAGTATTTTTTCATTGTTTTAACATATCTTTTTTTTTTCAGTTCTCTTTGCTTCTTTCTCAATGATCAGACTTTTGCTCTCGCTGCAGCTCTTCTCGTTTGCGCTCCTTCATTTTTTGTTTTCCATTCTGACCCAAACATCCCAGGTGGGCGGGACTTTCAGGGGTGCGTCCCCATTGGCTACTCAGTTTTTGAGTGACAGCCCACTACACCACAGATCGTACAGTGTAACTCATGCAGCAAACTTGGGGGTGTTTCTCAATCTCGAGTAAAGCTGCTCCAGAGCCACTATTTCAAGCATACTACGTCATCGAGTGCCGCCGAAGTACTGTTCCAATGTTCAGCATACTTGGAATTCTACCAAGCCCGGCGTACTTCGTTTGGAGAAATTTCGAGGCTGCACATGTGTAGACTCCGCGGTCTTAAAATCCCCACAATGCTTTGCGCAATGCGCACGGACCAATTTCCCCAAATCTGTGGCGGAAAATGTGAGGCGGGGCCTATCATATGACGCACATCTGCACACTTGCTCGCCTGTTCCATTCTTCGTTTTCTGAGGCTAGGAAGTATTCTTGCCTCGCTTCTGAAGCAAGTGACTCGGAAGACATGTGCTACCAAGCAAGCGTACTCGACATTGAGAAACACCCCCGGAGTCCCCTCGGCCAAGTTTGTGTTGGTGCCAGCCTTTAAATATTTTAATACCTGAACACACTGCTGCTGTAAAATAATTTCCCAATTTGAGATCGATAAAGTGTCTGTCTGTCTGTTTATTTATTTTATAGATAAAAAAACACATCTATGTATTTTCAAGCTAAAGGTGATACACAATATAAACTGTATACTGTTATTTATTCAAAGACATGTTACATTTCAAAAGCATATGCTTTAATTTAACAAATTCTACAATATAAAAGTGGCAGATTTGCTTTATTAAACAGACCAGACCTATGTTGCATACCAACAAAATTAGTAACATGCTCACATCTTACTATGTTAGTCTGAAGAGCTGAAGCATTCACACACAATGGATAACAAAGTTCTGTGTTGTCTCATTCTATATCCTTTGAGAAAATGATATACATTTAGCATTAAAAACTCGACATACTCTTCCTAGCCTGAGGAAGATTGAATAATCAACAGGTTTGAATGGAATCTCTAACATTTTCATGTAGAATAAAGACAAAAGAGTGACTATACAAATTACATTTATTCAAATTTGAACCAGAAGATGAGTCTCAAAGAATGTTTTAAATAAAAGGACATAAAACAAAAAGGTGGATAATAATAAAATCTATTAAAAGTATGTGCAAAGACATTTGGGCAAATGAAATGACACTGAGGAAGTGATAACAGCTACTCCCAGCGTGGATGAAGCTGGAGCAGGTCTTTCTTCCCCATTAACATTCACAGCAAAAGCTTTGTTTTCCGAGACCTTATGCGCTGCGAGCATCGAGAGCCAAGCTCGTAAAAGATAGTCTGAATGGCTTCAAAGGTATACCTCATCTCCTTTGGATAATCCATGTTCATTGCATAAAGTAGGCCACAGAGGTATGCAAAGGCAGTAGAGGTCTGGTAGGTCATGCAGTACAATGGTCCCTTCCAACACAACAGCCACGTCTCGCACATTTGGCGATATGGCGGCATCATCATCTTCAATGACGGTGAGGATGGCCAGAGACACACCTCTGAGCAATCGTTCTTCATGGTCAGTGTCCTGAGGAAAAGTAAAATATGCATGAATGAGTGCTATGGAAAACTAAACGACAAAATACATATCCACTGATTCTAACTTTAGCACCAAGCTACTGAGTCTTACCATTCAGCTTGTGGAAGTTATAATTGCAACTCAGCAGCACGGCGGCTATCACCCACCAACCTTGTTGTGCCGAGTTCTATAAAGAAGTATTTTCTGACAAAGAACACCAGACAACGATGGCCAGCTGTATCGGGTTGGCTGTTGCTCAAACAGCGCTGATATTTATTTTTAATTTTGGGTGAACTCATCGCGCTCGGGTTCATGAGGTGAAAACATCTCTGGGCTCAAAATGAAATCTTACACAAAGTGTATTATGCATAAAATGATTAGCATAAGCTATGAGGTCATAAAATGTTTAAGCTACATTAAGCAATATTACTTGTATTGTGTAAGTTTATTTCCTACAGTTAGTATTACTTACCAAACACTCCAGAAGAAACTTGGTTGTGTCATCTCGGCAGGCCTCTCAGTGCTGCTGTCTTTCGGTGAGACACAATGTCGGATGTCTAAGGAGTACCCAGTGGAAACACACAAACATATCAATTAGTTTAGTGCCGTAGTGAATTTATACAAAATTCGACGTTCTGTATAGTAATGAGGAGGATAAAGAACAGGTCAGATCCCAGTAACATGCTTCAGTAAAAGACTGGCAAAAAAAAAAAAAAAAAAAACTGCAATCCTGCGGACAATTTTAATTTCTACTTTTACAAATTAAAATACTGTTTTAGTTCTGAAATTCCACCAACTAAGAACACCAAGCAATGACTTTTAACATCCATTTTTACTGAAGCCTCTCCATCAAAGCGTTTTTGCTCCTACAAATGTTAGGCGAAGCAGCATTTCATATTTTCAAACGGGGGAAAAGGGCTTTGGTGGACCCGGCTCCGGCCATTTTCCCCCTCAACTTTTGCATGATCTTAGATTGAGGCACTTCACTCACTTGTTCATCAAGTTTTTCCAAGAGGTCCATCTTCTGTCCAAAAGCTCCCTTCCTAGCCCAGTACAGTTTCAGCAGGCAAGGCACATGTTTGTCAAAGGCTGCACCGAACATCCCCAGGAGGTCTTTGCTGGTGATCCGATGAAATTCTTCAGATATCTGAAAAACACAATAACAAAACAATGTAATTTGATTGTAACCACAATGTCATGTAGGATCAGAGGAAGGGGTGGATAGGCATAGAGAATACACCCTGGCCATGAATGAGCCAGGGCGTCCTCACCCAAAGGGCTGGTCTTCTCCGTCAAGGAGAACCATAGGGGGCAGTGGGTCGACATCTTCGAGGCAAAGAGATCTACCTCTGCCCTGCCGAAGAGACCCCAGATGCTGGTCACCACCTCTGGATGAAGCCGCCACTCCCCCGGTGGAGGCTTGTGACGGGAGAGGAAGTCGGCGACTTGGTTCTGCTCTCCGGGCAGATACATTGACCGTAGGCTGGCCAGGCAAGGAGCTGCCCAGGTCAGGAGAGCCTGGGACACCTCTAGCAAGCATGCAGATTTGGTGCCCCCCTGGTGGTTTACGTGATACACCGTTGTAGTGTTGTCCGAGCGGACAAGCACATGCCTCCCCCTCAGGTATAGCAGGAAGTGCCTGAGTGCTAGGTGCACAGCTCGCAGCTCTAGCACGTTGATGTGTTCTGTGCAGTCCTGAGCACACCACTGCCCGTCACGGGCTGTCCTGTTTTGCCAGACCACACCCCATCCCGAGAGGCTGGCATCCGTCGTAACGGTCTCTCTGCGGAAAGGGACGGAGCCCATGGCCACGCCCCTCGACCTATACGACCTCTCCCTCCATGGGGATAGAGTGGAGAGGCACTGTTGTGACACCCTGATTTTTCTGTGCCTGTGCAACTTGGGGTCTAAGTGAAGGCCGTTCAGCCATCTCTGCAGGGGGCACAGTGACAACAAGCCCAAGGGAACGACAGCTGAGGCAGCTGTCGGCTTACCCAAGAGGCGGAGAAACAGGATATATGCCAGAGACCTGACCCTTTTGAAGAGGGGAAGAAGCTGGAGGTTGTCGTCCAGGCGCTGAGCAGATGGACAGGCCCGCATAGTGACTGTGTCCAGAGCCACCCCAATGAAGGTTAGGCTCTGAGAGGGGTTCAGACAACTCTTCTCCATGTTCACCTTGAGGCCTAGCCGGGCGACATGAGAGAGAAGGAGAGCCGTGTCCTGGGTCGACTGCAACCGGGATGGTGCACAGATTAACCAGTCGTCTAAGTATGGCAGAATCTTCATACCCTGAGACTGCAGGGGCGAGAGGGCTGCCGCGACACACCTGGTGAACACCCTTGGGGAGAGGGAGATTCTGAATGGGAGCACCCTGAACTGGAAATGACGGCCTCTGAAGGCAAAGCGAAGAAACTGCCTGTGATGAGGCACAATAGGCACATGAAAATAAGCGTCCTTCAAGTCGACAGACGTGAACCATTCCCCCCTGGCAGCGGTACGAAGAACGTCCGCTGTGCTCAGCATATGGAAAGGTAAAATCTTTAGGAACTTGTTGAGTCCCCTCAGATCGAGGATTGGGCGAAGTCCACCGCCTTTCTTCCTTACCAGGAAGTAGGTTGAGTAGAAGCCCCCGGGCTGTGAGATGGGGTCCACAGGCTCGATAGCACCCTTGGCAAGGAGGACTGACAGCTCCTGGTTTAGGGCGATCTCCTTTGCCGGGTCGCTTATGGTGGTCATTTTGACCCGGCTGAAGGCTGGGGGCCGGCGTCGGAACTGAAGCTTGTACCCTTGGGTTAAGGTGGAAACCACCCAGGGGTCTGAAGCTTGAGCTACCCAGTAGTTGAGCTGCTGCTGGGAGAAATAACCGACAGCCGGCCCCAGACCCTCAGTACCTTGCCCCCCGGCCTCTGGAGGCTCTGGGGGGGCGACGGTTAGGCACCGGATACCGAGGCTGCCTTGGGGGCGAGTTAACAGGACCGTAGCGGGCCGGCCCCCTCGTGGGACGCTGAGGCCCATGGCGGGCACCGGGGTGAGCCGGTGGATGGGAGCGGCCTCGGGAGGCAGACGCGGAACCTCTAGGCCTACCGGGGGGGGGCATGTCTCTGCGAAGAGCTGAGAACTGTTGCCTGGTCTGACTAGCTTGGACAGTCCGTTCGAGCACCTGTACGGCAGCTGAACCGAACAGCTCCCCCGGCTCCACTGGGACAGCACGGAGAGTCCTCCTACATGCCTCTGATAAGGGTGACTGTGCCAGCCAAACCTGGCGACGAGTCTGGACGAGAGTGGACATCAGGCGCCCAAGCTCCTAGACATCAGAGCAAACGCCTGTAATGAGGCGTCACTGAGGCTGGTAGAGGAAGCGCTGAGAGCATCCTGCTGCAGGGAAGCTGAGAGGGCGAGCATGAGGTGAGAGAGGGAATTGCCTATACGGCCCATGCGCGCCGCTGCATCGTAAGCCTTAGTGAGCAGGTCATCAGTGACCCGACATTGGGGTCGAGGGCACCTGGCCTCCGACCTCAGAGCTTCGTCAGGGGAAACTATGAGGGAAGCAATGGTAGGCTCAACAGCCGGCATGTGGTCAAGGCCGACTCTTGCCGCATCCTGCAAAGGTCATGGCCATCCTCTGGTTGAAGCCAACTGTGTGCAGTGAGAGGGGAGCGGGAACACTCTCTTCACTAGCGCCGTAGCAAGTTAGCCTTGAGCGAGAGCACTCAGCTAACTGGAGGATGAAACAGGAACCAATTGTGCGCCGTGAGAGGGGAGCGGGAACACTTTCTTCACTAGCGCTGTAGCAAGTTAACTTTGAGCGAGAGCACTCAGCTAACTGGAGGATGGAACAGGAACCAATTATGCGCCGTGAGAGGGGAGCGGGAACACTTTCTTCACTAGCGCTGTAGCAAGTTAACTTTGAGCGAGAGCACTCAGCTAACTGGAGGATGGAACAGGAACCAATTATGCGCCGTGAGAGGGGAGCGAAGACACTCTCTTCACTAGCGCCGTAACGAGTTAGCCTTGAGCGAGAGCACTCAGCTAACTGGAGGATGGAACAGGAACCAAATGTGTGCAGTGAGAGGGGAGCGGAGACGCTCTCTTCACTAGCGCTGTAACGAGTTAGCCTTGAGCGAGAGCACTCAGCTAACTGGAGGATGGAACAGGAACCAAATGTGTGCAGTGAGAGACTGCGGTCAAGCCAGCCTCCACTTGGGAAAACGCAGTCAAGCCAGCCGCACGCAATATTGTGGTGCGTGAATATCCTATGCATTAAAGGTAGAGTCCTGGAAAAACTGCCTTCAAAATAAAAGTGCTTACTCGGTCAATAACAAATACACCTATAACACATACCAAACATATTAAATATATAATGTGATCAAACATTATTTAAAACAAACTACGTATAACTACCACATTATAAATGAGTGAATGTAAAATTAAGGAGGACAATCTGATGCAGAGTTTCAAAATAAAATACCTTTGAAGTCTCATATATGAGCCATCATCCCTCTGTATTTAGATAAGAATAAAACAAAAATTCTCCAGTATCAAAGACTCATTTCACTCCAGGGTGATTGCAGGACACCCCATCTAAAACTTACATCAGAATGTCCTGATTTTCTCTGAGTGACTACTCAGAGAAAATCAGGACATTCTGATGTAGAGTTTCAAAATAAAAGACCTTTGAAGTCTCATATATGAGCTATGATCCCTCTGTTTTTAGATAAGAATAAAACAAATATTCTCCAGTATCAAAGACTCATTTCACTCCAGGATGATAGCAGGACACCCCATCTAGTCACTCATAAAAGATCAGGACATT
Source organism: Dissostichus eleginoides (assembly GCA_031216635.1). Lineage (NCBI taxonomy): Eukaryota > Metazoa > Chordata > Actinopteri > Perciformes > Nototheniidae > Dissostichus > Dissostichus eleginoides. Next base: position 23,431,357 of record CM062286.1, on the reverse strand, counting down.
CTGATGTAGAGTTTCAAAATAAAAGACCTTTGAAGTCTCATATATGAGACTTCATCCCTCTGTTTTTAGATACGAATAAAACAAAAACTCTCCAGTATCAAAGACTTATTTCACTCCAGGATGATAGCAGGACACCCCATCTAGTCACTCATAAAAGATCAGGACATTCTGATGTAGAATTTCAAAATAAAAGACCTTTGAAGTCTCATATATGATCTATCATCCCTCTGTTTTTTGATAAGAGTAAAACAAAAACTCTCCAGTATCAAAGACTTATTTCACCTCAGGGTGATAGCAGGACACCCCAACTAGTCATTAAAAGAAAATCAGGACATTCTGATGTAGAGTTTCAAAATAAAAGACCTTTGAAGTCTCATATATGAGACTTCATCCCTCTGTTTTTAGATAAGAATACAAAAACAATTATCCAGTATCAAAGACTCATTTCACTCCAGGATGATAGCAGGACACCCCAAATAGTCACTCATAAAAAAATCAGGACAATCTGATGTAGAGTTTCAAAATAAAAGACCTCTGAAGTCTCAGATATGAGCTATCATCCCTTTGTTTTTAGATACGAATAAAACAAAAGCTCTCCAGTATCAAAGACTTATTTCACCTCAGGGTGATAGCAGGACACCCCAACTAGTCATTAAGAGAAAATCAGGACATTTTGATATAGAGTTTCAAAATAAAAGACCTTTGAAGTCTCATATATGAGACTTCATCCCTCTGTTTTTAGATAAGAATAAAACAAAACTCTCCAGTATCAAAGACTCATTTCACTCCAGGATGATAGCAGGACACCCCAAATAGTCACTCAGAAAAAATCAGGACAATCTGATGTAGAGTTTCAAAATAAAAGACCTTTGAAGTCTCATATATGAGACTTCATCCCTCTGTTTTTAGATAAGAATACAAAAACAATTATCCAGTATCAAAGACTTATTTCACTCCAGGGTGATAGCAGGACACCCCAACTAGTCATTCAGATCTCACCGACTGACAATCTCACCGACTGACGTGCAGGAGCGTCCGCTCCTTACCGGTCCGGAGCTCCTGGGGTCCGAGCGGTAGTGATGGCAGTTTGACACTGAAGCTTCGAACGGAGCTTCAACCCTGGACTTCCTATTCCATAGAAGCAGTGATTCGAAGCTTGCTTCAAATCACGTGACATATGACGTCAGAAGCAGCAACTGCTTCAAATCACGTGACATGTGACGTCCGAACCAGCAACTGCTTCATTTCCTGAATGAATCAACTCACTGGTTCGCGGTCCAATCACGCGATTCAATGCACTGCCTCGTCTCTATTCTGACAGGTGACAGGTTGAAACAGTTTCAAATTTGAGCGCTTCAACACTTTATAACCGCTCTAAACAATGCGCAATGTGTGGGTTGTTGTCGTAGTTTGCGTTGTTGCTGTTGAGTTGTTGTTGGTATTGCATTTGAATTGGATCATTATAGAGCAAGCCAGGAAGAAAGATAGGTCGTTCTGGCTCGGGAAACACTTCGAAATGTGGAGAAGTTGTGAACAAAAAGACAAACAGTGATATAAAAACAGATCATTTGTTTAAGGAATAGATAGCCCAGTGGATAGAGCTGGCGGCCCGAATGTTGCGATGTCGTCCGCGCAGCTGGTTCGAAGCTTGGAACGGATGAACTTTTAATCATTGCTTTTCAACTTTAATAACTGATAAAAGGCCGTCTCCGCCCAAAAAAATGTCCAGCACTCTCTAGTCTCTTCTCAATAACCCAATACACACAATTATCAATCTTTAATTGCAAATAGAACATGATATTCAGTCTTAGTGTGTGTGTGTGCATCGAATATTTTTCAAGGCAAAGATACCTTAAACCCACTGCAGCCTTGCACTTCGCCAGGAGAGGTCGCTGTAACTGAAGCTTCGAGAAATGAACCTATTTCCGACACAATTGTCCAAGTGGTTCGATGCTTCATTCAAAGCTTCATTTTGCCATCACTACCGAGCGGTGAACACCGCGGTCCCCTCCCTTGGGAGGGCGACAGCTCGCCGCAGCCTTTGGAGGGCGAGTGTTTTTTCTAGCCCGCAGCTCCGATCGAGACGATCACAAGGCTACAGGTAGCGATGAGCTAGAATCGAATTTTCAACAAGCTAGCTTGGCTTCTACTCAAAAAGTAGTAACCTGTGCAGCGAGAAGATAAAAAAGGACTGAACTCGTTGACAACACCGGAATTTATGCCTTCCGGGGTCATACGAGGTCACACGTGACTTTGTTGATATAAATATTCGACCTGCGCATGCGCGAGACAGAAGATATTCAGTGCTAAGCACCGCCTCTGGCGGTCAGTAAGGATGAAATAGAACGTGTTAACGTTCTCATTGGAGACATTACGTGCCAGTGATCATAAAACCAATCAATCTCACAGATTTTGGGGAGGCCCCCCCTCTCCAGCAATAGATTGATCTGATTGGCAGATTCAAATACAAGTGCGTTGCCTCTGTCTGTTGATGATGGGATTATGACGCCATCAAAGAGAAAGCATTCATCAGGTGCTTCGAAACGGAAAATTAAAAACAAACAAGAGGAAAATACAGCACGAGAGTCAGGTATGTGTGTGAGCATTTAAAACTATTTTAAATTGAAATAATTCTGCATGTACACTACAAGTAGTCTAGTTGCTTAATCCGTAGGTCCCGTCTCTCGGCACTACAACAGCTACATTAGCTAACGTTAGCTAAATTAGCTATGTTAGTTCCCTTGTGTATAAGTGTATAACCGGTCCGCAGCTTTGTGAACATTCAATTCGAAGATTTTCGATGTTACAGTCAACTGAAGTCGACCCAAAACAGCCAAAAATAGCGGACTTTTAGATCGCTAACATGTTTAGCATAAGTCAATGGAGTTTAACATAGCGGAAATTAGCATCGCAGCTAACGGACATTTTCTGACAGGTGAAGATGATGAATGAAAATATTTTTCTGTTGCTGTAGCTAGCTAGTTAAGTAATGTAACCACAGTTAGTCTATGTCTTCCAGTGGCGAACCGTCAGGGCCTTCAAGGTATTCAGAGAATACCCTGGAACACTCAGATAAAACAAACACAAAATCGATTTAATTATATAAATAAAATGTATATAAAATGAATAAATGAGAATCGTATCTGTGTTGTTGATCTGTAATATTACAGTGTTACGTTGATTTGTTTGTCCTCGGACCATGCACTACGCATTTCAGTGGTTTTGTGTTAGAAAAGAAAGCAACCAATCAGATATTTTTCTGGGTCTCTGGGTAGAATATCCTTCAACCAAGGTATTCTATATCCTTGATAGAATGCCCTGGCCGTTGCACTGATGAGAGCGTATACGTTTGGATGACAGTTTGATCAACCAATCATATATTGATTTGTAGCCAATGGGCTTATTCTTTCAGAGTTTCCCTCGGTTCCAGGGTACTCTCAAAGGCCCGTTAGTTCACTGGCTCGAGACAGAGGATCTAGATCAGGGTTATTCAATAGTTTGGAATGGGGGCCGGTTGATGAAAATTATCCAAAGCAAGGGGCCGGGAAAAGAATTGCTTGAAATATGAGCAATCATATTAAGAGCTTCAGATACAGTAAATACTACAACAGCATAGTGGAGTGCATATATTTTGTTTAACTAAATCAAACATAGCCCCAAGGCCTTTATAAATGGCAAGTTCAGAACTCAGTACATGTGAAGCTAATATAACCATCAACATCATTAGATTTAGATTAAATGATCTAATAATTCACACAAAATAGCAATTTAGGGCCATACACAAACAACAGTGCATATTATGGTATAATAACAATAAAGACATGTGAGCCTCACCACATCAATTGCTTAATTAAAAGCAAAAACAATTATCAAAAGACTTGTAATAATTACCAAACCACAACACACAGCCTTTTAAAACTCAAACCTTTTTTGATTAACATAGTGATAACTGACATACAGTATGCAACCAACTTGGCAGATATGTGCCATCTAATGAGAGAAATGGCATTTTTTCGATTTAGCAAGGGCAGGGAAGTCGGGAGTATATGTTGTCATGGCAATACGCATACAGTGATGCAGATGCTGGTCAGTGAGGGATGCGCGATTATTAGTTTTTATAGCATTCATGTGTGAGAATGCCGATTCGCACGTGTAAGTCGAGCCAAACATTGTGAGGACAAAAAGTGCAAGACCCTTTGAATGAGGGAATTTCTCGTGGCTGACTTCATGAGTCCAGAACTTTTCAGAACCTGCCAGCTGAAATGACTGTCGCAGGTCATCTGATGACTGAATGTCAATGAGTTCGAGTTGTAAAGACGCCTCATTTAATGTCACAATCAGCTCCTTTGCTTTCAGTGCAAACTCCCCCTCTACATTCACAGAGAAAGGGTCCTTCACAAATCTCATCACTTCAGTCGGGAGACTGAAATGTTCAAACCTCGCGGCAAAGTTGGTTTTCAACGCGTCCATAAATCCAGTCATCACCTCGGTGATTTGTAAACCTGCAGTGCGCAGTGTTGGAAAATGGAGCATTTTGCCTGGACATAAATCCGCAGAAAAAAGTGTGAGTGAAACGTGAGTCTCTCCACAAGTGTGACCATTTTATCTCTGCCCTGCAGCTCCAAATTGAGTTGGTTCAGACGTTGAAAATGTCGCTCAAAAAGCAAACGGCAGCGTAAAACTCATCATTCTCTATCAGACACAGAAAGGCGTTGGCTTTTTTATGTTTTGAATTGCGGAGAAACGTCATGATCTCCTCCTTAAGTTCACAAAATCGTTTCAAGACGTTTCCTTTGCTTAGCCATTTAATGTCACTGTGCATGAGCAAATCATTATATTGAGCTGACATGTCTGACAACATCTGGCGGAAAAGGCGGTGCTGTAAACTGGAGTTACAACGAATAAAGTTAATAATCGCCATGACAGAGTCCATTGTGTTTTTTAACTCACCACTTAGTTTTGCGCACAGGAGGCTTTGGTGGATGAGGCAATGAAGCGATCTCAGCTGTGGAGCCACATCTGCCAGCCTAGCGGACAGTCCCTGTGTTCGGCCCGACATCGCAGGTGCCCCATCCGTTACAAGCATGTTAATACGATCCAATCCCAACTTGTGCTCCTTGAAAAACGAAACCACTTTGTGGAACATCACCTCACCGGTCGTGTGTCCATCCAAAGGAATTCATCCAAGTAGATCCTCCCGAAAGCACTCACCATCAAAAATCTAACATAGAGGCACAGCTGTGCAACATCGCTGCTGTCAGTGGATTCATCAATAGCTAGCGACATAACCTCCGCCTTTCTCAGTTTGTCCAAGAGAATCTCAAAAACGTCCGATGCAAGGGTCTCCACTCTCCTTGATGTTGACGTGTCAGAAATCGGAATGTTCTTAATTGAGTCAATAACGCTTTTTCGGATTTTCTCATCTGCAACCACTTCCTCAATTGATGCAAGCATACACTCTTTGACTGTCTCTGCGTCCGTAAAAGGCCTTTTATTTTTGCCTAATATCCAGGCCACTCGTAGGGATGCTGCGGTAGCTCTCTCTTGGTCAGTGCAAGCCCGAAACAGGGAGCTACGTCTTTGGTCATAGCACGAAGTTAGCCCCAAAATCTTCTGGCGGCGAGCATCAGAGCCCGCTGGAAAAGTGACGTCAAAGTTGGCGTGAGCTGTCTTAAAATGCCTTCTCAAGTTGTACTCTTTACACACCGATAAACACTCATTGCAGATTAAACACACGGGCCTCCCACTGACATTTACAAACAAGTACTTCTCTTTCCACTCGCTGTTGAATTGCCGGTTTTCGGTGTCAACCTTTCGTTTTTTTAACGTGGAAAGAGACATTTTGATATCCAACTATGCTGACCAGATTTGATGAATCGTACCATTGGCGCGAAACCGTCGAAGGTGCGCGAGCTTGTAGTGAAGGGCAGCGCGAGCCGCGAGGACGCACGCAGAGACGCAATAAATGACAGGAGTTGTCACTACAGTAGCTAGTAGGTGGGTTTGAAACCCGAGCCCGCCAAAGTTTTCAGGCAATGTCTTCCCCTCTATCTCTCAATTTAACACCCTCTCTGGAATAAAGGCACTCTGGCCCAAAAAAAGAAACATTTAAATTTTTTTTTAACTTTTATTAAATTCTTTTTAAATGTTTAATTTTTTGGGCCTTAATTGTACTTAAAAAATTAAACTTTTTTTTAAAAATTAAACTTTTTAACATTATACTCAAAGGGCCAGTAAATATCACCCGGGGGCCGGATTTGGCCCGCGGGCCGCCAATTGAATAGCCCTGATCTAGATGAATGCGACGAAGCAATTCATGCCGTTTTATTGTTTTTAACGTTGAAATGGCAAGTGCAACAGGTGAAGATGAAGTTGTTGCGGAATTGTTGTGAGTACCCTTTTCAAGACGACAATTCAGTGAAAAGACGGACAATGGACATTGTCCGTCGGGGGGGGGCGGCGGCGGCGGGGGGTGTGTGTGTCTACAGAAGGTCCAGTTGTGATAGACACGGTTCGCCACTGATTTCTTCTGATGTTAGTAACTATGTAGGCTAGCATTAGTTACGCTATGTGTTGTGGACTAATGCATTCAAGTTAGTTCATATTGTAGTTGTTATTGCCCCTGCTGACAATTGTTTGTATAATATAGCCTACATTCAATGGAATTTAACATTTTGCTCTCCAATGTATGTTATTTTAATGTTGACACATAATACTATAACTATATATTTTACAGGAGCATTGTTGAAATTCCTAGGTCGAACTAAGCCTGCAGAACCACAAGTCAAGGAGGACAGAGGAGCCAGATAGCAGTGGTGACAGAGGAGCCAGATAGCAGTGGTGACTGAGGCAGAAGAAATAAGGAGAGAGGGCCCATGCCGAGAGGCAGACGTCAGTAGTGAGGAATCAGACCCAAAAGACACGAGGACAGAGGAGCCAGATCGCAGTGGTGAGGAACGCACTGTCGTTTCTTTTCACTGTAATTTTACTTTTCACATGTCACTTTATTCACTATTCAGCTTAGTTATTTATTCAGTTATTTTATTACTGGTACTGCTAATTGCACTATGTCAATTGTTGTATATTGCATATACTTACGTATTTACTGTAAATCTGTTGTAAATGTGTTAATACATTTAGTTTATATTTAGTGTAGGCTACATTTCTTCTCCTGTTGCACCTTCATTTCCCATAAATAACGTTTCTTGAATCTTGAATCAGACCCAAAAGAAGACACTAGGACAGAGTAACCGGATATCATTTCACTATAATTTTACTTTTCACATGTCACTTTATTCAGCTTAGTTATTTATTCAGTTATTTTATTACTGGTACTGCTAATTGCACTGTGTGTATTGTTGTATATTGTATATACGTATGTATTTACTACTACTACTTACAAAATCGAGGGTTGTAGCTTTGTGTCAGTACATATTTCAGGGTTTTTCTATGCCTTTGTTCATCTAAATTCTAATACTCATAGGCCACTACAACTCCTGCCGATGCCGAGGCCCAGTTCTCCCTTCCCACCACCCCAGGTAATACACTGACTATGGATAAGTACCTTATACAACCCCACTTTAAACACCCAAACTATCCCTTTATGATTTGACATTTTCTACACTGTTAACATTAGGAAACACTTAAGAAAGAAAAGAAAGCTGCAGGAGCTGATCATTCCTAAAATACAATTGGCCATGTGATCACCAGTAAAAAAGAAATATAAACAATCAGCACCAAATATTTTTGGGATTTATAATTTTCTTGCGACTTTTTCCTTTGTTGTGTACCTTAAGGGAGTTCTCCCCAGACAGCTGGACACTACATGATAGCAGAGGACCAGACCATCGTCAGTGGCAGTTTCCCGAATGTTGTCGACGCCCTGATGCTGATGTTTGCAGCATATTACTTATCAGTTATCGCTCAGAACTGGGAGCTACCCTGGAGTTCTTGCAGAGGTAAGACTTGAATTGTAATTATGAACTCATTCCATCTTAAGCCACAGAGTAGAGGGTTGTGCACATTTCTGACACACGATAAGTGCTCCTGACAAAACAAGATAATCCAGATAAAAAGATTATTGTATGCATTCTGTTTCGCATTATGCTCTCGTTTTGTCTTGGGTTGTAAATTCAGCGTACCCCTTTCCTTTGCAGTGGTGTGCTTTGGCTCCTCCCTAAAAGCCCAAACTCACTCTTAGCCAATCGGTGGTATGTTTACTTCAGCTCAATGAAAATGACCGAAAGAGAGCCTTTAGTCAACAACAAAAGAAAACCAATTCAGTTATTTGGAAAAAGGAATTGTTTTCAAGGAGTCCTATTGAATAGGGATTCAGGTAGGACTGTATAGGGGAAGGTTTCACTCGGAGTGACTTACACTTTGGGGTGTCGGTAAGAACACACAAGATTCTTGCTAGCGGTTGATTTCCTTAACTTATTAATATCAACACAACAGCACAGTAATACAGCCATGGAGCAGGTTTAGTGTATGTGTGTGATCTATAACAGAGAAACACACAAGTATAATTAGAATCTTGTACTTGTACCACCAAGTAAAGGCTTAGCGTGAGTGTCAGCACCTGATGACGATGGAATCTGACGAGGAAGACGCAACTATTTCTTGCACCGAAATGGGATGGGCACCGGAACCTGGTATTATTGCAGTGAACAAACACATTAAAACTTATTTTGGTTAACTACGATGCTTTTACACCGCTCACTCTGCTGCTGACACGCACCTCATCTGCCCCAGTTACACGCAAACCTCTCAAGATGGCACTCGTAGCTACCCACATTCAAATGATCTTCAAGTGACCGCTTGCTCCTGTTTACAGACCTGCTGTCCAGTGTGATAGTCAGTGATGCAAATTAGTCGCTTTTCGGCACCTCCCGCTTTTTTAACGGTGACTTGTGTGAATCGTGGAGAACCGAAGAGTTTTCGTTTTGGGGGGTCCGACTCACGGACTGACGGACAACTTCTCACTTCACGTAAAGCCTATTAACGGCCGCCAAAGTATATTTTTGTATCCATCCGCGAGCACGACTAGTGGACAATGATCCCTCGCTCTACGCCTCCTGTTTGCTCTGCTATCGCGTGAAGGGTCTGCTAACAAGCGACCAACAGAAGACAAACAGAGGAGTCACATGTTGTTGCACATCAGTCATGCGCAAATGCGGCGCACTTCTGCGCTGTAACCCCGCTGCGAGGCCCTGGAACCAACGCGGTTCCAGGGCCGGTTCGGAGGTAGAGCCTGCCTGATAAGCACCGGTGACGTCATGACGCGCAGCAGCAGCAGCAGCAGCAGCAGCAGCAGCAGCAGCAGCAGCAGCAGCAGCAGCAGCAGCAGCAGCAGCAGCAGCAGCAGCAGGTTGCGTAAAGCAGTAGAAACACTTTTGCGAGCAAAGAAAAAGAAGAAAAACTGAAGCCCTTAAAGTCAAAAGTGTATAATATCTACCTGTAAATAATAATAAAAACCCTTGATTTATAACTTAACATCTGTCTCCTCTTGATCTGAGTATATTATAAAGAATAGCCAGTTAATTGAAGCATTATACAGTTCTGTTTTATATGAGTGTTGAGAGCTGTATCCATAGATCTCTTCATGTTGCCCTCAAAGTGCACCAGATTGATGCATTTAACTTCAATTTAAAGAAAACAATCTTCCCGGGGGAGCATGCCCCCGGACCCCACTAGAGGAGGTGAGGTCCCCCCACAAATAAACAGGTTCATATGGATAGGATACTAGATAAGTTTGCACACTCATTATATATAATGATAATATATATGTTTCATTGCGGAGGACCCCCTGTTTTCTTAAACCAAAGTTACACCCTTGATAATATCTACCTGTAAATAATAATAAAAACCCTTGATTTATAACTTAACATCTCTGTCTCCTATTGATCTGAGTATATTATAAAGAATAGCCAGTTAATTGAAGCATTATAGCACAGGCCTTTGTCAGATGGTATATTACGCTATATTATATTTTTTTTCTGCTTCGAATAGTTCTCTCTTTTTTCACCATACCTGTGTTTGTATCACTGGATAGTGATGCCAAGTGACGACTTTATATAACTAAACTCTATTCAAACCAATGCTTTAAATGTACAGATATGATCATAACAGTTCATGAAAAGTACATTTAAGAGTAGCATTGCCCTTTGACTTCAAGCTGTATAACTGTAAAGACAATTAATGGCTGTATCATCCACAGAATTTGTAAATAAACACTAAATGTAAGTGTACTTCTGTCTTAACAGGTGCCTATTCAAGATCAATCCGGACAAGGGGACTAAGGTGGAGAGGAAGGAATACAAACAACAACAGCACTCGATAAAGATAAAGGTGCATTCAAACTTCGCTGACTTTGAATGGAGAGAGTAGAAACACAAACACATAGTCATGTACACACGCACACACATAACTGCTAGATTTCTTTAGTGTTTATAATTGTTTTTTTTTGTACAAAATGTTGGGAAAATGTTGGCTATTGTTAAATATTGAAATGTTTCATTGCCGGTCTATTCTGCTTTATTATTACTTAAAGGGGACCTATCATGCAAAATGCACTTTGTGATGTCTTTTATACATACATATGTGTCCCCGGTGTTCCAGGGAACTCACAAAGTGTCAGAAAACACAACCCTCTCTCTTTTCCTCCATACCCAAATCTCTAAAAACGGGGCTGCAACGGATTTGATACGGGTGGATTTTTTATTTGCACCTTTTTGACGTAATGTAGGTGCACTCCGCCTGATTGGTCAACTCTCCACCAATCAGGGGAATGAGAGGTTGGGCCATGTTGACTCTCCACTCGTAATCACAGCAAGCATGATAACATGACGCTCGTGCCGGGGCCGTGTCACGCCCCCCTCTTCCGCATGGGGGCGTGGTCAGCTGAATCAGACCTTGCAAAGACAGAGCTGGAATGAGGCAAAATGAGGCATGGCTAAAATGCATGATCTGTTTCGTATTTTGAAAATTAAAACGTATTAATATACCTTATATATATATATATATATATATACCTTATATATTATTTAAATATAGCATGATAGGTCCCCTTTAAAATATATTTAATTCATTGTTTTTATTTTTGTGATGTATATTATTATTTTCAATAATATATTGTACATATATAAATATATATATTTGTGATTTTTTTTCTACAAAACATCTGACAGTTAATGTAAACTTGGGCTTTTGCAAAGTAAAATGACATGTTTTCTTTGTGTTTTACATGTAAATGGTCTTAGATTTCGTGAAGTTTGCTGACGACACGACCGTCATCGGTCAGATCACCAACGGCGACGAGACGGCGACAGAGAGGAGGTCGGAAACCTGACATCTTGGTGCCAGGATAACAACCTCCATCTCAACGTCAGCAAAACCAAAGAGCTGATTGTGGATTACAGGAAGCAGCAGAGAGAGGGACACGCCCCCATCGCCATCAATGGGACTACGGTGGAGAGAGTCAGCAGCTTCAGGTTCCTCGGTGTCCACATCACTGAGGACCTGACATGGACTCATCACTGAGGACCTGACATGGACTCTTCACTGAGGACCTGACATGGACTCATCACTGAGGACCTCACATGGACACATCACACTAACACCATCACCAAAACAGCTAGACAGCGGCTCTTTTTTAAATTATATTAGTCAATTTATTGAACATGTTAGAAACAAAACAAACAATAATAATAATAATAATAATTCAAGGTTCAAGGTATAAAAAAAATGTATTCTCAAAGTTTCTATCATCTTCAAAAGGGGCAAGAAGAAGCTTAAAAACGTTTCTGGTCCTACCCCCCCCTAGCGTACATTGTTCATGAAAATACAAGTTTAGGTCCTCGTCATCAGCATCCGTGATATTGGATTCATTCTTTGAAACAAACCATTATTTTGTACAAAACAACCAAAAATAAATAACTTTTACAACGACAAGAAATAGCAAGCATCACTTCACCGGTCCTGCTCAGAACATTCAGGATCTGGTTTCTAAATGAGAGTTTTAGTTTAGATAAAGGTGCACAGTATTTTAGCTCATCATTACAGTTATTCCACAGATGAGCTCCTTCTGTTGTGATGCAATGAAGTTTGGAAGTGTTCGTATGGGTGGTTTAAAGAAAATGCAGTTTCCTCTCAACATTTGTATGTTTTCTCTCCGTGTGAAAAGTCCCTGGACATTATGAGGTCATTGTTCCGCAGGCTGAGGAGGTTCAACATGGACTCCAGGATACTCGGCAACTTCTACAGGTGCACCATAGAGAGCATCCTGACTGGCTGCATCACGGCCTGGTACGGCAGTGCTATCATATTCCATTGACTTGCATATAGACTCTTCTTGCACTATTTCTATTCTATTTTATTTGTATTTACTTGCACTATTTTATCTGTTTTATTTGTTCTATGTTCTATATATATGTTGCACTGTTGGAGGAGCCTGTGACTTCAGTTTGTCATTGACATATCTACACTGAAGATAATGTACAAATGACAATAAAGCCTTGAGTCTTGAATTTACGGTATTTTTTAAAATAACAGTAATCTTCTGTCTTTTTTTATCATTTAAAAAAATATTTATTCTGTTTTTTTAGAGGTGTATGACTATTCTAACAATTAATATATGTTAAAAGAAAAAGATTTAATGGAATTACAAAAACATTTCTTGTAAAATTACAGATCAGGCTAAAGTAACCTGTAGCTGCTCCGTCCACACTCACAACAACGCCATACAGACATAAATAAAGCGGCGACTGTATTCGCCATGACAGAGACAGTCTGTGTTTTATACATGTTTAACTTTTGTCCAGTTTCTGAACAGATATGAGGAGCTGTGAGCTCTGAGTGCTAACAGCTAACGGCTGATGTGTCGGGACATGTTGCGCTGTCGGGTGCTGACCAATCACGAAGCGTCATTTCTTGACTGGCAGCAAAAACAACCAATCACAGCAGTGCTTCTCTGGCTGGCTCTGTCCAATCACAACAAGAAGTGTTCTCCCTAAAGGAATACCCTTACCGTCCAATGTGAAATGCTGTGGTGTTTTCTGAAATGCTGTGGTGTTTTCTGAAATGCTGTGGTGTTTTCTGAAATGCTGCAGCGTTTTGTGAAATGCTGTGGTGTTTTGCACTTCAGGGCCACCGTAGAATTACAGTAATAGAGGCTACTTGTGGTAAGGTAAGTTACTGTTTTTTTACATGTTATCTCCGTATTTTGTTTTACAGTTTCTTTCCTTTTTTTAACAGACATTTTCTGGCGCCCCAGCTGCCAGAACATATCTGTTTTTTTACAATTTTCTTTTTAACAGTGTACATAATACTGCATGTAAGACTATAAGGCTTATTACTGTAACAGAACAGAACAGCAACAGAACACATAAATAAAACAAGGATAACTGTGACTTATTGTTGAGTAAATAACAGTGTGTTTTAAACCTTGGTCCTCCCTGCAGAGATTTCTCCACTTTCTATGATTTTAATTTTTTAAAATTAGGTCCTCCCTGCAAAGATTTCTCCACTTTCTATGATTTTAATTTTTTTTTAATGATGTTGTCAACTGTAGATGTTTACAATATAGTAAGTTAGGAATTTATCCATCCATCCATCTTCTCCCGCTTATCCGTGGTCGGGTCGCGGGGGTAGCAGTTCCAGCAGAGAGCCCCAAACTTTCTTTTCCCTGGCCACATCAACCAGCTCTGACTGGGGGATCCCAAGGCGCTCCCAGGCCAGCGAAGAGATATAATCCCTCCACCTGGTCCTAGGTCTACCCCTTGGTCTCTTCCCAGCTGGACGTGCCTGGAACACCTCCCTAGGGAGGCACCCAGGTGGCATCCTTATTAGGTGCCCGAACCACCTCAACTGGCTCCTTTCGACGCGAAGGAGGAGCGGTTCAACTCCGAGTCCCTCCCGGATGACTGAACTTCTCACCGTATCCCTAAGGAAGACGCCAGCCACCCTGCAGAGAAAACCCATCTCGGCCGCTTGTATCCACGATCTCGTTCTTTCGGTCATGACCCATCCTTCATGACCATAGGTGAGGGTAGGAACGAAAATGGCCCGGTAGACAGAGAGCTTTGCCTTCTGGCTCAGCTCTCTTTTCGTCACAACGGTGCGGTAAAGCGACTGCAGTACCGCTCCCGCTGCTCCGATTCTCCGGCCCATCTCATGCTCCATTGTTCCCTCACTCGAGACCAAGACCCTGAGATACTTGAACTCCTTCACTTGGGGTAAGGACTCATTCCCTACTTGGAGTGGAAAGTCCATCGGTTTCCTGCTGAGAACCATGGCCTCAGATTTGGAGGTGCTGATCCTCATCCCAGCCGCTTCACAGTCGGTTGCGAACAAGTTAGGAATTTAATGAAAACATATTTATTTACTTTTGTTTCAACATTGGATATTTTGTGTTTGTGGTGGATACATATTTAATTACAGATAATAATTTTTATTTGACGTACATCTGCATATATTTTCTGAAAGTGCAAAAATACTGTAAATATCATATAGTAAATTTACTTTTTAAAAAAATGAAATAAATGTTATTTGTTGTTATTGTCAAAATACTTAAAATGTTTTGGGTTAATTTATAGTTCATATCTGTAATGTTACAGGATTTTGCAAGTTATTTAAAAAAACATGATAATTACTATAAAACATTAATTATTTCCTGTAAAATTAGGATCTTTTTTTACAGTGTATAGAATGTCTCAGTTCAAATCTTCCAGACGGTTTGAGAAGTAGGCTATGCTGCAGGACTGCACATGTGCACTATTCTGCACATGTGAAATGCTGCACAATTCAAATGTTAATTCGCTCAGCGCCGCTGAGTGACAGTGACGGGACCCTGCTCAGACCCTGGGGAAACCCCGTAGACGAAAGCAATGCGCATGCGCGCAGTTGTCTGGGTTTCCATGGAGGAAAATGTGACTGCAACGGTCTTAACGGTTAACTCAAAAATCCTTGTTATGCTGTGTCTTAAATACAAGTATAGGGGAGGGGGAGGGGAGAGGGGGAGGGGAGAGTTGGTCTCACGTTGGAACAATGTAAATTCATTGTAGGGAATTTCAACGTTAAAAAACCGGCATCTATATTAAATTGATTCAACAAGATTTTTTCAAACGTTGAAATTGTATCTGTAATAACACAGCGAATCAACATTGATTTTTCAACCTCAACCAAAAATAATCAATTTAACCAAAATCTAATGTTGAATTAATGTATTTTGCTATCTGGGAAATGATCCGGAGCGGCGCCAGGCGGTAGTTTGGAGTTGCTAAAGCAACACCAACATTTGGCCTAGCAACTGCTAAACAACTCCAAGAAATGTATGTCTTTTTTTTTTATATATGTGAAATTCATAATTTTAAAAATGATTGATTTGAAAATAATATGCTACAGTATCTGTTGAGTACTTCTGGGTGTTTCATTCAAGCTCGGCTCTGTGTGTGTGGCACGAGCGCATTTTGTTTGAGTGAGCGAGCGAGAGAGAGAGAGAGGGCGCACCGGTACCGGAGATTGTTGTTGTTAGCATCTGGTGCTAGCTGCGCTAACGGATATTAGAAGCTGTTTCTACAACAATGTGAAGGGAGAGCTCCAGACCCGGCGCCGTGGATTTGACATTCCTGCCCTCCCCCAATAAACACGTTTTTTATTATTTATAAATAAATTTAAAAAAAAATTAAACTGTGAACTTTAATGCTACGATGTATGTGATGTCAGTCAGAGTAATACATGAAAAACAGGTATGAAATACTATATGACAGTAAAACAAGAATACAGTTTAAAAGGGGAGTGATTTGTAAAATATCCATAAAGAAAAAGTTAATCTGTTTACAGTTCTGTCTCATATGGGTGTTGAGAGATGTATCCTCCATAGATTTCTTAATGTTGCTCTCAAAGTGCAGCAGATTGATGCATTTAACTTCAATATTCAAAAAAAAAATCTTCCCGGGGGAGCATGCCCCCGGACCCCCCTAGAGGAGGTTAGGTCCACCCCCCACTTAAAAAAATAGTACTTTACCCCTGCTTACACCTATATGCCATGAGCTGATTATCGAGCCTTCATTGTAACAGTCGCGGGTATACCGTGTGTGTGCGTGTGGGGAGTGTTGCATTAGAACATTCCACTGTAGCCCGGTACCTTAATGGGAAACCCTACATGTTTGAGCTCCCTCTATGAAACGTCAAGCTACCCCACAGCACCCCCAAAAGAAAATCTCTGGTGCCGCCACTGGCCGCGGCACATGACGGTTTGTGTGCCCTCCCATGAAAATCATATGCCCTCTCTGTAGATTTGTTCTGGCGCCGGGTCTGGAGAGCTCTCTCCTGTCAGAGTGATACCTCATTCACACCAACGCAACTCCGGTTCAAGCTCCGTGCTAGAGCTTTTCAGGTTCAGAACCGGTTCTTCGGTTTAGCTCCGGCTCTTTTCACACCGCTCAGAGCCCGACTGGTGCTGCGTCATTGCGTCATCGTTTGCATCATGACTAGGGGCGTAACGGTATCCGTATTCGTCCCGAACCGTCACGGTTCGAACGTCACGGCTCGGTTCATGCAGTCACACGACGAATACGCCTTTTTTTATGAAGGGAAAAAAGTCTGTCACTCAGGGCAGTATCCATTACACTATATAATCCAGGGGGCGGTATTGCGCCTAAAAGCTGTTTGCCAGCCGCCCTTAAACAACAAATGAAGAACAAGAAGAAAACACAACAAAACGAACAAAATACAAGAAGAAGAGAAGTTAGTATGACGATTTCAGATAACACACAGGAGCTAGAAGACCCACCTGCTTCTTTTAAATCAGCTGTGTGGGAACATTTCGGGTTCCCTGTGGACTACAACAACGATGGAGTGCGAGTGGTGGATCGGGAAGACGGTGGGTCGGTGTTGTTAGACAGCGGTGCGGTATGCTAATGGTAACACACGCCAAACATGCTAAATCATATCAGAAGGCATCAGCCAGATTTGCCAATCACCGGAGCCCGGCGAAAGACAACAGCAGTTCAACAGCTTATCCCCGCTGTTTTTAAGAAGCCAATAGACATGAAAGCCGAGAGACAAATAACGGAAGCTTTTGGCATATATATTTCAACGGCTATGCGCCCTTGAAACACTTTCTTATTATTTATTTTGTAATATTTTCAAGATATTCTTTTTAGTTTTACAGCTTGATGACACCTTTTTGTTTGACATCAGCCATTATAGATACAATGGCCATCTGAGTGTGTGGTACTGTTTGTGGTTTGTTTTTCACTGTGTAATACAGTTAATTATTCAAAATGTTAGAGTTCCTTATTTTTATACTGAAACTTGCTCTACTGTTCAAAAATAAATAACAACAAACCTGGAATTATGCATTTGGGACTTTTTTTTTGCTTTTTCTTGTTGTACCGAACCCGTACCGAACCGTGACCCCCAAACCGAGGTACGTACCGAACCGTGAATTATGTGAACCGTTACACCCCTAGTCATGACGTAACCGTTTGCGTGCCTGCTTCATAAAGCCAAACCGCGCGGAAACCCCTCACAGCTCACACCGACAACAACAACAATGGCCGATTGTGTTGAAGCGCTACTCGTTTTGGTTTTGGTAAAAACCAGCGGTTGCCATCTCTTTCTGCAATTGTTGGAGAATTGCTTTGGACCGCGTGCTCCCCTCCAGCTTCCTCTGTACCTCTTCGGAAGACCAGATTCCCAGTAGGTAGCTGGTCTCTTCAGTGGACCACTGCTGCTTGTTAAGTTTCTCCATCGTTGTGTACAAACTGGATAAAACGCGGGCTTTTTGTTGTTGTTCAGGAGTTGATCCTGCCCCTGCCCCTGCCCCCGCCTTGACGTAAGCGTGACGTATGCGGTGCTTTTGCTCTAGCCGGAGAATTTGTTGGTGCTTGAAACGAACCGGATTCCGGAGCTAAGAGGCTGCTCCGCTGCGGTGTGAACAGGAAAAACCCGGTGCTTTTCAAGCTCCAGCTCCGAAACACCGTTGGTGTGAATGCGGTATGAGAGGCTCAGCTCAGTGTTTAGATAGTTAACTTTAAGGCCCTGACACACCAAGCCGAAATTGGCCGTTTTCGTTAGTCGGACGACGAAGCGTGCCGTCGCCCAAACTCAATTTGGTGTGTCCCGCACCGTCGGCCGTGACACGCCTTATTTGGCCTTTCATGGCTGACACATGGCCGATTCAACATGTTGAATCGGCCATGCGTCAGCCACAGGCAGTCGGCCAAAGAAATCACTCTTGATTGGCTGTTCAGCTAGCGAATCAGTGCATGAGAAGCGAGACGGAAGTGAGGGACGTAAACAAACGTTTTAAGAAGGCACACACATAGACGGCTATTCATTTTCATCTCATCGGTCCAATGGCTGATAGCTCCAGTACCGCACGAAACATGTTTTCGAAGGACGAGAGTGAAAATGGAATGCACACGCTATTTGTTCTTTGTTCATATCACGCAGTCTGTTCTTCTTCTCTGTCTTCCGGTTGTTGCCTCTTTTGAATGACGAATACACACTACCGCCGCCTGCTGGTAAGGAGAGTTATTGCCACTTCGTTATGCGCAGTTCGTACGTGCTCGGCTGAAGTCTTTGCGGTGTGTTCCAGTGCGACACATGGCCAAGACGCAGGAGAACATGGCGACGCAACAGTCGGCGTCGGCGAGTTCTCTGGTGACTGCTTGGTGTGTCAGGGCCTTAAGTCTAACTTATCTCAGTGGGTCTCAAATAGTTTGGTCACCATTATGTAAACAAGTATTTCCAAGGCACACCTTTATATGATCATTATAGTTATACAAGAGAATAAATGAAAAACAGGTATGAAATACTATATGACAGTAAAACAAGAATACAGTTTAAAAGGGGAGTGATTAGTAAAATATTCATGAAGAAAAAGTACATCTGTTTACAGTTCTGTTTCATATGGGTGTTGAGAGATGTATCCATAGATCTCTTAATTTTGCTCTCAAAGTGCACCAGCTTGATGCTTTTAACTTCAATATTAAAAAAATAATCTTCCCAGGGGAGCATGCCCCCGGACCCCCCTATAGCAGTGCTTCTCAAACTTTTTTCAGGAATGTACCCCTTTTTAAAACATCTTCTCAGCCAAGTACCCCCTGACCGACCCTGAACATTTTTGATAGAAAAAGCCTATATAAATAATTACAATATAGTGATGTTCCATCAGTGTGTGATTTATGAACTCCTTCATGCATGAATTACAATAAACTAAGGATATTTTCATCTTTATGCATGAAAAAAAAGAATATAACGATATTTTTTAAAAACTGATTTTTAAGTAATATATGTTTAACAAACCAATGAACAAAATGATATATTATGCAAAAACTATAAAATACAATACACAAATATTATGCTTGGATAGAGTAGATCAAGAGAGAGAAACCATGAAAGTCGAAGGTTTTTTTTTAACTGAGCTAGACCCTCACTGTGGGTCTAGCAATCGGATTACAATTCGAGTTATTAGTAATCCGAGCAGTTCTAAGTGCCCTCCAAATATAAGATGAAGTCAAAGAATGATTTAGAAATGAAAACTGGTATCATTTGGAAAAGGTACGGGAATTCAGGGAGAATAGTCATCATTATATAATTAATATGGCCTACCAAGGACGTAGAAAGGGGGGACCACTACGCCAGACGCTGTTTCATCTGATTTAACAAAGAGTGAAAGTAAAGTAACTTATATTTTCTAGTAACTGTAATGTCGAAGTAAGTAAACCTATCTTGCACCACCTTAAAAGGAAGGGTGGTATATTCAAACGCAAGTGCCACGCTATTAACAGCAAAGAGTTCACTCTTGTGCAAATTCAGTTTATACCCTGAAAACTGACTGAATTGGGCGAGTACTGACAGCATGGCAGGCAATAAGTAGCTGAATTCGTTAAGAAAAGTAAAAGATCGTCCGCATAAAGGGACACTTTATATTCGACCCCACTCCTCTAAATCCCAGAAACATCTTGGCTACTGCGAGGTGCGATGGCCAGCGGCTCCATGACCAGATCCAAATGTAACGGGCAACCTTAGGGGCAACCTTGACAAGTGCCTCGTTGGAGGCTGAAAGGCTTGGATTGTGTATAGTTTGTGAAGATATCGTGTTTTTGTTTATTTGTTTTCCATTTCAAATGTGATGTTGATCGGATGTGAAAAGGGTTCACACTGAGATTTCTGCCAGTGCATGGGAGCTCTTCAACATAAGAGGCAAGTTGAAATGTCCTTTGCCTGGACATTTGAGAGTAGAAACACTCCCTCATCTGAGGACCAATAAAACACACAGTCACTGAGAGTGGTTTGTTAGGAAGTTTATTAAAATATTTACAAGTATGTCTGTCACCAAGACGGAGACTGTCTAAGTTTACTATAGAGAAGAACATGTATAAGGTGCAAAAACAAATACTGATGCAGTGCCCCTAAAGCCCCCCACACAAAGCTATGCTATGTACAACAGGTTCACATTTACTGACATCAGACATCTTGCTCGGGTATAAGCCATGCTGAGAAAACAGGGAATCCACATTTACTAAAATCTTGTTGATAGGACCTCTTATAAGCCTCTTTCTTCAAGTTGACATGCTGCGTACACCCTAGTTCACAGACTTGTGGGGTATCGGTTTGAAAATAAGAAAGAAATAAAACATTGACATGAGCGAGGAGCCGATAGCTGTGCTGTATGTAGCATCAGTAGTGAAAGCTAACACTACTTCTGTTTACAATCCCAACAAAGCAAACTAGCAGTACAAACATGACAGCCAACGTAACAGTGTATCAGAGAAATATAAAGCAATTAGAAAGCTCTAATAGAAATGTGACTCGAGTTCGTGAAAATTATATTTGAGGGGCTTAGAATGCGACTTGGAGGCTTGGTGCGCAAACACACTGGCACCAACGCACTTCATTTGTTGTTGTAGCTTGCCAAAACTGTGATTACTGGATAATTACTATTTCACTCCATTTATTAGTCTGAAGTTGTGATCATGTTTCCCCTTTTCTGCAGTGGGGGACTTATCTGTCTTATCAATGTCATTTTCGGTCAACAAAGAAGATCAAGAGGAATCTTTCCAATTTTGAGTTTCTGTAATCTGTAGTGCTGCGTCCATCTCATTTCTGTTTGTTCACATTTTTACATCACTTTTTTCAACTTGGTATTGGTAGATTTCAACCAGCGGGAAAAGACATTAGCAAACTATGCACCAATTCAAGGATTTGGGCAGTAATTCAGAGGTCTGGAGCCCGCCTCGTTTGTTACCATATTGAATCTTTTTTTGATAGCAACGCTACAAGCTTTGTTGTACTTGTATTTCTTTGAGTAAAAATACAAGATCAGTATTGGTATAATTTGTGTTCATGTAATAACTCATAAAAACATTGTATTAATAATGAATTACATTATTAATAATTTGTCTGTAAAAATGTCCTTAAACTGTCCCAACCTTGACCAAGAAAATAAATAATATCTGTTGTTATTAATGGGATGAGACAGGTTTGTGAATAAAATGTCAAATTGTGATTTTAATCAAAAATGTTTTTTTCTTTCTGCAACTATACAGCTTTGCATGAATCCAGCCATACAGATGGAACTCCACAATTAATTGTGCTTTCTCAGAGTTAAGATAATCTGGGGAGCGACTGGGCAATGCTAATGTTACTCTTACTGATCTGATAAATGCTACTGTGGGCTATGATTATTTGAGTGCATTTTGTTAGCTGAAGCTGACCTGTGACCTTGTAGGAGATGGGACTCTGTTAAGCGCAACTCATTCATCAAATCAAACTTTAAATATATCAACATAAATAAACAAAGGGAGCTAGTATTTGCTCGACACCTTTACAAATAAATACTTGGTTTTCACCTTTTTGAATCCACACTGTCAATCTGCTGGAACAGACTTCTGAGAAAACAACTAAAGGACACAGGTTGCACATCTCCATGGTGACTCAGTTTAAAGGATTGTAGTACTGACAGGACACTCAAAGCAACAACTGCTTCTGTTCATGTGATTGCCATGTTACCCAACGGACTGAATGACAAGTTTTAAATAAATATATAGACACATTTCTTGAAAAGTAATAAAGGATAAAAAATAACACTGATGTGATGGGGGGGTTTATGTGCCTGTCTTCTGCTCCCATTCCTGAAAAACAAACACACAAAACAAAAAGGTTATCTCCAATATCAGACTTTAGAATCAATAATTATCTTAATCGGCAGTACTATCGCATATTGAAAAAATGTCAAACAAGTAGAGTCAAATAATGCAAATGTTATAAATTAAGAGATGTATGAAAAAAAAAAAAATCAAAAGTAAAACAATGTTTTTTAGCCTAATCCTGCAAAAAGCCATTAAATAAATCAACCATACATAGGTGTTGTCGATGTCAAACTTCTTACAGAAGCCGTGATACGTTGTCAACATATCAGTGTCAGAGAAACCTATTTTGAAATGTTGAAACATTTCAAAAACCTATTTTGAAATGTTGACTGTGCATAAAAGCTAACTATTACTATTACAAGTAGATATCAAAAGAAGTACCTCTAAAATACTATGAGCTTACAGACTAAATCTCATTGTATTGTGGTGTTGAGAATATGGATGGTGACAGCCTTCTGCTGTCCTACAGAAAGGTTTGGGTTCTGCATGGCATGTAGTTAGAGTTTCTGCCACCTTTAGCCCCCCCCCAGCAGAATGCGTGAGTCACTTTGAGTCCTTTGTAACATATCTGCAACCACCACAAATTGACTTACGTTTGTGAATTTAAATAATATACCGTATACAGAGTGAACATTTTGGTAACAGGAGTAAGATTTAAATAACTCAGATGTTAAAACCCTCTCCACTGCAGTGAGCAACTGAGTGAAGATTATAGAGACACACCCACTGTCAGAAGTCTGGAAAACAAACATAAACTGTCATTTTGTGCTAGCCAACAAAATACCTTTTTAGTCCAATAAAGTCCTTAGTCTGAAGAACCGTTTAAACGTTTAATCATTGTTCTATGTTGAAGTATGCACAATTGCTATGAAGGATGGTTTTGAGCTCTGTTCACGGATTCCTCGTTTCCCAAAGGGAAGCATGCTTCGCACTCACAGTTTTTTGTGCTTTTACTGAAAAAAAAATCATTTTTACTGTGCATATCATTTTAACACTGCACAACTGGTAGCACAACAAAAAGACATACTAGAGGAATAAGAAAGCACGATAAGTGTGGCACATTTAAGACTTCAAGTGGGCTTGCCAGGCACACAGCATTAGGTATGCTGAAAAACAAGACAACTATTACACAGAGCTATTATACATTGCTGTGGCCCCTGTCTGCCTGTGACCTCTGACCTTAGCTTTCCTGAGGACGTGGCCCCGGACCGCCGGCGCCTTCTGGCCCTGCTGCCTGCGGAGAAGCGAGGCGCTGTTGACGGGCAGCGAGCACGACTCTGTGTCACTGGTGTCACAGCTGGAGAAAGGGGAAGACTCCTGTTTCTTTCGCAACATAGCCGGTGACTACACACACGCACACATGCGCGCACACACACACACACACACACACACACACACACACACACACACACACACACACACACACACACACACACACACACACACACACACACACACACACACACACAGGGGAAATTATGAATTGTGCCATGCAGTTTATATAAAACTAGCAACCTGAGACAGTAACGGTGTTTTTACCTTGACTCCAGAGGAGCCAGCCTTTGGTTCAATGGTGAGGCCCAGGGTGACTCCCCCGCTCAGGGCTTTCTTCAGGCTTTCCTTCACCTCTGTCAGCTCCAGCTCTAGGGTCACCCGCTCCTCCTCCCTCTGCCTGCAGTCTTCCTCCACCTTCTTCAGTCGCTCCGTCAGAGAGGCCAGTGAACGTTTGCCTTGTTCAACGGGAGAGGGGAATATATTTGTGAATGTTTTTTCACTTTATTCAAGATGTTCCTGTAAACTCTAGTTAGTCCTACCAGGTGAAGTCTCTACTGCAGTGCGCAGGTCTCTCCTCTCCTTCTTCAGCTGGGTCAGATGGTTCCTGATCTCCTGCTTCTTCTTCATCAGCTCTCCCTCTTTAGTCTGCAGCCGCTTGGCGTCGGCCTCCACCCGGTTCTTGCCATATTTACACTGCTCTGCATCTGCAAAACAGGGATTGGTTGTGAAAAAGCTTGATTCAAGAATATGAAGTCCTGCAGGCTTTTTACTAGAACTACAGTAGGCAGTGTCCTCTTTCTAATCATAAGGTATTTTTTAATATTCAATCAATCTAAAAACATTTTTTAAGATTCATACATTTAATTGTAAAAGGCCAAACCTAAAAAGATGTCACAAGGACTTACGACTAGAATACAATATAAATATATTGCCACTGAACCTCTGCTGTCCACATATTTCAAACTGAAAAAAAGGGATCTGGTGTTCTTGCAGGAGACCCACCTGGAAAAAAAGGACACTTTATTATTTCAGAGGGATTGGGTAGGAAAGGTTTTTTATAGTGCTGGATCATAGTAGGTGATCTGGTGGTTGTTTAAGTATTTTCATTTTGAGATTATTTCGTATCAAAATGGCAACACCCCTCTGGCTAGAGGTAGCCAGAGGGGTGTTGCCATTTTGATACGAAATAATCTCAAAATGAAAATACTTAAACAACAGTCAGATGAAGAGGGGAGATGGATAGCTATCGATACTGAATGATATGGTATTAGATGTACTTTTATGAATATATATGCCCCAACAGCGCACTTGCCGGGTTTCTTTATAGTCGTCAGCAATACGATAAGACAATTCGGAAACTCGTATATAATATTAGGTGGGGATTTTAACAAAGTTAGGGACCCTCAAGTTGATAAAACCTATAGACGGGGTATAATACGACCCTCAGGGGCTCAGAAAGCTATTGCCGCAATGGAAAAAGAGTTAGGATTAGTGGATGTATGGAGATTGTTACACCCGATGGAAAGGGAATATACCTTTTACTCCAACATCCTATTCAAGGATAGATTATTTTCTTATCTCAAAGTCACTCATTTCTATTACAGAACAAACGTCCATAGGTTGTTACCTATCTTAAAGGTCCCATGTCATGGCCATTTCTACTGATCATAATTCCATTGTTGAGGTCTACTAGAATAGATTTATACTGTGCAATTTTCCAAACTCACATTGGTTTCTCATACAGCATCTCTGTATAGTATGTGTATTCACTCTCTGTCCTAAACGGCTTGTTGGAGCTCCTGCCCCCCCCTCCCTGTGAGCCCAGTGTGCTCCGATTGGTCAGCTCGGCCACTCTGTTCTGATTAGTCAACCACCAGAGAGGCTCCGCCCATGTCTAACACAGTGCTTTTTTCGGCTCTGAGCGGAACATCAGTTTTACAATGGCGTCGGTACAGCCGTATACGTTATACGCTAACTAACCAAACTGTACCTACAACTGTTGTTATTTAGGTGCACTTGTGGAAACTGCGCCATTATGCCTACCGAAGTGGAAAACGTCTGTTGCTAAGAAATTAGAAAGGTAGCCTAGCTGACAGTTACAACATTATGTAGCCAGCTAGCTGAAAACACCAACAGTAGCACACAACATTATATGCCAAGATATACACCATACATACCCCACACCCTGCAGAACCTCCATAACATGTACAGATTCGATTATAGACCTTTGAGGCGTACAACGGAAGAAGAGTAAGTTATTCTTACCTCTAATAAACTACTACTGTGTTTGATGAAAAATCAAATCATGGTTTGCTATATATGAATGATATGTTATAGGAGCAAATAATTCAGGGAAGAAAGGCTACTAAGTATTTCCATCAAACTTTATTTTTAGAAATGTACAAAATGAACATGTGTAAATATATATATATACACTGTATATCATCCATTCCTCCCCTTATAGGCGTTTTCGGCATCTTGCCTATCGCAGCTTTGTAAGCTGGTGCTGGGGCTTTTTAGGACGAGGCAGGACGAGTGGTCATCCCGTCATGTGTTGTCCGCCGGATACGCCAGGAGTTTCCTGATCTGGCTGGACGAAATCAAATGCAAATCACAAAATATTAGAGAAACTTAGTTGTTTTAGGTTCGTTAGCTTGCCAGCTAGATTAATATGCTAACCTACGTTTGCTAGTTGTTCAGTGTAATATGCCAACCTACTATGAACAACAGCTAGTGGTTCATATTAGGCTAGCAAGAACATGTTTACAATTGCAATCTTATACGGGTAGTCTGCTACGTTCGGTCATTCATTGTAGCTGGCATAAAAGCAATGTTTTCCCTAGCATGTCTAGCTCTTGGTAGCCTTCTTTTTTAGCTCGGTAGCATACACGCTAGGAACGGCAACTATAATGTAATTAAGTTTCGCGACTGACCGTACGGTAAATCACCCGGAGTATACTGTCTATGAGTATTTCGTGTGTGAATGCAGACATTCTCCTGCTATGAGATACATGTAAGGCATCTGCTGACATTGGAGTTGATGTATGGAAACGCTAGCAACTTAGTTAGCCCTGTTAGCACTGTGTCAATGGCTTAGCAGCCAGAAAAACGTTTACCCATTTAAACAGTCGTGGTAGATACGTTTGTTTTAAACATCATAAATACACAAACAACAATGAATACTTACAAGTTGTGTACCCGAATCTCCCGCTGGTCCAAACAAAGTAGGAACAGCATCGTCCTTCAGTGTCCTACGCTGTGCATATCCGGCATGAATCGCTGCAATGTTTGCGAAGCTTTGGTCCGTGAAATGCCACGCACACAGTACAATACCGGCTTGAACATCTGAAGGAACAGTGTTAACAAGAAATGTCAACCACTGTCGTCGTGGTTCTGCCCTCGGTAAGGCATGCATTGAAGATTTCCCCTCACAAGACAGGAAACAGACCCTCGTTGGCATGACTGGATACAGTTTTGAACTGAACCTGAGCTTCCAACAGTATATATGTTCGGCTGGCAGAGGGTGCGGCCATAGCTCTGGGCGTGGCTACTGGGTAACCCTACGTCACGATACCCAGGAAGAAAACATTGGAAAATGAGAAATCTCCAACGAGGCGTTTTGGGGAGGTCTGTGTTAGAGTTGTACTCCCTACAGGATGTACTTTGAGGGTTTTTGACTCTGCAGACAGTTTACATGCATAAAAACCTTCATAACACACAAGGGGACGGGTAATAACCGGAAAAGCATGACATGGGACCTTTAATATCAGATCATGCTTCGGTCGGGATAGCGTTTAGTTTAGGCCAAATGCCAAGAACCCCACCCACTAGGTGGAGATTTAATACATCCCTACTCCGAGATGGACAGTCCCTGGAATTTATAAAAAACGAGATAATGGATTATTGGCTGAATAACGAAGGCTCAGTTTCAAACACAGCCGTGGAGTGGGATGCATTTAAGGCGGTTATTAGAGGTCGACTCATTCAACACTGTTCATATCTGAAAATGAGATCGGTTCAAAGGCTTCAGGAACTGGAGCTGGAAATAAAAAATCTGGAAAATATGCACTCTTCCCAGCCTGACCACGCTATCCTTCTGGAACTAAACAAACTAAAAGTAGAATTTAACTCCATATTACAGAACAAAGTAGAATATGAATAATTTCAGAACTAAACAGAAATATTATGAACAAGAGGAAAGAACAGGGAGATTTCTGGCGCAGAGAGCAAAGCAGCAGTA
This sequence comes from Dissostichus eleginoides, assembly GCA_031216635.1. Classification (NCBI taxonomy): domain Eukaryota; kingdom Metazoa; phylum Chordata; class Actinopteri; order Perciformes; family Nototheniidae; genus Dissostichus; species Dissostichus eleginoides. Next base: position 23,403,682 of record CM062286.1, on the reverse strand, counting down.
TACACAATCAATGATATCAGCAAAACAAAACGATAGGGGCGATCTGAAGACAGATATTAACGCTATATTTAACATATTTGATCAAGATCTCTATAAATCAGACAATCCTTAGTGTCAGAATATAAGACATTTTCTATCTGAGATAAGATGCCCAACCCTGTCAGACAAAGAACGGGGTGAAATTGGAGGAGGTTAAAAAGGCCATCAAAGACTTACAGAATGGTAAATCCCCGGGGGAGGACGCCCTCCCAGCTGATTTTTATAAAGCCTTCTCAGATTTACTTGCCCCAAGACTACTTGGAGTTTTTAGAGATGTGTTAGAGAGGGGATCCCTCCCAGAAAGTATGCAAACTGCTTTAATCACTTTGATTCATAAAAAAGGTAGGGACCCCCAACAGTGTGGTAGCTACCGACCCGTATCAATGATTAATGTTGATGCTAAGATACTGTCCAAGATTTTGGCATCTAGACTGGAGGGTTGGTTACCAAAACGTATCCACCCTGACCAAGTGGGCTTTATTAAAAAAAGGACATCGTCTGACAATCTCCGCAGGCTGCTTCATCTTATGTGGCAAGCTGGAAATGAATTTTTACTATAGTTTGTCTATTTGCGTCTGTAGATTTCTCCTAAATTCACAAAAAGTTAGCATTCTAACGTAACATAAAGTACCGCGATCGCTGTTTGCAACACGTAATCAGAGGTATCGTTGGAAAGCTCCGTCTCTCCTGCACAATCTCATCGGATCCAAATATGGTCATTTCCTTTGTATCAGCAACCAATCGTGGAAGTACAAAGGGGTCTTAAACCAAAAAACGAAATCTCATTGGCTGGTGTCAATTTCTGACAACGTGATTCATTCAGATGCGTCATGTGGTGTGCTAAAACACTTCCTGGTTTAGCTTTCCGCTGGAGATTAAAATATCAAAATGGCAAAAGAACAGCGAAAAAAACGTTCACAAAGAAGACGACAACAATTGTCACTTGCACAAAGCAAGGTTAGACAAAAAAAAAATGACCTTGACCATGAAATACCTTCACGGAGTGCGTAGATGCGCAAGCTGTCATCCAAAGAACAGGAGGGTTTAGGTAGCGCCACACAGCAATCTTTAAAGGTCGTTTTCTCAAAATGAGTTTTTTCTCCTATTCTGAGTCCGAAATGTCCACTTCAGTAGCACGTACATACATCAAACCTTCCAGCTATATTCCTATCAATATTCTGAAGGTTTATACAGAAGGGTTTGTTCATATATCATTCATAGCCTGAATTATATAACATTTTATAGCTAGAAACATGGCGAAAACTGATATTTTAGGGCTGTTGACAGTATTTTCTGTTCTTATCCTGTCTCTGGTGTAGTTTGCTGTGGTACTTCGGTATTTTGATATGTGATACATTTAGCAGGCTGTGTTGGTATGTATGTATGTATGTTTTTCTTAAAAAAAAAAAAAAAACAATAATAAGAAAATAGCAACAAAACAAAACAAAAAATCCAACATGGCACATAAGTATTTTGCCATTCCAACATTTGGAGAAAGGACAAGCAACACAAGTGGTCATTCACACATTAAGCAAACAAATATGATTGTGACCACAGTTGGTCCTCTCCCAGGGCTCACCCTCACACAGAGTTAAGTCTGGTCTAGTGCTCTGTCTGAGAGTCACCCTCACACAGAGTTAAGTCTGGTCCAGTGCTCTGTCTGAGAGTCACCCTCACACAGAGTTAAGTCTGGCCCAGTGCTCTCTCTGAGAGTCAACCTCACACAGAGTTAAGTCTGGTCCAGTGCTCTGTCTGAGAGTCACCCTCACACAGAGTTAAGTCTGGTCCAGTGCTCTGTCTGAGAGTCAACCTCACACAGAGTTAAGTCTGGTCCAGTGCTCTGTCTGAGAGTCACCCTCACACAGAGTTAAGTCTGGCCCAGTGCTCTGTCTGAGAGTCACCCTCACACAGAGTTAAGTCTGGCCCAGTGCTCTGTCTGAGAGTCACCCTCACACAGAATTAAGTCTGGCCCAGTGCTCTGTCTGAGAGTCACCCTCACACAGAGTTAAGTCTGGCCCAGTGCTCAGCATGCTTCGTCTTGAGGGGAGCAAAGGTTTCAGGTTTTGAAGTTATTCAAACCACCTGCTATTTTCCAAACGGCTGCAGAGTTGAGTTAGGCTAGGAAGCAATCCGTGGTGGTGAGGCTGACACACTGTCTCATACTAGAGAGAAGAACCGACTGAAAAGGGTGGATTATTATCAGAGTTGACCATTTGAGGACATTTGAACTTGGATTGAATATGAAACTCTTATATCACCACATACTCCACATGGGAAAAAGCAAAATCTCTTTTGTTTCTACTCACTGGAGCTGTTGCGTTGCAGAGAAGCTGTCCCATTGGTCCCGTTGACTCCATTCTTTTTGAGCTGGTTCTTTGGCTCTGCCTTGTGTTTTGATACCCCCCCATTGGGCCCAGTTCCCTTCTTTCCTTTCAGCTGATGGGAGAAGAACCAAAGGGAAGGAGACTTTTTAAATAAAAAAAAATGGAACACTGCATGGCGGTCGATATTGTGCGCTTCATATCAGCGATTTTAGTGTTGCATCTGTGGGTTCACTCCTTCTAGACCTCTCAAATATCTCAGAAAAATTGAAACTGCACTGTATAAAGGTCAGCACTTAGAAATTATGGACAGGGCCAATTTCCAAGATTTCACTATTGCCCAAAAATTATTTCAACCTTCTCGAAGTCTTTGAAACCGTCAACAATTTGAAATGTTAGACTTGGTATTTGTATTTAAATATCTTCTTTGAAATTATTGGCATTAGTATTATAAGAGTAAAGAGCAAGTGTTAGGAAGTTGAATGGGTTCACACATCTATTTTTTATTCATGTAAACTAATCTCCTTCAAACTATTTATATTTAATGAAATTTCTCAGCAAAAACGACATTTTACAAGATAAAATATGAACATATCACAATAACAACAGTTACCTTCGCACGATACAAATGTTACTGAATTCAACTAGAATGCAATATATTGAAACAATATGCAACCAATATGTTATTTTTCTAAGGAGTCTTTGTGTTACACACTCTTTCATGTATTTCCTTTATTTTTCGCTCTAATCTGTCAGAAAGCAAAACAGGTGCATAACATGTTCTACACAGACTGTCTTTGTGATGAAATGTATGTCACTGAGTATGTCTTGCTGAAGAGGAAAGAGTAATAGCATGATATTTAAAAAATAAACAAAATCTCCTCTCCATTTTGTCCAAGCAACAGTAATGTGAAGCTTGGCAGTGCGTCCAGAAGCCTGCCCTCACCTCTGGGGATGAACATCTACTTGTTATAGATCGGTGGAACTCTGTGGTCTTATGTCTGTGTTAACACCCTCTGCCACGCCACACACAGTACACACACAGCACACATGCCACACACACAGCACACACAGCACACACACCAAAGAGCTGGCGGGGGGAGGCGGAGCTCCACTCAACACAATGTGGCGACATAAGTGAAGTGAAGCAGGGTGGCACTTACAGCAGGGCCATACAAATATGAATGCATACAGCTGATGTTCACGGCAAGGGAGAAGAAGGAATTACACTGAGGAAACCACACACAGTCCAAACGTACAGACTGTTGTACCTAATATCGACCAATACATATTCTACTCATGCTGTAGATGAACTACACCCAAAACACAACGTTAAAAATAGGAGCTGACGTGAATCCTGCCTGATTCAAAAGAATGGATACGGGAATGATCAGAGGTGGGAAGCAACACATTACTTTTACTCAAGTGCTGTACTTAAGTACAATTTTTAGATACTTTTACTTTATTAGAGTATTTCAATTTTTGCTACTTTGTACTTCTACTCCTCTACAGTTCAGAGGTAAATGGTGTAAATGTTTTTTTAAATTGGCGCTTTTAAAAGTTTTAAAAGCTTTTAAAAGTTTTTGGGCTGTTTTGCGTCGTTTTGTGCCGGTGCCTCGCTGTGACTGGATTGTTTGCTCTCTGCCTGAGCTGTCGCTCTTTCGGATTCTGGATTGCTGTCTGTCCTGCCCTGATCGACCTGAGCTGCTGATCGACCTGAGCTGCTGATCCTGAATTGGGTGTGTTGTAGCACAATGTTGCCTAAAGCTACCCTCGTGTTCGCTTTTTTTCTGGGATTAATTGTCAGCCCGCATGTTGACAAAGCTGACGGATTGCCTCCCAGCGATGTCTCTGTTCACTTCGGACATTCGGATGGTGGAACCTCTGGAGCGCTAACTCCATCGGATAGTTTTTTACCAAAAGCTGACGTTTTATGGCACGAAATGCGCTCTCCCGTATAACCTTTTGACTCTTGACTCGCTAATATCGAAGGAATGGAGCAGCCCCGCCCCCCTGAGGAGTGACGCGTCCAGAGCCCATGTGAAAAAATCATCTTCCAGGCTGTTAATATTGTTACTGCTTTTACTCTCTGGTAACGTTAACATTAACCCTGGTCCCGAGTGTTTCTCTGCTTCCTTGCAGCATTTGCCAACTCCGAATGAGTTTAGCTGTAGGCAAGGATTGGGTTTTCTGCATGTTAATGCTAGCATTAACATGCAGAAAACCCAATCCTTGCCTACTCATTTGGGCACTAGGCTTCTAGAAGCCTAGTGCCCAAATGAGATGTTTTCAAGACCTGGTTTTTAGTTGCTAAGCCTGATATTGTTGTAGTTTCTAATGCCTTTAATGCTCACTTCAAAAAGGCTGGTCACATTTTTGATGAGCAAAGTCATGACTCTCTGCATGGTCGTACTCACAGCCCTAGTCAAGAGATGAACTCCCCTGTTTTTGATTTCGCTTCTTTCTCGGTCTCTGAAGTCTTACACGGTTTGCACTCAATTGATCCTAAAAAGTCTGCCGGGCCTGACGGCCTCGACCCTTTCTTTTAAAAAATTGCAGCTCAGATTATAGCACAACCAGTTACTGATATTTTTAATCTCTCCCTGTCCACTCACAAACTGCCAGCTGTGTGGAAGCAAGCTCTCACAGATCCCACTGAGTGGAATAACTATCATCCTATCTCAAATTTGTCTGTGTTATCAAAGATTTGTGAGTCCCTAGTTCTATCTCACACAGGCTCCGCCCTCTACTGGACTCTACTGCTCTTATCAATGATACGCGAGCGTTCACACACTGAAGTTGTATAAACGTAGCCAGCCAATCAGGGCGAGCCTACCTGAATGCGCTCGCAGCTCGCAGTATATAAGGCGGCTACGCCTTATATACTGTGAGCATCCTTTTCTCTTCAGCGAGCAGGACAACACCTGACAGAGAAAAGTAAAACGTTTCAAAGAAGAAGAAAGAAGTTATTGTAACCCTAGTTCTAGAGTGATGTGTGTGTGAAAAATGCATTCAATAAAAACGATTGCATTTATCCCAGAGTAAGAGTCATCGCTCTCCACAATTCCACATTTCCCCATAATGTCTCGTTGAAATCGGCAAGATCCGTTTCATACGATGTTAACTGGGCACCCATTATGAGACACGATTCCCCACTCGCCGCCTGAGTTGTAAACTCCAGTAAAGGAGGCAGCCAGTGGGCGTGCGCATGTGAGTGTGATAAACCGCAGGAAGTGCTGTCAAAGCGCGATGCGGGTGCAGGGACATTAGGGCCGGCGTGGTGTGGTTAGAAAAAACACGCCTAGTGTAATAGCTCCGATTAATGCATTTCACCGTCTGTGTGAAGACGGCATTATGATGGAGCGCGCGGCGTTTCGCCTTCCAGGGGATAGCCTACGAGTACAACAGACTACCGTTTGGCTATTCCCTATCTCCACGCACGTTCAGCAAATGTGTGACCACAGTGCTTTAGCCGCTTTGCGACCATGGCATGAGGGTTTTATTTTATCTCAACGACCTCATAGTTATGGCCAGGTCCAGGGAATGGGCAATGTTCCACACAGCCCAATTGATCCTACACCTAACCAAGTTGGGATTTGCGGTCAATTGGAAGAAAAGCAGTCCCATACCTCAACAGCAGGTGGAGTATCTGGGGATTTTGCTTGATGCAGGCAGACTACGTGCCACCCTGAGAGACAGCAGACAGGCATCCCTGCTTCAGGCAGTTTGCAGGCTGCGACAGGGGACAACGGTGACAGCTTTGACCTTCATGCAGACTCTGGGTCTCATAGAGGCTGCTCACCTCGTGGTACCGCGGGGGTTACTGCATATGCGTCGCCTGCAGAGGTGGTTTGCCGGCCTTCGTTTGGATCCCAAGAGGCACAAACGAGGTCTGGTGACCATCCCCCCCTCAGTGGAGGGCAACCTCCGATACTGGGGGTCCCCAAAGCATCTGCGGAGGGGAACTCCACTGGGGCGGGCGACCTCCTACATCACGGTGTTCACAGATGCATCCGTGACAGGATGGGGGAGGACCTGCCTAGAGAGAGCTATAGGTGGTGGCTGGACTCTGACAGAAACTCGGCACATCAACCTTCTAGAGCTACGGGCAGTAGTACTGGTCCTACAGCACTTCAAACCCTTACTACAGGGCAAACATGTGCTGGTGAGGAGCGATAACCGCACCACAGTGGCTTACATCAACAGGCAGGACGGAGTCAGCTCCGCCGCCTTGTTGAGCGCAGCGGAGAACCTGTGGTTGTGGGCCTCAGAGAATGTTTTTATCTCTAAAGGCCCCCCACATTCCGGCTATCCTATTTACATGCTCTACGCCTTTCGACCGCTGCGTCTCATGCCCCACTCCTGGAGGGGGTGACACGAGAACAGTTGTCGGTCATTCTGGGAGCCCCAGTTCGCCGCTCGGCGTCGTGGTACACAGAAGTGACACAGATGATGGTGGGCCAGCCCTGGACAGTTCCTCAGTTCCGGGGGCGCTGTCGTAGGAAGCGGGTGCATTAGGGGCGTTACCCACTCTGGGCCAACCTCTCCAGGCTTGGCTCCTGAGAGGGAGAGGCTGAGAAGGGGTGGACTGTCTGACAAAGTTATACAGACTATCCAGGCAGCAAGGGCGGGATCCACCACAGCCTGTTACAGGACGAAGTGGTTGGGATTCCTACAGTCACTGGAACTGGTACAGCCGGGCGATTGGTTCAACCATCGACCTGAGGGACACTTACTTTCATGTCGAAATTGCTAGAAAGCCAAAACACAGGAAGTATTTGCGTTTTGCCTTCCAGGGGATATCCTACGAGTACAGACTACCGTTCGGCTACTCCCTGTCCCCACGCACGTTCAGCAAATGTGTGACCACAGCGCTTAAGCCGCTTCGCGACCATGGCATGAGGATTTTATTTGATCTCAACGACCTCAGGCCAGGTCCAGGGAATGGGCAGATGTTCCACACAGCCCAATTGATCTTACACCTAACCAAGTTGGGGGGTTGCGGTCAATTGTAAGAAGAGCAGTCCCATACCTCACCAGCAGGTGGGGTATCTGGGGATTTTGCTCAATGCACGCCCCATCGAGAGCGAGGGGTACGCCCCCATCGAGAGCGAGGTGTACGCCCCATCGAGAAGGATGGCAGGCTACGTGCCAGACGTGGTGCGAGGAAGGGAGTCTAGAGCCTCTGTCCGGTAGATCGGGCTCTATTCTATCCTGGCTATAGCTACTGGTGGACAAGGGGCTTGCTCATGCCACAGTCAAGGTGTATGCAGCAGCCATCTCGTCCTGTCATGCAGGATTTGGCGGAAGACCAGTCTTTAGCCAACCGCTTATGAAGCGTTTTTTGCAGGGGATCAGGAGACAGCGCCCAGTGGTGCATGTCTCGAGCCCGCAATGGGAACTGCCATTGGTGCTCGAGGCTTTGGTTACAGAACCGATGAGCCTCTGGAGCTCTCCTCCCTGAAGGCGCTATCATTGAGAGAGAGGGAAGCAAAAGGAAACAGCTTTGCTGCTTGCTTTGACTTCTGCCAAGAGAGTATGCGAGCTGACCGCTCTATCGGTCCACCTGAGTTGCCTTCTGGTTCGTGGTGACCGTAGCAGGGCGACACTCAGACCGAACCCCTCATCTGTTCCCAAGAACCAAAGGAGTTCTTCCAGGTCGAGGGTTAGACGGCTTTAGTCGTCCACCTATGCACGGCGGCATCTTGGTCTACACCAGGCCCGTTCATAAGGTAAGTATCTCTTAGACATGTCTGGCTCCTTTTTCATCGTCGGTGCTTGCTGGGGCAACACAGGACTGGTGAAAGGAGGAGGGCTGTGGGTCAGTAAGCTGTATCTGACCCCCTTGGACATAATGCACTTACGTTGTCCCATGCTCCTTAGGGACCTGGGAAATGTGGTGCGCAGTGTGTAGTCACTTGCACCTGCAGGGTGGAGCTATGGGCTTATTCAGACCAATTAGGCTCTACCCAGCCAATTAAGCTGCGGCCCCGACTTCTCCACAGTTTCAACCGGGTGATAGGAAGTTGGGGTGCGGTGGCTGTTAACCAAAGGCCGGTCAGGGGCAGTGTGGTGGGTCGATGTTGTGGGACGACAGGGCGTTTATCCATCGGGGCTCCACCCACTGTACCCATAGAGTCCAGTAGAGATCAGCCTGTGTGATATATAATGGGGGGTTACGTATTGTAACCCTAGTTCTATAAGCACAGGCGGAGCCCACCTGGGGGCCCTGTCTTTCCTATGCCGCTCACTGAAGAGGGTGTAGGATGACAGTCAGGAGGCGTAGCCGCCTTATATACTGTGAGCTGTGCGCGCATACAGGTAGGCTCGCCCTGATTGGCCTGCTACGTTTATACAACTTTAGTGTGTGAACGCTCGTGTATCATTGATGAGAGTAGTACCCCATAGAGTCCAATAGAGGGCTCTGCCTGTGCTTATAGAACTAGGGTTACAATACGTAACCCACCGTTTCTACTCAGCTAAAAGTTTTTTTTAATTCACACAACATCCTTAACCCTATGCAGTCTGGATTCAGATCAAAGCACAGTAATGTGACTGCCAGTCTGAAAGTCTTAGACGCTATTAAGGCTGCTTTGGATAAAAAACATGTTTGTGTTGCATTGTTTATTGACTTGTGCCAAAGCATTTGACACTGTAGATCACCACATTCTGTCTAATGTTATGTTGGTGTCTCGTTTAGATCATAACGCCATTTGCTGGTTTCAGAGTTATCTAACCGACCGCTCTCAATGCGTCAGGTTGGGTAGTACTGTCTCTGACCCTGTCACCTTGGAGAAGGGAGTTCCACAGGGCTCTATTTTGGGGCCCTTGCTCTTTTCATTATATGTAAACAATATTTGTAATCAGATGCAATTTTCTACCTATCATATGTATGCTGATGACACTATTGTATACACTATTGTGCTCCTTCTTTGGATATGGCCGTTTCCAATTTAAAATCTGATTTTATCCCGCTGCAGCATGCGCTTCTTGATTCTAAATTGCTATTGAACAGTGAGAAAACCAAAGCAATGCTTTTTGCTCCCAAGTCAACTCTCTTGCCTCGGCGTCTTGGTTGAGTTTGTCGATATATACAAATATCTGGGCTTTTGGTTGGACAGAAATCTAAACTTTAAACACCACATTGAAGTTCTAACTAAGAAATTGAAATTCACTCTTGGCTTCCTTTACAGACTTAAATGTTGTTTTTCAACTTCTTCCTGTAAAAGGTTGGTCTCTGGCTTATTCCTGTCCCAGCTTGACTACGGTGATACAATTTATAGATTTGCCTGTCCCACTGTTTTGGCCAAACTTGACCCACTCTACCATGCTGCACTGCGTTATATATCAAATACACCCTATAGGACTCATCATTGCATACTGTATAGCCTAACTGGATGGTCCTCACTTAGTATGCGTAGAATGCAGCATTGGTTTTTATTAATGTATAAAGCCATTTTAGGTAAGCTTCCACTGTACATATGTGCCAGATTTGCTCCAGTTTGTGACTCTTACAACCTCAGATCCAGTGCCTGGATACGGTTCCAGGTTCCTGCCGTGCGGACTGAGGCTGGAAATGGGATACTTTTTTATTATGGTCCTTGGTCTTGGAATGACCTTCAATCAAGCCTCAAACTGATTGCACTTGTCCCAATAGCCTGTTTTAAATTGTCTGAGGTCCTTACCACCAGCTGCTCTTGCAGTAATAAGTATTGTACCTTTCTTACTGTCCCAAATGTGCACAATGTAGTGACTGCTTTTTGTTTACTTAGTTGTGTTCTCTGTATTTTATATGTCTGTGTTATGTGTAATAATGTGTAACGTTGCTGCCTTCTTGGCCAGGTCAGCATTGTAAATGAGATTTTATCTCAATGCTTTTTATCTGGTTAAATAAAGGTTAAATAAATAAAATTAAAATATAAAGTCATTAAAACTAGCTGCACCTTTACCAGCTTTGATAACACTTTAATGATAAATAATTATAAAACATATCATATATATTATTCTGAAATGGACCAATCTGGACCATGAATACTTTTACTTTTGCTATATTTTGATGCTCATACTTTTGTACTTTTACTTAAGTAACATTTTGAATGCAGGACTTTTACTTGTAACAGAGTATTACTACACTCTGGTACTTTTACTGAAGTACAAGATCTAAGTCGTTCTTCCACCTCTGCATGATTTCAGGACATACCCAGAGGTGGAATGTGCTTCACAGACTAACGGGAAAGAGGTGTGGGCTTGTGAGTGACCAGCATTAACACCTTGTATATTGAGCTAAGCATGCTCATGCAGGAATAATAAACACTTCTTTTTTTTCAATAGTAAAGTATGTCATCATTTGGGATACACAATATATCAGTAGGTGACTGAAGCTGTTTATGGTTCTGTCTGAAACATTCACTTGACCATTTATGATTTGGTGGTAGGCCTATCAGCAATATGCTGTTCTTGACTGTATGTGATTTTAATGGAAATATGTAAAACATTTCTTTATCAGACACCTTTTAAAGCAACTGAATGCAGCTTTGAAAATAACTTGTGATTGTTGTTTTGTGTTAAAAACGACACTTATATCAAGAAAAAGTAAAAAAAAAAAAAAAAAAAAGCTTGCAGACGGAGAAGAAGAAAAACATGTTATCAGTAAAAATCATAATTGGCAGGTCAGACTTTTAAAAAACTGAAATAGGAATTGATGCAGCATCACTACTTGCAATATTATGTCAAGTCTCAGTGCTTCAGCAGAATCAAAGGCCCTGCACTTATGCCAAGTCATACAGAGAAATATTGTTGCTAAGCGGGTCACGTTCACCTCCATTTTCTGAAAGTTATCAACACATGAGAAACATAAAAACCGATAACGGAAAATGATCTGATTATTAACTAAATTATACTATGTAATGTTGAAAAAAAAACACACGGTAAAGAGCATGATATAGTGAATTATAGACTGGTAAATACTAAGAGTATAGAGCAGAAAAAGTGTGAGTTGTAATGAGGAGAGTGTTAGTCACCTGAGCAGTGGCTTTAGTTTTAGTATCAGCAGTGAGGAACTTAGAGGAAACTTTAGAAACAGGAGCTTTGTAGGGACTGGCAGAAGTGGAAGCAGAGTTCAGCTTGGGAAGACAGCGAGAGGTCAGCTTGGGAGAAGGCATATTCTCATATAGGTCAGAGTTTTCATAGTGCACCTCCTCTTTCAGCTGGCGCCCCCCTGTGCTGGGACTGGAGTACTGCGACTCCGGGTCCTTCAGTTAGACAAGCATGCAGGCAGAGAGGAGAGGGAAGAGGAAGAGACAAAATACACAACAGAAAGAAAAGTCAAAGGAGAGAAAGAAAGGAAGAGATGATAGCAATACAAATGTTAGTTACACTACTTTTCCATAACAAGTGTCTGTGTACGGTATAATGTTGTTTTAACATGTAATATATCATATCATTCAGTTTATTTCATCTTGGCTTAGTTTCCATTAACATGGCCGTAGTGATTCGTGCTATAAGTCGTGCTTACTTTGAACTCCCCCCCTCAGTTTGCGAGATTCTCAGAAATAAGAACTCTCAAAACATTGAGTGGGGTAACATTTTAGTTTTTGAGGAGCCAAAGGCAGATTTGTAATTTGTTTAATTTCAAACAACTGATGTAAACTGACCTGACCTATATTTGTTAAGATCTTTACGTAGTATAACCTCAGATGTTTCCTTATGGCGGGAGAATGTTGACCAGCAGGGGATTGATCAGGCAAAATCCAGGCCTTTAAAAATCTCTTCCGGTTGTCTTGAGATACCAACATGCTGCTGTGATTGAGTGCTGTAGAGCATAATGCAATGTGGTGATTATAGATCACTGTGACCTGAGTTTAATCAGATTGTGATACAGGAAAGAGTGTGAGGCTTTTGTCGTGTCAACAAACCTCCTCCCTGCACTCTCTTACGTTGACTTGTTTTTCAAACCGACTTGTACATTGTCTTTGATATGTAATGTAATTAACAGCTAGATGGTTTACTGTGGTTAAGCTGCTTTAGCTGATTTGTTCTGTGTGTGTATCGCCCATGAGCAGGTGTGTTCTTACCATTCCGTTGATGGGCACGTCATCATAGTGCAGAGCCATGCCACTGGGGCAGGCGTAGCCGTTGACTGGGCTGTCCAGGTACGGGTTCGGAGAGACAGCACGCTTACTTGTAAAACTGTAAGGACAAAAGAAACGTTGCAATGTATTTAGTCCAGGAGGCCTTTCTAATATGTTGTGGCCTGTCAACACACAGCAGTAAAAAAACATGTTTTTAATTCAGCCCAGACATGATGTGCGGCAAGTCATAAAAGTGCTCCAAAATAAAGTTGCACCAGTATGAGGCGCAGTGAAAACTACCGGCCCCAGGCAGCTGTCAGACTAGCGAGTGGGCACATTTCAGCTATTGGAGAATAATGAAGATGTGATTGGTTGTTCCACTCTCCGTTTGTTGCAAGAGTGGTAAGGTGTGTAAAAGTGTGGACTGGACTGACTGACATTGACACCAACGATGTCTTGGATCCTGCAAAAAAAAGGAGGAAAGGTGGCACAGAGAGAGAAAAAAAGAAAAGAGCACACGAGGAGGAGGCAGCCTGTCCTAAACTCACAGATTTATTCAGAGTAAGCCACATACTATTATACATAGTTTACGGGCAAAACTGGGCAACTAATTAACTCAATTTAGCCAAATACATTTTTTGCGCTCTCGTTTTCTATATTGTAGCCTGATGTGTACAGACTGTCAACAAAAAAGTTTCTTGGTCCAAATATCAAGTAAGTTCAGTGGTAGGCCCTGTGTGACTGGAGACTGTTAGGCTATGCCAAGTATATGTAATACTACCGTTAGACTGCAGCTAACTGTGGCACTACAACTCTTCACAATGTGAGTGAATACGTAACTTGAGATGGTTAGGTTGTCTGTCCAACAAAGGGGAGACAATTATTATGTTATTAGGCCATGCGAATTCAGGGGCAACTAAGTGATAAAGTCCCTGTTATATAATTAACTACAGTGCTGGATCTCCCACAAAAGCAGCAACATTGGCACAAGTGAAGTAAACTTTAATAGGCTATTATAAAGTCAGTATGATGTATTGTGACACCAGAGACAATTGAAAAATAAGTTGTTGCCCTCATATCTTTTCCTATGCAAAGGTGGAAATAATAGCAGTGCCGATCCTTCACAGGGAGATGTTCAGGCAGATGCAAGCAGCAACACAGAGGAACTGGCAGCTACAGGGCAAAGTTATTGATATTAGTGAGATTAAAACTACAATAGGGCTACCACTACGAACGGTTGAAAACCACATAAATGAAGACATCAGTACATGTAGATGTTACAAAGAATTGAAACGATACATTTTAGAAATTTCTTTAAACATTGGGTTGTGTGGTCACTTCTAATATCATGTACAAAGTGAACATAATCATTAACCTGTTAAGCCCCGAGCCTGTTTTACAGGTTTCAGGCTCGAAAATGACATGCCCAGAACAAATGACTATATCTTCACTTCTAAAAGGGGTACATTTATAATCTTTTTTCTCAAAGCAATGATACACCTGTGAGTTGGATGTAGAAGATTCAGAATCAATATAGATGTTTTTATTTCAAAGTAAATTCAGATTGAACATAGTAAAAAAATGTAAATTATAGTTTCCGTCCAAAAAAAACCCATTACTTATAGTGAAAACCACCCTTGAATGATGGGATAGTAGACAAAAAGCTTTAGGAATCCAAACTATAACATATAATAAGTACCCTGTATCAAGATTGATGCAAAACAAGTGAAATTTGACCTTTTTAGAGAGGTTTAGAAAATAAACCCCACCTGTGGGGTCATTTGGGTGTATTTGCCATATCTATGGAACCCATTGGTCGATTTTGGTGATTGACACCTCTTTTGAACCGTTAAAGCCAAGAGAATCGAGGGGAAGTTCCTAAATCCATCTAAACATTACCATTGAGGAGTGAGAGTGATGCGCACGCAGTTTGCCCAAACCGAAAGCTATGTTACGCTCTGAAAACTGAAAACTAGGCTTATTGCCATAAATATGATGATGGATTATCAGTAATCATTTCAAAGGGACACAGAGACATTGGATTAACCTTCAGCAGCGTTTATCTGCGTTTTAATGCCCTTGAACATACATTTTGATCAGAAAACAGCAAAGGTAAGACGTATTTGCCGTTTTGGCAGCGTAAAGTGAAGTTGTGTGTTGTCTTTGCTGGCTTTCGCTGCCGCGAGTTTTGGTCGCAAAGTGATGATACTTATACCATTGGAATCTAGTTGGTGCAGATCCGATGAAGTATAAAATATTTCTACCTTGAATTATGTGCTAAGTGCGTTAGCACTCTTTCACTTAGTGCTAATTCAGAGGCTCGGCGTTAGACTTGTGTTTTGTTTCGGTAAAAATGGTTCATATCGTCAGGTAGCTGAGTTTCTTCCCGTTAAGTGGGTATGACACATTCATAGTTTGTTAAATGTTAAGAAGCCCTCAGACGCTGTTTCTTGCAAGATGTTGCGGAAGCCCACGCTGCTCACACAACAGGTTAAGGCACAAGAACCTTCTTAAAGGAGAGGTGTCATGGCAATTTCCACTGATCATAATTCCATTGTTGAGGTATACTAAAATAGATTTATACTGTGCATTTTTCCAAACCCACATTGGTTTCACATACAGCATCTCTGTAAAGTGTGTGTATTCAGCAGTATTCACTCTCTCCACTAAACGGCTCGTTGCAGCTCTTGCCCCCCCCTCCCTGTGAGCCCAGTGTGCTCCGATTGGTCAGCTCGGGCACTCTGTTCTGATTAGTCAACCACCAGAGAGGCTCCGCCCATGTCTAACACAGTGTTTTTTCGGCTCTGAGCGGAGCGTCAGTTTAAAAAAATGGCGTCAGTACAGCCGTATATGTATGAACTGGAGTAGCTACTGGCCATTCCTACGTCATGATACCCAGGAAGTAAACAATGGACAATGACGTATCTCCAACGAGGCGTTTTGGGGAGGTGTGTTAGAGTTTTACTCGCTACAGGGTGTACTTTGAGGGTTTTGACTCTGCAGACCGTTTACATGCATAAAAACCTTCATAACACACAAGGGGACGGGTAATAACTGGAAAAGCATGACATGTGTCCTTTAAATCTGAATTAAGCCATATGTTAGTGTGTGGGCAGCAACGCTGTAAATATTGACGATGCAACCAACAAAAAAACCCCAAAAGCTGGTAGTGGCCTGGCTGGGTGAATAACTCCGACCTGACCTATTGTCCGGCCCGGTGGCGCCCGTTGCCATGGTGCTGCCCGGCGCCCACTTCATTATTAAAGGCCACACCTGGAAGCTGTGTGCAATACTCCTGGAATCAATATTTGTCATATACGTTTATATCATAATTGTTGTAATGTGTTGGGACCTCACAATATGAAAATGAGCCATAGATCTTAATTTCCCATGATACTCGTGGATCAGGAGCAAATATGTGTATGAGGACGCAGAGCAAAGTTCACCATACTATATAAGTAATGTTCATGATAAAAACAATAAAAACTTGTCAGGGTTTTAATCACTAGAAAAAATGTTTGTCATATACCAGAAGGACTGCTTGGCCAGCTGGATGACATTGGCGGTGGTCTCAACGTCGATGTAGTCGTAGTGCAGGGTAGCTGGGTCTGTGGTGGAGCCAGTCTCAGCCAATAAGATCCCCAACCATCGACCCATCTCCTCAGAGGAAGTGGCCTTATGGAAAGGACAAAGTTATAGTAAAAAGGATAAAGGTATGGGTTCAAGTTGAGAAGAAATCAAAAGCATTTGATTTTACTTAAGAATGCTATGGTTTCACAAGGAACATTATAAATGGGAACACATTTGTAGGCAGAGGGTAGGATGCATGTGAGGAAATAGAATCAAAACTAACAAAATGACAACTGGAGGAAGTTCAAATACACATAACATCAAATACACAGACACAAGTCACTGGTTGGTGGAGGACTTGTTTTACCATATAAAAGAGAAAACAAGAATAAGTAGGAAAACATTTCTAAGCAGTGTTTGCGCGCTCAAGTCCATTAATTTATTCCCTGGCATTTCTGCTTCATCTATTGGCTGACACTGGAGTTCTAGTAGCTGACTTTGACACACGAGTACACATCTCCTGAAAAACATTATCCAACAGACCATTTGGAGGTCGCAGCTCACCTCCAGTACTGCCACCTCCTGGCCATTACGAAGCAGGCGGAATGCAAACGGGTGTTTGTGATCCAGGCCAGGACTGACCTCGCAGCCTCTGAGGGGCAGCGAGGCGATGTGGCTCTTCAGGTCTTCACGGTCCTTATGGAGAAGCAGCTGGTTTTCTTTCAGACGGCACCAACGCTCTCTCCAACGGTTATTGGACAACACGTTTAGGTAGCCTGACGAGCAAAGATAACAGTCAGGAAAATAATGTTCATGATTTTAACAATATCTTCATGAATGTGTTGTCATTTAAAGTCATTTTTTACATCTTACATTCTTTATAGTATTAAAGGTGGGGTAGGTAAGTTTGAGAAACCGGCTCGAGATACACTTTTTGTTATATTCCATGGAATGCTCTTAACATCCCGATAGCAATGAATATCTTAAGTGCTTTGACAAAAAATCCATAAAAAAATGTCATCTGTGGAAGCCGTAGTACTGTAAAAAGCACGACCAATCATTTCAGCCGGCCCGACTAAAATAACTGGATGGCCTACCTGCCTGTCAGCCTTCCATCTGTGCACAAACTTATCTCGTGCCCTCATTGGTCATGTGCACGTTCGTGTGTGTTGGAGGAGGGGCTCTGTAAGGAAGTGGCAGATTTTTTCCGGCTGTGTATTTTCAAATTCTAGCGCACTCAAGCTGGTTTCTCCAAAATTACCTACCTCACCTTTAAGGTGTAAAGAGATACAACATATTTACATTTTGACTGGAGCCCCTAAGGCTGCGTTTGCTGAAGTGAATTAGTTTTGACTTTACTTTGAGGTAAGTCAGAGGAAGAAAGGCAGATTTCATGAACTGATGAATACTGGAAAGGGTTGATGACAAACTTATCCACAAGGTGGTAATTAAAAATCAGTAAACTGTTGTCAGGGGCATGGCGGGGAGTCATGAATCACGTTTGATTTAACTATTACAAAAATTGTCCCTAAAGTTATATCATTGTAATATATCACTTATATATAGGTCCTAATGATACTGGGATTTCCTGCTTGAACATATTACCGCATGCGGGTACATCTTCTTCTGCTGAAGATGTCTGCTCGTCTGTGGACGGCTTCTTCTTTCCCAGGCCGATAATTTTGGTGATCTTCTTCCCTGCTCCCTTCCCCACCGTCCCAGTCTTCTGCTCAGACTTTGCGTTCTTCTTCCCTTTTCCTAAGAGAGAGAGAACAACTTTCGATGAAGGAACATTTGTAAAACATTGTTATTTAGGTACTCCGCATATTGAATGCGCACTGCGGTCTAACAGAAACATGGGAAATTACTGAGAGAGATGTGTTTTCATTAATGTTGATTCAATTATGTGTGGGTGCTTTTGTAATTCTGTAAGTAAAAAAGAAAAGAGGAGAGAGACAAACTGTAGGCTTTACTATAAACAACCATGAAGTCAGAATCAGTTGCATTCCTTTGAATCAGATCCTTGTGGGATCTAAGGCTCTATGTCTGCTGGTGTAGCTTCCCCACTGGTCTGAGTGGGTTGATTTCAGCTGGCCAGAGGTGGGAGGTAACTAAGTAGATATTGTCCTTAAGTATTATTTTGAGGTACTTGTACTTAACATGAGAATTTCCATTTTATGCACATTTTTATTTCTACTCTACTACATTTAAAAGGGAATAATGTAATTATTTTTAACAGCTTTAGCTACTTTTACAAAATGCATCTCTAAAAATTATAATTCTTAAATATTTCACAAAAGGTCTATCATAACTTTGTCTACAACAGTAAAATGCTACTTGATGCAAAAATATTAACAAAATTGCTGCATTAAGAAATATAATTATATACACACATAAAGGCAATTTTTTCTGCTCATTGATTACTTTTACTTTTTATACTTTAAGTATGTTTGGCTGATAACACTTTTGTACTATTACTTAAGTAAAGGTAACCTATTATGCAAAATTCACTTTTTGATGTATTTTATAGATAAATATGTGTCCCCGGTGTGTAATGGTGCGTTCACACTGCAATGCGATTTTTGGGGGCGGCGCGATTACATGTAAAGTCAATGCAGAGATGGCGCGCATGAAAAGGTTGATGCGAATGCCGCGGCGCGATTGAGGTGGTTGAAGGCGGCCGCGACAATCGCTCGAGTTCAATTTTTTCAACTAGAGCGTCAAATTTGCGTGAGGCGTTCGCGCGGTAGCCAATCAGCGGGGAAGATCTCAGCCTGCCGTCACTGACGTTGAACCAGAAAACCAAAACATCAGCCGTTGGCTGTTAGCACACAAGGCTCACAGCTCTCATATCTGTTCAGAAACTGGACAAAAGTTAAACAAGTACAAACCACAGACTGTCTTTGTCATGGTGAATACAGTCGCTGCTTTATTTATGTCTGTAGGACGTTGTTGTGAGTTTGGACGGAGCAGCTACAACGTTAGCTTAGCCTGATCGATCCGATTCCATTCAGAAAACATGCATTTTAAAAGGTTTTTCGCCTGCCGTCTTGTCTGCACACCTGTCAAAGCATTAAGTCATGGTTTTTACTAACCGTTATCAGTATGTTGTTACTTCGGCATCATTTTGAAACGTGTATTACAATTAAATCACGGTCAAATATGTTAATTTTGTTGTAGTTGTAGCCCTAGCCAGCGCGTCTTGTTTGAATGATGCGAGTAAACACCACTGACAGCCGCGGTGAAACTCGAGCGTTTAGAGTGATGCGATAAGAGCCAAGCGAATAAGAGCCAAGCGAATAAGAGCCAAGCGAATAAGAGCCAAGCGAATATTCGCATCGCGTCCGGTGTGAACGCACCATAAGGAGACTCATAAAGTGTCAGAAAATACAACCCTCTCTCTTTTCCTCCTTACCCACATCTCTAAAAACGAGGGAACAATGGAGCTGATCCAGATTTGCTGCGGTCATGACGGCATTACTAAAATGTGGGCTGAAAAAGGTTCAACGTGGCTTATGATCAAAGATCCAAGTTAGAAAATAAAAGTGTTGGCCAAAAGATGTGAGTGAAATGTGTTCCCCTCCACCGATGACATCATCCCAAACGCTCACAATGAGTGTCCAGAGGGAATCTAGACTTTGTATGCTTTCTGAATACAAAAAAACTAAGTAAAGTCAATCGAAGATCGGCTTTAAATGTTTTTTCCCTCCCTATTCTGGTTTGAAAACTACCATGGCAACTTAATTAGATAGGAAGCTCTCTGTACTCAAACAGTCTAAAGTATTAAAACACAGTCCACACACAATGCAGGCTTTAGGGGGAAAGCAGACACACAGATGTGAAAGCGATTGTAACCTTTTTTTAAAAAGAGAAATTATCATTATGTTTCCACTTCAGGAGACGAAGAGGAGGAAAACTCTGATCAGGGTATTTTGATTCCAGCAAATCAGCTCTTTTTGTTACCATCCATGGAAAGAATGTGGCTGATTTAGATTTAGAGTATTCAATACTCAGTGAGGGAATAACTGAAGTAAGACCAAGAGGGAACTCACTGGAGTGTATTATTAGGCTCTTTCACACCAAGTATTTTTCCCAGGAATAGTTCCCGGAACTTAGTTTCCCGGAAATCTTTAGTTCCGGAACTATCTAGTAGATCAAGTTCACACCGGAATAAGTCCCTGAGGGAGGATTACGCAAATGAAGCCGCTGACTTCACTTCTTCTTCTTCTGCTTTGGGTTTACTGGCAGGCCGCAAACAACTTCACGGCGTATACAGCCACCCGAAGTCCCCGGCCGGATGTCCCCGGAGTTGGGGACTGGCTTCAGTAGAAGCTCCTGGGAGTCTTCCCAGCAGCTTCTACTGAAGCCTTCCGAGTAAATCACCAGAAGCGCCGACACCTCCTCATCACTCCACCGCACCCATGTTTTCTTTTGTGTCGCCATAAGTTAGTCTCTCTCTGTTGGTGCGCTGGGCTAATGCTAATGCTAATAATGCTAATGCGAGCAAATAAAATGGCGGCTTCACAAAACCTTTCGGAGTTTTACGGGCCGTGGTTTGCAATTCGCCCAGCCAATCAGAAATTGGAACCTTTTCCTCCCCATGAAAGTACCACCTCTCTAGCAGGGACTGAAAAGGGGTGAAAAGGTTCCCGAACAAAAGTTCTAGTTCCAGATCTTTTTGGTGTTAACGCAAAATCCCAGGAACTATCAGAACTATTCCTGGGAAAAGTACTCCGGTGTGAAAGCGCCTATTGGGATTTCCCTGATAATTCTGTTGTATTTAATGGATAACAATAAAAGATCATACATCATATTAAGCCAAGGTGTTTCTACCCCACCCATTGTTGTGTTAAACATTGGATTTACAGTCTGCCAAATGTGTGCCTGTATTACAAAATGTAACTATCATGCCACAAATCTCGCTATTCATTTAGGAAGACAAGGTGAACACTGCATTAAAGTTATTAACTAGCATTAGCTAATAATAACACTACTTAATTTTCACTGGCTCATGGATACTCCCAGTTGAAGGCATTAGCTGAAACAATAAGCAAAGAAGGGCAGCCATATCGCGTTTCTTCATCTGGGAGCAAGTGTACACTGGGAGGCTCAGAAAAATGACTGCTACATACTGAATAATGGTATTACATTTCTACTTTTAACAGGACAAAATGGTCTACATCTCGCTGGAGATGTAATAAAAAATTGTATATGATTAAATGAAGCTCTAATGGGAGATTGTTGCTGATCCCATTTCATATTCTCCATAGTTTCACAGCCAAGTCCATGAATCACTGCTCTGTGCTGACTCCATAAAACCCCAGTTGGATTTGGAAAATGAACTGCTATGGGAAATCTGTTTCTGACATTATGTTAGAAAAATTACCTAATCTTAATGATGAAAAAAATAGTGTTCAATTTAAGTTGACAATCCAAATAACTGAGCTGACAAGCAAAGTGAAATTTCGCACCCCAAGGGATTTTGCCTGCTGGCAAACAAATGGAAATGACAGACTATTTCACCCATATCTCGTGTTTTTGGTTTCTGGTTCAGCAACCCTCAGTAAATAAAACCAAAAGCCGGAATATAATAGGATATTGGTCCAAATTAAAAACAATTCAAGAACCCGCAACAAAGATATAAAGCCTAACTGTAAGTATTACGGTATGTTAAAAACACATTATGTATATATATAATTTATATATATTATAAGATCACCCAAATTTGACAAAGCAATTTCAATGTAAGGTTCAATTACTAACTTTGTCTGGATATTTCCGTTCTGAAAATGTGATGGTCCACATCATTTAAATTGTGTGGTAACACACCCTATATTATATTATATTATTTATTTCTAAAAGCAGTATTTATTCCACTGTACCGTATTTAATTTTACATTCTGTTCTTGTATATATCTTATTCTATTTACATGTATATAGACTCCTGCATGTACTTAGTCAACATTCTCTGCATTATTTAGCTTATTGTATTATTTTTTTAACATGTATATAGTTTAATTCATCTGCATTACTTGTTCATTGGTGTTTCAACATAATCTTGCACTATTTGTATTCTACTCCGTTTCCTCTTGTACTAATTGTATTGTTTTAAAAAAATAATTTTATTGTTTTAT
The DNA here is from genome assembly GCA_031216635.1 of Dissostichus eleginoides. NCBI lineage: Eukaryota > Metazoa > Chordata > Actinopteri > Perciformes > Nototheniidae > Dissostichus > Dissostichus eleginoides. The sequence goes on along the minus strand of CM062286.1, from coordinate 23,381,548 downwards.
GTCGTATACATATTTATTTTTCATTGTTCGAGGAGCATGGGACTTTTCATTTCAAGATTTTGATTGCCATGACTACGCTGTGGATACTTTGCATATGACAATAAAACCTTTGAATCTTTGAAAAATGTTTTACTTATTTTAACTACCCAGTTAGTCCCCTTTCAATTTCAATGAACCAGAACTTGTCATTTCCTATGCAGGGAGAGTGCTTTCCCAGGGAAGTTCTTCCAGAAATCTTCTGTGCAAATACATTTCCATACTTTTATGAACTGGATGTTATTTACTCACTTATGTTACAGATGACTCAGAATCTTACCTTGGTCCTTGCAGTCGCTGTGTCCGTTCTCATGAGTTGCTTCACCATCGGAACTTGGTTTGTCATAAGATGCCTTCTGCCAGTTAGGGAAGAAGGAAGACAAATTAATGCACAAGAAGGTACCAAGTGAAAAAAAAAATGTTTACATGGTAAAACCTTTAGAGCAGGGGTGTCAAACTCAAGGCCCTCATTTTATGTGGCCCACAGAGCTTGCAAAGAATATAATATAGAATACAATTGGTGTAATATTTGCTTTCAATTATTTGCCCTAGACTTCTGCTTTCAGACATAGTTATTTATGAAGTTATTACTAGAACTGATAATAATCCAAGGCAGAGCCAATAATGTAATATAATACATTATTTTATATATATTATATAGGTATATTTATATAGTCTTAAAGTTACAGCCGGCCCTTTGAGCGCAACCATAATGCTGATGTGGCCTGCGATGAAATTGAGTTTGACACCCCTGCTTTAGAGCATCTGCAACATGTTTCAGATAAATAATTGGTCTTTGTTGTGTTAACTGTCTTAAATTGGGTGCCTTTTGTCTTTAAAGAGCCTCTGATGTAGCTCATTATCCACCCACATGTTTATATGTAGGCACACAAAGGGGCAGAAGTTAAAGTATGTCATATAAAGAGTTATGTTATCTGCTTTTTCCACTGAAAACACAAAACTGAAGTTACCTACTGTAACTCCAGCTTCTATGAGTATAGGCGTAGCCCTCTAAGGCTATCGCTATTGGGTAATCCCCTGCGCACCCGCGCAGCACTGAAAACACTTGTAGTCCATGCCCACCTGCGAGGTGGGCCCAAGCCCCCAGGAAGTGCGCCGGACTCTGTGCCCAAAATTCGTTGTGTCCAAACGACGGTACTGCAACTTCCGTATCAGTCACCCGGCCCAAAACAACTTTTTCCCATTGACTAACATGGGGAAAGAGACGTCTGTAAATCAACTAAATAAACTACTCAGTATGAACTATTTTATAGCCCTTATTATAATCATTAAGTCATTAAAGTTGTAAAATGCAATAAAAGCCGAATCTAGATGTATTTTCTCGCTCCATTCATTCTAGTGAGCCGAGAGTGGGAGCTCGGGGGGCAGGACTTAAGGGGTGCATGCTCTGTGAGCGCACATACGGGTTCTTCTGCTCTGACAGCCAGGCATGACGGGTAATCTGTGACGTTTCGCTCTCACAAAAGTTGGGCCATGTTGCCTTCATGCGCATCGGCGCATGAAGGCAACCTCCAACCTCCAACGCTGTATCCAGTTCTTATTATACATCCATGGGTGGGCCCCACCTTCGGACTCACTTCCGGTATAAATAGGAAGGAGGCCCGACAATCTGCTCCCACACAAACAGCTTTTCTTCAGCTATTCGTGGAGCCAGTGGGGCCCAGAACTTAGAGGGCTACGCCTATAGTCATAGAAGCTGGAGTTACAGTAGGTAACTTCAGTTCTATTTCGTATAGGCTTCGCCCTCTAAGGCTATCGCTATTGGGTTAAGGGCGAAGCATGATGTAGTCTGCGCCCCACTGGGTCCGCCCGGTACAAGAAGCACAGACACACCTACTCAAAAAATAACCCATGCCTATTGCGCCATGCGAATGGCGCATCAGAGTCCCTGGAATATAGCATAACATGAATATTCTCCATGAGGGGACGAAGGCTGGGAACAATACAACCCTGCCGCTGTGAACAAGTAGAGACGAAGGTCACACTTTGTCCAGCGATAAAAGAGAGGGAACAAGGGCAGCTCTCTGCAGGAGAGAGCGCACAGCTGGATCCTTGACATCACTCACTCTGACAAGACAGGGTGTGTCAGAGAGGAATGGGAGACATCCCTCAAATAAAATTGAATAAACGAACAGGGGACACTGACAAAACAGCTGAGCTGCCATCTCCTTGGATCCGGAGACATGACGGAGCCACAGAGAGGAAAGACAAATCACTCACCCTTTTTGCTGATGTCAGCGCTAAAAGTAATGCTACTTTGGCTGACAAAACCTTAAGGGGAACCTGATCTAAAGGTTCAAATGGGGCTTTACTCAGTGCACGTAACACCAAAGCCAAGTCCCACTGAGGCGCCAGTGTGCCTGACACAGGTCTGAGTCTCCGTATTCCTCGCAGAAAACGGCTGGGTGGCTGCTGATTGCTCCCTCCGCCTGGGAGAGAGCGTCCCCACGCCACAGAATTTCCCACGGTCTGCCTGACAGCGTACACTGTAGGCATGGACACCAGGACGCTCCCGTGCGCTCCGGGCAGGGCCGGCCCTTGGCATAGGCAGTATAGGCGAATGCTAAGGGAACATCAACGAGGCGTGTGGCGCAGTGGATAGAGCCTTGGTGTTAGGATCAGGGGGTCACAAGTTCAAACCCCACTGCAGTCAGCATGTCGTTGTGTCCCTGAGATACTTCACCCCAAATTGCTCCTGTAGGGATTGTCCACAGTATTGAGTATGTAAGTCGCTTTGGATAAAAGCGTCTCACAAGTAACATGTAATGTAATGTAATCAACCCATAGGGGGCACCGAAAATCGGGGGAAATAAAAATAAATAAAAATGTTTTATTTCAATTTCACAACAAAACAATTTCCCGATTTTGGACCAACAGAGTACATCTTATTATCTTATCTTAACAGAACTACGCCTATATTGCGTACAGCGCCCGTAAACTATGGCGCACCCCCCCCCAAGACCCCCATTGCCATGGTTTCCAAAAGAGTCCTCCAGCCCCTATGGGCCCATGTGCGCGTCACGTCCAAATTGTGATCAATAAAGTACTATCTTATCTTATCTTAATTAAGAAATATAACTATTATAATTAGTTAGTGTAGCAGCTGACTGACACCTATTTTCAATATGGATTAATCTACCATTTATTTCTTTAGTTCAATTTTGATCTATCAAATTTCAAAATAGTGAAAATGTTCACGAGACTTATCAAAGTGCAAGGTTATATCTTTAGATGGTTTGTTTTAGCCATATTTACTGTATGTCTTAATGCTCTTATATGTGACGGTGTGACTTCCATGAAACTAATATTTGATATATCTTCCCAACAGACGAGCTGACAGGAAGCCCAATGCCTGTTCCCGCATCTGCAGTTGTCATTTTCCTTTGAGAAAGAGAAAAATGCCTGTTTCATTTGAAGCACAGAATGTAGAAGAGCATTCCTACTGTCTGAGAGGGATAATTGATGGAATGGAGGAAGATGCTACTTGTGTAATGACTGAGGAGGAAGCAGGTCCATTAACACAGGCGGCTGCTAATGAAGGTCCTCAACCACTATCTGAGAATGCAGAGGAGCAAGCCACCAGTAAAACGGTAGAAGAAAAACTTCAATCTAAGCAAAGACACATAATGCAGCTAGAGATCCAGCAAGAGGAGTCCAAGGCAAAGCAGAGTTACTGCCGTGACAAGTATTCTGCCTCTCAGCTGAGTGAAAGGGTTCTTCGGATGGAGACAGGATTGCCAGATAGAGACACATTCGGTGCTGTGTGTGAGTATGTTGCTCGTTTTGAGGGATCCATTACATACCCAGAAGGTTGGTTCCCCAAAGCACTGAATCTTGAAGACCAAGTTTTCATGACCCTCATGAAACTGCGTCATAATTACACACACCTTCATCTGACTGCACTCTTTCACTGCGGTGAAAGCACTGTCAAAAATGTGATTGTAACATTTATAGAGGTTCTCCACAAATTACTTTTTAAGGACATAATGAGTACTGTTCCCAGCCGGGAGAAAAATAAAACCAGCTTGCTTTCTTCATTTCGACACATCCAAAACTGCAGAATGATAGTTGATTGTACGGACATCAAAATTGCTATCCCCAAGCAAATGGATATCCAGAAACAGACCTACTCTGCTTACCGTGGCATGCACTCCTTCTAACTCGGGGTAGCACCAAATGCTGTGATCACATACTGCAGCAAACTATACCCAGGATCAACAATTGACAAAGAAATAGTACGGGATTCTGGTGTTCTTCAGCATTTCAAACCTGGAGATCTGATATTGGCTGACAAGGGATTCTTAATCCAGAATATTCTTCCTGAAGGAGTCACTGTCAACATTCCCCCATTCCTCTGTCATGGCCAACTGACACACAGCGAAGCACAGGCTACAAGGCTTATCGCACAAAATAGGATTCACGTCGAGAGAGCAAATGCTCGTTTGAAAGAATTTAGGATCTTAAAGTTCATTCCATCTCACCTGAGGCACTTCTCAGATAAACTGGTGCAGGTATGTTGCGCACTAGTGAACTTCCAACGTCCTCTCATAAAAGAGGTGGCAGAAAAATAGTGTCTTTTCACATGTAAACACATATGTCCAGAAACATGTTTCATACTTTGTTTTACATTTTGAGTTCATCATTACACTCAAACAATGTCTTTAAACTGGGTGCATTTTATTTCTTTTATTTAGGTTCTGCTGTTTAATCGATCCAGAAACATGTTTCATACTTTGTTTTACATTTTGAGTTCATCATTAAACTCAAACTTTGTCTTTAAACTGGGTGCATTTTATTTCTTGTATTTAGGTTCTGTTCCCTGAATTCCCTCTTCTCCTGTAGATACCTGTGTGGTGGTGGGATTGTTTTATTATTTAAAATATATTTACATTTGTAATGCCTTCCCAATTATCCCTTTTAATTGTTTATAACCTATTGTATGTTTATTTCATGGATATTTCTGTCTTTTCTGGTGTGTAATATTTATAATAAAGATTTCATGTGACACATAAAATTGATTTGTTGATGGGAATTAATGTCACTAATATGAATAAATGAACTCTAGGTTAACGGTCCTCTTGCTATCACTACTCACCGACACTATAGTATAGACCTTGGTAAGTACACCTTCATCTAGGCTGCACTGCTTTACGTGTCCTGACTTATAGTGGTTCTCTCCTCTATCTACACTCTTCTTGTCATCTTTGTAAAACGATATCAGACTGGTAATTGATACAGCCATGACTTCTAGTTAAATTCTGTGTGGCTAAAAGGAAAGCTTTGTTAAAATTTGCAAGCGCGCGAAAGTCAGTTGAAACGATCTTAAGGCGAGACACTACAGGTGAATAGGGTAATTTTTTTAACTTAAAGATATCAGCTAGAAATTTCTCCAGTTAATTACTTACAGTAAGGCAATTGTTTTTTGTATTACAAGTTTTCAGAAATAGCATGTTTAAATATGCAAATTAGCCATAATCTCATTAAATATGCGCATATTTTAACACAGTTCAGGAACCACATTTTTAAAATTGGATAAAGCCAGGTTAAAAATTCTTGTTTCATTTTGTAGTCATATTAGAATTGAAGGCTTTTACAGAAGGGATTTTGGATACCTCTTTTTATCACTAAATAAATCAGAAAATACAGTCAACAGCCCTAAAATATCAATTTTCGCACTATTGGGGTAAAACTGTTTATAGGTTAGTTTACCTTTTCCAGTTCAGGTTTGTGCACTGGTGAACCAGATCCAGTTCCATCCAAGTCCACGCCCCCATTAACACACACCTCTCTCATCACCTGAAAAACACAAGGGTATATAGCATGAGCTCATCAGGAACTGCTCACAAATTCTAACTAGCATAAATCTCCAGTGAAGGAGTTATATATCACACAGGCTCCGCCCTCTACTGGACTCTATGGATACTACTCTCTATCATGCTATGCAGGCATTCACCTACTGAGTTGCATAAACGTAGCCGGCCAATTGGGGCGAGCCTACCTGAATGCGCGCGCAAGCCCACAGTATATAAGGCGGCTACGCCTCCCGACTGTCATCCTTTTTCTCTTCAGCGAGCAGCAACAACTGAAAAGAAAGCTAAACGTAAAGAAGATGAATAGGAAAATAATATGGACTCACCACTCCTTGAAACTCGGCCTTGCCCTACATGCCCTGGCTTATTTGCGGGCGCTGATCCCCACCGCCTGTGCTTCGAGTGTTTGGGGCCCGACCAAGCTGGGGAATGCGTCAAACATTCTCCGTCCTGCAGGGCCTGTCGTGCGCTCCCGCGGCTCAGACGCCAACATCGCCTGGAACACTTCCAGGCGCAGTATGTCTTGCCGGACGAGGCGCAGGACCAGGAGGAGCTCGAGGTGGTGGAAATGGAGGACCAGGAGGGGGCAGAGGAGGTGCCATTCGTGTTCGCCATTCCGGCGGGCCGGGCGGCCCCGTTTGTCGAGGAGGAGGAAGACGAGGACTTCTCGATTTCGGGCGCTTCTGGATCCGTCATCCACGAGGGTCCACCGCGTAGGTCTGCCCGTCAGGATATCCACCACTCCCCCCTCCGCTACCACCCAAACCGGTGAGCCGCCTCCGTCAGGGGTTTTATGGCCCGGTTCAGCCAACCCAGCCGGCCTTTGTTTCGCCCCCGTTGCCGGATATCTGGCAGTGTGTGGAGGCGACGTGGCGGCACCCTCTGAGAACGAGGGCTCCGGTGGCTGGCATGGCGGGATTGCTCAGGGCCACACGGACACGACGTGTCCCGGTGTGCCCCCCCTCGATGAGAGCCTGGCGGCCCATCTGCTCCCAGAGGCAGCTGGTTGGGCGGAGGGGAAAAAAATGCTGCCTCGTGACCGTGAAACGCCAGAATATCTTGATAAGATATTCCGGCTCGGGGCACAGCTGGCGGCGGCGGCCAATAATCTGGGCGTGTTAGGGGTCTCGCTGATCACCCCTCAGCAGGAAGCCCCCGCCTCCCCGTCTCAAGAAGACCGGAGTGATTATTTGGACCGCTGCATAGGACAGATGAATAATCTGGTCCATGGTGTAGCCACCGCAGCTGGCCGTGTGATGTCCCTGGCCACAGTGGAATCACGCCACGTGTGGTTGGGACTCACGGCGCTCTCCAAGAAGGACTGTGATGATCTCCTTGGAGCCCCTGTATCCACAGAAGGGCTCTTCGGATCGATCACCATCCCGCAGCGCTTCAGGCGGTTGGAGGAAGAAAGAGTGCAGCTCAGCCGTATGCTGCGGCTGGCTCTTCCTCAGCGGGGTGAGCGCGAAGCCACGGTAAGAAGGAGAGAGAGGCGCAGGTACAGAGCACCCACGGCTCCCGCTGCCTCTCCTGCTCCCTCGGCTGGTTCTGCGGGGCGGGTTCAATTCCAGCACCCCGACGGGCCTCTGTCCCGTCAGCAGAGGGCTTCGGGATGGGGTGCACCGTCCTCCCGGAGATGAGGGCGGTGGGAGGAAGTGTCCCGGCGGAGATGGCTTTCTCCACCCAGGACGCGAGGGCGAATCCCGCCTCCTCCCTCTATGATGTTTCAGTGAAAAATGCCTTTAATAAAGATGATTGCATTTATTCCTGTCTACGAGTCATTCCTCTCCACAATTCCGCACTTCACCATAATGTTGTCTGTACAGATTCCCCACTCGCCGCCCCGGTTGTAACTCCACTAAAGGAGGCAGCCAGCGGGCGCGCGCATGTGAGTGTGATAAACCGCAGTGCTATCAAAGCGCTATGCGAGTGCAGGGACATTATGACCGGCGTATTGTTGTTAGGAGTTAGCAGGTCTCCCTTGAAAAAGAGATCAATGATCTCAATGGGATACGCCTGGATAAATAAAGGTTTGAAATGAAATGAAGGAGACGCACCGCACCTAGCATAACAACTTAATTAATGCTTTTTTTCCCTCTGGGTGGAAACTGCATTATGGCGGAGCGCGCGCTCCCACAAGAGCGTGCCGCGGTGTGTTCAAGGACCTCAGTGGAAAATTGGCCCTTTCTGTGTCAGCCCCCCATGGGCCAAACTTCCTTTTATGGAGGGTTTGGCGGCGGAGTGGGCCACCAGAGAATACCACAGCTTCTTAGCTGCGGCTCCACAGCTGATTGCATGTCCCCTAACGCAGTGTTACGGGGAATGGAAGCTCAGCTGTGTACTGACAGAGTGGATGGACAGGACACTGAGACTGGGTTATTCACTCCAGTTTTGCAGCATCCCTCCTCCATTCAGGGGCATAAGAGAGGAAAATCTATCATCCCAAGAGGAGATTTCCTCTTGGCAGAGATTCAGGCCCTGTTGCAAAAACAGGCGGTGTCTGTTGTGCACTCTCAGGACAGGGAGAAGGGGCACTATTCCATGTACTTCCTGGTTCCCAAGAAGACAGGAGAATTCAGGCCCATTCTGGATCTCCGCAGCCTGAATCGGCACATTGCCTGCAAAAAGTTCCATATGTTAACTATAAAACAGTTACTGGGGCTAGTGCAGCCGGACTATTGGTTCACAACCAACGACCTGAAGGACGCTTACTTTCATGTCGAAATTGCTCCAGAGCACAGAAAGTATTTGCGTTTCGCCTTCCAGGGGGTAGCCTACGAGTACAACAGACTACCGTTCGGCTACTCCCTATCCCCACGCATGTTCAGCAAATGTGTGGCCACAGCGCTTCAGCCGCTGCGCGACCATGGCATGAGGGTCTTCTTTTATCTAGACGACCTCATAGTCATGGCCAGGTCCAGGGAATGGGCAATGTTTCACACAGCCCAATTGATCCTACACCTAACCAAGTTGGGTTTTGCGGTCAATTGGAAGAAGAGCTGCCCCATACCTTACCAGCAGGTACCACCTAAACTCCAACAACCTATTTGAGAAGTTCCAGTCTGGTTTCCGCTCAGGCCACAGCACAGAAACTGCCCTGGTCAGGGTCACCAACGACCTGCTGATGACGGCTGATGCTGGCTCTCCCTCTCTCCTCATCCTCCTCGATCTCACTGCAGCTTTCAACACCGTCGATCACGGCATCCTCCTCCATCGTCTGCACTCCACCATCGGACTCTCTGACTCTCCCCTTGACTGGTTCACATCATACCTCACCGGGAGAACAGAGTACGTCTCCTTGGGTGAGGCAGAGTCGGGTACCCACAACGTCACCTGTGGTGTCCCTCAGGGATCAGTTCTCGGCCCCACCCTTTTCACACTCTATATGCTCCCCCTTGGCTCTATCATCAGCCGACATGGAGTATCATTCCATTGTTACGCTGATGACACCCAATTGTACCTCAGGATCAACCCTACCTCCTCTGCAGCCCTGCCTTCACCCACACTCACTACCTGCCTGCCTGGAGGAGATACAGGCGTGGATGAAGCAAAACTTCCTGAAACTCAACAGCTCCAAGACCGAAGCCATTATAGTTGGCACCCCACATCAGGTTCGGTCATCCACCATCACCACCATCACCTTCTCCGGCCAGGACATTACCCTCTCCTCAACAGTCACCAACTTGGGTGTGAAAATGGACGCCCATCTGACCTTTGAGGCCCACATTAAACAGCTGTGCAAAAACTCCTTCTATCACCTCAGGAACATCGCCAAACTCCGCCCCTCACTCACTCTGTCTGACGCCGAAAAGCTAGTCCACGCCTTTGTCTCTTCAAGGCTGGACTACTGCAATGCACTCCTCATCGGGATCCCTAAGAAAAGCATCCAGAAGCTCCAGTACATCCAGAACAGCGCTGCTAGGATCCTGATGAGGGTGCGCAAATATGATCATATCACCCCCATCCTGAAATCACTACACTGGCTCCCCGTGGAACTGAGGATCGCATTCAAGAACTCCGTCCTCACACACCAGTGTATCTATGGAACTGCCCCTCCATACCTCAAGGAACTCCTCACCCCCCTTACCTCCGTGCGGACCACCCGCTCCAGCAACTCAAACCTCCTCAAACCCTCGAGGACTAAGCTCCGTACCATGGGAGACCGGGCCTTCTGCTCGGCTGCCCCCAGTCTGTGGAACGCTCTCCCCGACCACATGAGAGCACCACAGACCGTGGAGGTTTTTAAAAAAGGCCTCAAAACCCAGCTCTTCAATAGAGCCTTTCCCTAGACCTTTTATTTATTTATTACCACCCTTTTGTCTTATTTTATTCTTTTTACTTATTTATTTTTTTTTTTTATTGCTTTTTATTCTTTTTACCATGTTAGCACTTCGGGATTTGAATTCAAATATGAAGTGCTTTATAAATTAAAGCCATTATTATTATTATTATTATAGGTAGAATATCTGGGGGTTTTGCTCGATGCAGGCAGACTGTGTGCCACCCTGACAGAAAGCAGACAGGCATCCCTGCTTCGGGCAGTTTGCAAACTGCGTCAGGGGGCGACGTGACAGCTTTGACCATCATGCAGACTTTGGGTCTCATGGCGGCTGCTCACTTCGTGATGCCACTCGGATTATTGCATACACGTCGCCTGCAGAGGTGGTTTATCGGCCTTCGTTTAGATCCCAAGACACAAACGACGTCTGGTGACCATCCCCCCCTCAGTAGAGAGCAACCTCTGATTCTGGGGGTCCCCAGAGCATCTGCGGAGGGGGTCTCACTGGGGCGAGTGACCTCCTACATCACGGTCTTCACAGACGCATCCGTGACAGGATGGGGGGGAACCTGCCTAGAGAAAGCTGTAGGTGGTGGCTGGCCTCTGACAGAGGCTCGGCACAGCAACCTCCTAGAGCTGCAGGCAGTGGTCCTACAGCACTTCAAACCCTTAATACAGGGCAAACATGTGCTAGTGAGGAGCGAGAACCGCACCACAGTGGCGTACATCAACAGGCAGGGCGGAGTCTGCTCCGTAGCCTTGTTGACCGCAGCAGAGAACCTGTGGTTGTGGGCTTCACATAATATGTTGTCTGTAAGGGCCCTGCACATCCTGGGACGGGAGAACGGGGGGGCCGACCTCATGTCAAGAGGCGGGCCCCTGCCAGACGAGTGGAGGCTTCACCCAGAGATGGTGAAGCAGGTCTGGACTCAGTTCGGGAGACCAGAGGTGGACCTGTTCGCCAACCGGCGCAACAGCCACTGTGCCCTGTGGTTTTCCCTGGCCCGGCGGGACAATCCGCCCTTGGGGGTGGGCGCATTTGCACACAAGCCATGGCCAAGGAAGCTGCTTTACGCCTTTCCACCGCTGCATCTCATTCCCCCCCTCCTGGAGAGGGAGCGTCTGTCAGTCATGCTAGTGGCCCCGGGTTGCCGTGGTACGCGGAGGTACGCGGAGGTGAACCAGATGATGGTGGGCCAGCCCTGGATGATTCCTCAGGTCTGGGGGGCGCGGTCTCAGGAAGCAGGTGCAATCGGGGCGTTACCCACTCTGGGCCAACCTCTCCAGGCTTGGCTCACACTGGTGAGCCAAGCCTCACCAGTGTGAGACCTGGTCGGTGCACACTCTACGCGGGCTATGGCTATGCACGGCGGCGCCTTGGTCTACGCCAGGCCCCTTCATAAAGTTGTATCTCTTGGACATGTCTGGCTCCTTCTCGTCGTCTGTGCTTGCCGGGGCAACACATGACTGGTGATAGGGGGGGGGGCTGTGGGTCAGTAGGTGGCTGACCCCCCCCTGGAATAGAGTGCACTTATGTTTTTCCGATGCTCCTTATGGGACCTGGGGAACATGATGCGCAGTAAGCTCCATACAGTCTTCCACACAATCTTTTCCATGCACACTCTACACGAGGTAAGCGTGTGAATGTGCCTTATCCAAGCTTCGGCCCCGACTTCTCCACGGTCACAACCGGATGGGAGAAAGTGGGGTGCGGTGGCTGTTAACCAAAGGCCAGTCGGGGGCAGTGTGATGGGTCGATGTTGTTGGACGACAGGGCGTTTATACATCGGGGCTCCACCCACTGTACCCATAGAGTCCAGTAGAGGGCGGAGCCTGTGTGATATATAACGGGGGGTTACGTATTGTAACCCTAGTTATATAAGCACAGGCGGAGCCCTCTACCTGGGGGCCCTGTCTTTCCTATGCCGCTCGCTGAAGAGGGTGTAGGATGACAGTCGGGAGGCGTAGCCGCCTTATATACTGTGGGCCTGCGTGCGCATTCAGGTAGGCTCGCCCCGATTGGCCAGCTACGTTTATGCAACTCAGTAGGTGAATGCCCGCATAGCATGATAGAGAGTAGTACCCATAGAGTCCAGTAGAGGGCTCCGCCTGTGCTTATATAACTAGGGTTACAATACGTAACCCCCCCGTTTCATGTATACACCAGCATATCTGGGCCAGCAGAATGTTGAGTCCTAACTGTGATCAGAACCCATGGGTGGATCCCCTATTTAAAAGTCCTAAAATATTAATAATTTCTCACACCATTGCCACATAATTAAGAAGCTAATTTCTTCAGCCTGGAAAGCATGCCTTGGTAATGCAGGCCACATGTACAGAGAACTCCCTCCTCTCATATCCCATCATGCTACTGAATGGCAGCCAAGGGATCCTAAAGCAATACAAAGCATGCAGGAGAGAGGGAGCATGCATGTGTTGGAGTTGGTGCAGGGATGGGGTTTCTGCTACACACATTAGACACCACAGTACAATGTCCATGGAATCCTTATGCAATAAGGTCCAGTAGGGTGAATGAGATCTGCAGGGCTCAGGACGTGGCGCCAGTGTGCTTCATCATGACCCGGTTACACTTTAGATCTGGCAACCCACAATCACATATGCCAATTCTAGGCGTGTACTGGTATCACTTTGTAAGAATTAGTGGTGGGGACATTTTTATTTAAATACCTACATATATACATATATATGCTTTCAATACTTTTTTGTACAATTAGTGCAGTAACTATGCTACACTGCTGCAAAGAGGGAGCAACAATTGCTTACTATTCTATATTCAATTATTACTAATGTTAATACCCAGTATAAATGACGCCTACGAGATGGGCCATATATTGAATATATTTTAAGTATCATGGCTTGTTTTACGTAGGATTGATGGAGGAGTTCATCGTGTACATACTGTAAGAGTACACATTTCGTCAGATTTCAGAAGCTGCTGGTATAAGACGTTGAGCTTTGGGGTTTTGCTCCTCTTTCCTAAGTTGGACCAGGGCTGTTTACAGAAATTATTTTTGAAAGTGTACTTTTTTTCTTTTAATAATAATGATGCCTTTATTGTTGAAAAATTATTGTAATTTATCATTTTGGTCATAACCATGTAGTTGCTTTTTACTTACCTGTGGCAAGGAAACGGTTAATGGAAAGATTTGGATATTTGAAAAGGTGTGTATATATTTAATTTAATTCTAGTTTAATGTAAAATTCCATAATTGAATATGTAAAACATAATATTGGTGTGATAAGTAAGGGTAGGGATTTCAAAATGTCAAGATACATATTATGTCATTATCGCAATATCCTCTATAAATATCTAAAATAGTATGTATAATCCTTATCAACCAGTCCTACAGGGACAGTACTGTGTAGATGAGTGGTGGGCAACACAAAGTAACATTGACTCAAACTGCTGTGTGCTAAAATTCTAAAATGCTAAAATTCCAGAAATAGTTCAAAAATGCTTTAAGTGACGTACAGTAGTCAAATGTATTGCTTTCTCTGAATAGCGCCCCCCCCCCCCCCACACACACACACACACACACATACACACACACACACACACACACACACACACACTCTATTTGGTTCCACAAATTATATTACATAGACAGGGAATCAAATATATCGGGGCTAAGCAGCACAGAACACTTAAGGGAACACATAGCATCTCCTTCTCCACACGGCTAAGCAGCAGAGAACACTTAAGGGAACACATAGCACCTCCTTCTCCACACGGCTAAGCTGCCAATAATAGCTGAAACAGAGCAATATTTGGCAATTTGTTTGGCTTTTCTCTTAGACATTCCAGCAATTCTCAGACCAATCATTGTGCATTTATATACATGGCCAAGACTTCCGAATATGCGTATGCTATATCTACACTTGTACCCAAAGCTGATTATCACATCGAGCAGTGGTTGGTATTTGATATACTTGTCCTGGAAAGCCTAGTCCATAGGCGCTTTCACACCGGAGTACTTTTACCCATACTTTTCCCGTTTGGTTCCGATAGTTCCTGGAATTTTGCGTTCACACCAAAAAGAGTACTTAGTTCAGAGAACTTTTACCCCCATTTTTAGTGTCTGCTAGAGAGGTGGTAGGATCCTGGGCAGAAAAAAGTTCCAATTTCTGATTGGCTGGGCGAATTGCAAACCACGCCCCGTAAAACTCTGAAAAGTGTTTGTGAAGCCGCCATTTTATTTCCTCGCATCAGCATTATTAGCATTAGCATTAGCCCAGCGCACCAACGGAGAGAGACTAACTTATGGCAACAAAAAAAATAACATGGGAGCGGTGGAGTGATGAGGAGGTGTCGGCGTTCTGGCGATTTACTCGGAAGGCTTCAGTAGAAGCTGCTGGGAGTCTTCCCAGCAGCTTCTACTGAAGCCAGTCCCCAACTACGGGGACTTCGGGTGGCAGTATACGCCGTGAAGTTGTTTGCGGCCTGCCAGTAAACCCAAAGCAGAAGAAGAAGAAGTGACGTCAGCGGCTTCATTTGCGTAATCTTCCCTCAGGGAACTTATTCCGGTGTGAACGCGATCTGTACTTAGTTCCATGGGGGTACTAAGTGCTGGCACTAAGTGCTGGGCACTAAGTACGGCAAAGTACTTGGTGTGAAAGCGGCACAGCCTACTTCTAATATTAGCACCTCCTTGTGGTTGGTGTCAACAAAAACAACATCAGGTGTATTTGGGGTATTAGCAAAGACATCATTGGTAAAACCAAACCATTCTGGTAGCACTCTAGTGTGCTTGTACATTGCTGCACTAGATGGTTAGATGTTTTGTACCGCATCAGATACAATGTCCACAATACGGTCATGAAGGGCTATGTACAGGCGTTTGTATGCATTACATCCATTTGTTATTTGTGCAATGGAACTAGGTGTTGTTGTGAATCCTGATGGTTTAAACAGAATGGAGTGTGAATGTGAGGGTACCAGGTGGACAGATTGTACTTAGTAGGTAATACCTGCAGTCTTGCTTTGATGGTAAATTTCAGAACATCCTCACCAACAGCGGCGTTCTTAAACACTGAGTGTGAGACTGAGTGGTCAGCAAACCCCAAACAGGCTAGCTTTCCCTGTAATCTGAGTCCACACCAGTGCTGCCTGATCTCAGACTGCTTCATGCTGAGCAGAGCCCTCCTTGCAGAGTCTCTGTGCAGTTCCACAGTCTCTTCCTGAGGTGTTGTGATGTCGGCCTTCACAACCACGCTGGGGTCTGTGATCAGTTCATCAGAGACAGAGACTTCATTCTGTGTGTTGAGTCTTGTCCATTTCAATTGAACTCCAGTCTGACTGCAGAGGTCATTGAGATCTGGCCAGTCAGACCAGACCCCGAAGCCCTTGGCCTGAGAGTCCAGTTTCCCAGAGTGTTTCCTCCTGAAGCCGAGGAAGTTGTTCTGGTCTGCGCACGCACACGCACACAGACACACACACACACACACGTGCACACTAGGGGTTTCACAACTACCAATATTTACTAGTCGACAAGTTTTTCAAAATAGTAGTCGACTAGTTGTTACGTCATAATAAAGACACACAAAGAGAGGTGTAAAACTGTATTTTGTATTGCAATGCATACAGTTAAGTTAAACACTGTAACAAAGCAGCATTTTAATTTGGGTTACATGGGTTACATGGCTGATTAAATAAAACAGTAACTGGACTCACCAAATCTACTGCAAAAACTCTGTTACGAACATAAATGCAACTTAAATCCAGTGCGCATTGCGCAACACTTTACTCGCTGTCACTGTCCTCCTCGATAACGATGTCCACCCTTCCAGGTTTTTTGGTTTGCGTTAAGGAAGACCAAAGCATCAACATGTGAGGGAAGGAGGCTTGACCGCTGTCGGGTGACAGTGGTGCCTGCCAGGGAAAACATCCGTTCACTTGGGGTGCTGGTGTAGCCAGGTAGCTCCAGGAAAGCTTGGCTAAACGGGGGAAGCAGTTCGCGTTTTGTGCCCACCACTTCAGAGGGTTATCCATTGTGGGGATATGGGGTGTCTGCTGGCAGTAATCCCGTAGCTCATCCGCGCCACTGTTGACCCGTGTTTTCTTGTTGCTCTCGAAATGAGGTCCAAACAGCTGTTCAAAGAGGGGGTGCTAGTGGAGCACACTCGTGAACTTTTAGCGCCGGAGCTAAAACTGAAACTGTAGAGTGCATAGGTGCGGCGCATTTGCGCATAAGATGAGGACCCCTGAATGTCGGGCGTGTTTTGCTGGAGCATTGTTCACGACTAGATGACTAGGGCCTACAGCGCCGACTAGTGGTAGAGGTAGTCGACTAGTCGACTAGTCGATTAGTTGGTGAAACCCCTAACCCACACACGCACGCATGCACGCACGCACGCGCGCACGCACGCACACACACACACACACACACACACACAGTGTGCTGAGAGTCCGGGGGTGGACAGACTATGGGCTCAGAACAGTCTCATAATACACACATGCACACAGAAGGATTCACACTTGTATTTCATGATCTGCAAAAGGAGTCACACTTGTATTTCATGATCTGCAAAAGGAGTCACACTTGTATTTCCGGATCCACACTTGTGTTTTTCAATGCACACACAAATGTGTTCCGTTTCATATACATGTAAATAAAATCCAAATACAGAAAAAAGTTTTACATGTGTATTTTTGATCCTCACATATTTATTTTCCGTTTAAAACCTCTGAACCTGCAAACACAAACCGCTTTCTGTGCACGGATCGCTGTGCATTCGTGTGTGGGTTTTTTGAGACTCCCCTGACGGTCAGCCGATTCGTACTTGTAATTTTTTCTATCTATAGCCAATCAGATGTCTCCTCAATTCTAATCACATGAGCGCGCACCCCACGAGGGTATGATTTCTTGCGTTCATGACGTAATGCTTCATGTACGCATTTTGCGCTGTCCATGGAGCCTGCCTACAGGCGCTAATCTCAGGACACCTCCACTCTCAGTACATTGCCACTTTCCGAACAAGAAATGCACGCAAATACAAGCTTTTATATTATTAAGGTACCACTTCCCGTGGGTGCTAGAGAGTGAACTGTCAACGGGGGGAGCTTCACTGTGGGGAAACGGTGGACCTCTGTCACCTGTCAAAGCAACTTCAGATGGCCAGTCCGCCCCTGCCGGTACCGAGGTAGGCCGATCGGAGTGGCCCGACCGGCCCACTTCGGTACGTCCCGATGGCCAGTCCGCGACTGCTTCGGCATACAGTATAAGTGTTGCACGGCCAGATACGGCTCGAGAAGCTGACTCAGATGAATGAGGCGAGTAAACAGCTGACAGCCGGCAAGAAACTCGAGCGATTATTCGCATCGCATCCGGTGTGAACGCACCATTATTACAAGTATTATATAATTATATAATTACAAAATAAAATCGCCACTCTCAGTACAGCGCCACTTTCCGAACAGGTAATGCACGCAAATAAAAATATTTTATATTATTATTATTATTAATAATATATATATAAATAAAAACATCTTGTATTTTAGTTACACCCGCTATTGTCAACATTGGACCTTGACACCGTCCACATAGCTATAGTGAAATAATATAATCGAAAACATTAAGCCTCTTTGATTTAATAATCGGAGCTGAAACCTCTGCCATCTCATAATAACACACACTTCCTTATTTATCTTTGAATAATAATACCGTAAAATAATCATCTCCGGACAGCGTAAAATGCGTTTATGAAGTGCTACATCATGAACACAAGAAATCATACCCTCATGTGATTGGCTTAGAATGAAGGAGACATCTGATTGGCTATAGATAGAAAAAATTACAAGTACGAATCGGGTGACCGTCAGGGGAGTCTCAAAAAACCCACACAGCGATCCATGCACAGAAAAGCGGTTTGTGTTTGCAGGTTCAGAGGTTTCAAACGGAAAACAAATATGTGAGGATCAAAAATACATATGTAAAACTTTTTTCTGTATTTGGATTTTATTTACATGTATATGAAACGGATCACATTTGTGTGTGCATTGAAAAACACAAGTGTGGATCCGGAAATACAAGTGTGACTCCTTTTGCGGATCATGAAATACAAGTGTGAATCCTTCTGTGTGCATGTGTATTATGAGACTGTTCTGAGCCCATAGACAGACTGCTCCATCATGACTGTCCTCCACTGGAGAGATAACTCGTCAGACCTGTGTGCTGTGGAGGTCTGATGAAGCACTGCAATCAAACCTAAGAGGCAGAGCACTGTGTGCTACTTTTTGGTGTTAAAACACTATCTTCAATACAAGAATATAATGAACATATTCATGGTCCAAAACCGCACATGTTAGATTTTATGTGCTATAAAATAATCTTAAAGGGTTATTTTCAAGATGATTACATACACATATAACTTTGCTCAAAATTGTATGTATGTAGTATACATACAATTTTGAGCAAAATGTAGTGAAGAACTGAAAGATGTAACAATTCCAGAAACATCATATCTGATCTTTAATAAATAAATGTAATAATAAAATTATTTGGCAAAGCAGAGTACTTAATAATTATTATATTCTAGTGTAAGGCCCACCTTCTAGAAGGTGATTTTTTCTGTTCAGGGAATCAATATGTAGTAGTCCTGACACACATAACTTGATTATGAGAGGGCTCACTTTAAATTGAAAATGATTTCAAAGAGGGTCAGATATTCATTAATAGTATGTTGCTTGAGTATGTGTTTGTGTGATGCTATATATTTGTACAAATAACCATTAACATTAAATAAAGGCCATGATGGTGATATACATCAGGAAGGCCATGCACGTTTGCACTGGACAGTAATGTTGCACTAGGGGTCGCAGAAGAGACGTATGAAAGCACACTTAAGCTATGAATACACAAACAAAGAACATAGAACTTACATTCCCCAAACTTAGTGCAGAAAATGGAAAGAAAAGAGAAGTTGGGTGGGAAGATATGACATCAGTCAGAGTGAAAATGAGGTCATGTTGTAGCAGAAGGCAAAAGGGAGCTAAGGCAAAAGAAGAAGAAATACATACAACATTGAAAAAAAAGGATTGGAAAAGTTTAGGAGAATGAAGAAAGGTCACAATATGGACAAGGATATGACATTAACACATTATTAGCCAATGTCTGGGACAATCATTATTGTTACTAGCAGGCTGTAAACTGTCAGGTACTATCTTAACTTTCCCCTCGGACTTCTTTCTCTTCTCTCCTTTAATCCTCTCTCTTTTTCTTTCCATCATCTCTATGTGCTTAATGTGCTTTACTTGGTATCACTTTTGTCATAAGGACTGGCTCATTGTGGGCAATTTCACAAGAAATCTTGATTTCCATTATCCCGTAATAAGATATGCAAGAATCACTGTTGAAATTAGACGCCTCTAGGTAGAAGAAGGAGGCTAAAATATGACTAAAAATACGAAGAGGATCAGTTTCTTGATGCTGCTGTAGAGATTTGTATATTTTCATGGCTCTGGTTGTAACTGCCTGGAGAAACCTCTGCCACAACAGGGACTGTTGTTAACTGCCTCAGTTCATAAATAACCAACTATTCATTACCATGAATTCAGTCAAAGAAACAAAACACAAATGGTTGGAGTTCTTGTTTCTTGACACCCATAAACACACATTTGTTTAAATGAAAACAAGAGAAACGCAAACCCTGCCAATGACGAGACTGGTGTTTGTATTGATGGTCTGATAGGAAGACCTGTGCTACACTTATTATTTTCTTAAAGACCCTTTTGAGTAATGAAAAAGGTGTGCCTCAAAGTGCGAGTCCAACAGCCCGTTGGTCAAACTGAGGACTGAGTTGAAGAGGCTAGCACGCACAAATGATTACAAAAATACCTTTGCACCAGTGGATGTGGAGGGATCTAAAAATAGCTCACAATACACAGTCAAGGACTACAAAATAAGGATTTCCAGGAGATTTTCAGGAAAGGGAAGAAGAGCAAAGGTGAGGAGGAAGAGGGGGCTGGGGGTTTCATTTAAATCGAAAGACCAGATGAGGCCAGTTTTCTTGCCTGTGATCGAAACTAAAAAAGAGCGTAGAGGTGCTGGTACCACACTAAAAAAATGGAAGCAGGGGTTGAAAAGCAAAAACACAGCCTTTCAGATGTTGGGACGATTGGTTTGTTTTGCTGACTTGTCAAGCAGCCAGAGGGGAAGATCAGAGAGTTAAAGAGGCGATGGGGTGAGGTACGCAGAGAAAGAATGTTTGACCTGTTTATAACATACCACCTACTCACACAAAATCAGGAAAAGGCTGAACCTGTAGAACAACAGCAAAGCTATTCTCATGAGAGCGAGACCCTTTATTCTTGGAAAGAATGAAATGGGAGCTACCGATCTAATTTTACCTTCCTGAGAACAACATCCAAATTAGAGCTGATTCCAGGAACCATCCCCCTGTGTGAACTCTGCTCCGATGACCTGTGGTGAGCCACACTGACACTGTACAGCATCCCTCACTCTGTTTGACAGCTGATCAGCCTCACGAGGCCTAAAAGAGTTCAATTATTTTGGGCCTCCTAACTTTTTAACAATTCTATATTCTAAAGACATAATGCTTAAGTTGCTTTAGTAAAACATGATACAAATATTAAAGTTTCTTTTTTTTTAATAATCTAAATACAAAAAACGTTTCCTTATTAATAGATATGTCAATCATCAAAAACTGCAAAGTTCCTGAGCAGTGCTTTGGCGAAGCTAGCTAGCTTATGCTACTTCTTGTGCAGAATCTATCCTGTTATTGTTGCAGAGATAGTAACTAGTTCCTAGTTTGTCCTGGAGCTTTAATTGTACAGTATCACATGATGTACATTAGCAAATTAAGTTTGTTCAGTAGAGGTCAGTAGGACTGCTGTTTTCCTGCATTGGTGCAATCTGCTAAGAAACATATGACATATGTAACTGGTTTAGGGGTTGATTGTGTTTACCTTGAGCCACTCCTCTGCCTGCTCCTTGCTCTGCACGGCCAGAACCAGCGCATCCGCCCCCTGGTGGACTATCTTAAGTTCATGCTTCTTCTTTTTGCCATCTTTTGGAATGTGAGTGATGCTACACCCATACAGAGTCAGCTCCATCTGGGGGGTCTGGTCTTTGGAGGACTTGTAACACTGAAGGCAGAGAAAGGGGGCAAACATGATGCTCTAATGTTTTCGCAGTCATTATTTCGAGAATAACTGTTACGCTATTTGCATACATTCACACATTTGTACCTAGATCACCTGTAGAAAGTGTGCCTCGCTTGGCTAATATGCACAGAGGAGTCCCTTACCAGCAGTTTGTTCTCTTTGATGACACAGAGCAGTTTGGTCCACTGTCCAAAGCGCTTCTTGCGCAGCAGGAATGCACAGATCCGAGCGTCCTTCACCAGATCCATGGACGCCTCTGCAGATGGCCACTGGTGACGCATCTTCTGGCCCTTTCCATCCTCCTCTTCCTCATCATACGACTCATAAGAGCTGCTCATGGCGTCCGAGTCATAGTCTGAAAGGAAGGGGCAGAAGGCACAAGGAAATAGCTCATTGTTTTTCATATTCTGCCTTTAACTGCCTTTAATTAAATTACCAGCAAAGATAAAAACTTGAGAAAATATGTAAATGCTTGTTTTGTAGTTTGTCCATTACCTAATGTACGTATGGCTATGAGTAAATGGTAGGTATTAATGATGTGTATTGTAAATCAGTGTTCCACTCACTGGCTGTGATGTATTCGGGAGCTTTTCCAGGACTTAAAGGAACTGCTTCCTCATAGTAGCCTTCTGGTAGAGAGGAGCTGGGCAGAGGGGGGGGGGCGGTGTTTGGAGGCTGCAGAGAGAACAGAAGCGTCCATTGATTAGAGGGAAGTTCCAGTATTAAGCATATCAAATTAAAATGACACTGACAGCTTTCATCATTTACTCCCACACAAAATTTCACAAGCAAATAATTAACATTTTAGAAATTGTTTTAACTAATTTAAATATGTTTTACTCTACTCATTTATTCTATTTCTATTTGTCATGCAAACAGACTACATCTTCATAAACCTCAGGTCATATGCCCCCTGTTTGGGTTGCTAAGGTTTTGGCAGCAGATTCAAGTTTGTCCTTGAGTTTTTTAAGTAAACAGTTATCAAACATTTAGATACAAGTGGAAACATCTTAATAAGTCCTCCATCCGTCACTGCATCTTCCACTGATGGTGTCCATATATGCTGTATGCTTTGGGACAGTTTTCAGAATTAAAACGTAGGTAAGTCTAAATATCATATATCAGTTAACTGAAGTGATGTTCCAAATGATTTGGCGCCTCTAAGCAGTGCTCTCGCCCCAGCCTTCATTTAGTTCATGTGTTTTCAAGTGATAGTGTGCTTTACCATGGTTATATAGTGCTGTGGTGTTGTGTTGTTTAGGGCTGTATTTTATGTCATCTTTTTTTTGGGTTCAATGTATGTCTATAGGATGATGATTACATAATCAAATAAATGATTGTGTGTTAGCATACACGGTAGCGTTAGCATACATGCTAGCATTAGCCATACTAGCCTGTATACATGCTTATTGCACAGCTAGCATTAGCTATATTTACCTTGTTTACACTTAGCGGTCCTATGTGTTAATCTGTGTATGTTACACTTGCATGTATGAGATCATTAAGTGCCTTGTAACTTCTTTTTTTTATAGTTTCACTCCGTTTGAATGTCAGTGGACTGCAAATAAGTCAATAAAGGAGCATGGCTGCTCATTCCCTGGCTCTCAAAAGAGTTTGGCTGGCTGTTTAATCTATGTTCACACTGAGACAGTACAACACATGAGGAGAACAGTACACCTAGTGTGTAAGTACATACAAGCAGGTCACACAGTATGATCACAAATACATACAATCTGTAAAAAATATGTTTTTATTAAAAAGTACAGGCTGCATATGTGTTCTCAGCCTTGGAGAAACTTGACATGTTTTGGTATGTGTCTGAACCTCTCTTTAGTGGTTAATTAATAAAACAGATATTTCAAGAGGTTAATTTCAGTAGTTGTGTGCTATAATGTATTTACAAAGTGTGAAGAGGAGGCAACTTTAGAATAGGGAACCTGTTCAGGTCAATTAGAGTCAAACTATAGCTTATTGGTTATGAACAAGACTTCACTTTAAAATAGGGAACATATTCTTAGATATAAATACTTAATTTTGAGTTATTTAGACACAATTAACTCTTATAGTTTCATGTCTTGTTACATAAGAATAGATCATATTTGTTAAGTGTTATTATGGGAGGATTACTATTCTTGTGGTACTACTGCCTTATTAGGCCCTTATTGAGCAGAGCATATTAAGACCAAAACTCATGTACAACAACTTCCTTACTTGCAATAAATAAGCACTAATTAGAGGGTTATTGAGGAAAAACTCTCAACTAATGGCTTATTACTTGTAGAATATGGTCATGTAGAATAAGGCATTAATAAGTGTTTTATAATGACTAATAAAGAGCCAATATACTGCTAATATGCATGTTAATTAACAACTAGTTGATGGTTAATTTGTGGACCTTAATATAAAGTGTTACCAAAGTGTTTATGTACTTCTCGTGTCTGCACTCTTGAATTTTCTTGAGAATGATTACTGTCGGTTCTGAACTATGAAGAAGAAAACCACATAAATAAAGAATTGCATCTTTTTCATATAAATGAATGTATTTATTTTGACATGAAGAATTTAAAAGACGTTTTCATGTACCATCAAGGTCCGAAAGCTGTGTCTATCTGACAAGAATACATTTCTAGAGGAAGCACTGCTACAACCACAAGAACAGCAGCATTAACAGGTCATGTGCATGGATGCATATCAGAAATGTCAGAACTCCACAGTCATAATGTGTAATTAGGTAGTGGTAAAGGAGTCATGACCTTGGTTTGGACTACTTTGAGTGGGAAGTATGTCTGCTGCTCGGCCCTTCCCTAAAATGTGTGCCAAGTATCAAATTTGCCCTGTGTAGAAAGACTGGACCTGAATAAATGTTCCTGCCACGGGGCCAATGGGATGCTGGAATGAATTAACTACGGACACAGGAAAGCCACTCCTTCGGGAGTGGCTTTGGAAGTAAAACTGCATTTCCAATGATTTCTTGGCATTTTCCCAATGTGGAAGCATATGTGTTTGCAGCAGCTGTAACATATATTTTTCGAAGGCGAAAAATGCTGACTAAAACAGGAAGGACTGTAAATATTGTACTGGTCATTGACAACGACACCAAGCTACTTCACATATTTAATGCGTCTAACTATAAGTTACAAAAGTAACGACCAACAGAATACCCAAGCAAGGCTGCTCCCTGTTACAGAAGAGTTGTTTTGGGTGTTTATGGGTCATAACAAAAATCGGAGCAAGTCCAGGGTGTGCTCAAATGATGCGGAGCTGAAGCCAACGCAAATCCCCCAAAATACATTTAGCCATTGACTTTTGGATACATTTTTGACAAATGTGTTAACTAAGGTGTGGACTGTTTTGTAGCCACAACAGCAACATTTTCTCAGTTTGCCAAAGCTCTGATTTGCAATCGACTTTCTCACTCCCCTCACAACAACAGCCAATATTCATGGGTATAGTGTTAAGAGCGACATACCACTAGGGCTGAACGATTAATCGATTTTAAATCGAAATCGCGATTTGAAATGATGCGATTATCAAATCGCGAAGCCTGCGATTTGTTTTAAAATTTATTTTTTGTTTGTTTTTTTAAATCTTTTTGTTTTTGTTTTTTGTTTTGTGTGTCAGTCATCCACACCAATCAGAAGTGCTGTGCTCCACATGTACCAGCCATTGTTAACCAATCAGAAGTGGCCCATGATAGAAGGTGATAGACAGATTGATCCAATCACCTGCCAAGTATTTTTGAAAGTGCCCGTCCAAATGGCTTCCAATGGAGCTTTCCTAGATGGTTTGGTGAAACACAGCATCTGAGTCAGGTTAGTAATGCTCCATCACATGTTTCTATTACAGGGTGAATCTGAAACTGAAGCTTGCATTGAGGGATTGCATTGAATTACAGCAGCAGGAGCAAACGCTTGCCTCGGGGAGGGAGAAAAAGAGCCAGAGCGTGCACAGCGGAGAATAAACAGAAGGGCAACCATGGCAACCATGGGCGGGAAGTCTTCTTCGCTGCTTTTGTGGCAGACTACAGCGCCACTTACAGGCCTGGCATATGTACTACAGCGTCTCCAGCGCTTTCGAGCGGCAATGGCCGTGGCCGTGGCCCAACCCCCCATTCCCCTGATAGGTGGAGAGTTGCCCATATAGGCGGAGCACCGCTTTTCTGACGTCAGAAAAATTTCAAATCTGTATCAGTCTGGATCAGCTCCGTTGCAGCCCCGTTTTTAGAGATTTGGGTACGGAGGAAAAGAGAGAGGGTTGTGTTTTCTGACACTTCAGGGACACATATTCATGTATAAAAGACGTACAAAAGTGCATTTTGCATGATAGGTCCCCTTTAAGTTTAGTTCTTTCACTCGTAGCTCGGGCTGCGGGGGTGTTAGAGACGGGAGCATGTTGATGCGACCTTCCTAGCCGGAGATTGGCTGCATTTTACAATAAACTTCCGTTGGGTCGCTTAAAAACAAATATCGCAAATCGAATCGCAATCGCAATATTTGTCAGAAAAATCGCAATTAGATTTTTTCCAAAATCGTGCAGCCCTACATACCACAATGTCCAAAAGTAAAAATAATAACGCCAGATATCTGAAATGTGCTTTTGTTTGTATGTTAATCATTCAAGCATTCATGCCTCACTACAGAAACACAAATTATATTCAATGCTTTGGTTAAACACTTTTCCTTAAAGAAAGGTGCAGACATGTTTTACTGCCACAGTGGAGCTGGTGTTTGGAGGGTATTTGGATCAAGTGTACATTTTGTTAGGGTTGAATTAAAACTAGACCCAGCATAGAACTGCAAGAGAACTCACTTTAGTGGAAAATATACTTTATATACAGTCTATGGTACTGGTGATCAAGGTTACAGCACTGTATCCATAAGCATTACTCTTGTCAAACACAAAGCTATTGGCAGATGGGACAACATGTGGACAGATACCCATATACATACACCCCCTTCCCCCATACATTCTTCAAAGCTTAAACATGAGGTCCAGCTAAGACAATGAGTAATAAATTGAAGCCAGACATCACAACAATATTAACGCACAAAGAGCAAACTGAATGGATATTTGTATGTATGTGTGTCATATACCAATAATTTCCACTTCACTTTGTTTGTTTAGTTAACTTAGTATTAACTTAGTTAATAAATAGTCTAAGTTAGTTTGTACGTAAAAGTTAGTAGGTGAATGATTTCACAATATGAAAAGGCAATGTCATGATGTCGGCTAAACCTCTACCATGATATAAAGACATGTCAGGACACTTTTGTTTGTGAATCTGGGTTGTTATAACGAATCACAGCAGCACTAATGGAACAGTCTTTGTGTAGGTGGAGAACACACACACGCACACACACACTCACATACTCATACACTCACACTCACATACTCATACACTCACACAATATTAAAAGAAAAACATCTTCTGCAGGCCTTAGCCTAGATAAAGACCTGCAAACCTCTGCGATACACAACTCATTGTTTCAACAACCCATGCTAGTGTTACCTCCCACAAAACCTTTCTCACAACTCTCATTTAAAACTCATTCCTTCACTTCCCCTCCACCCTTCCTGCCTCAGGCTGGCATGTTAAATGTTTGTGTGCATTCACCAGGATGCCAGCTTGCAGGCTTTACTGAAAATATAACTGGAGATGGAGATTGGGTTCAGTGTTTCCTACATTTCTCTCACTATACAATGAGATGTGGTAATGAGGGTCAGCAGAAGTTGATGGTGGTCCACATTTTTGATTGAAGTTGAAGAACACTGAGGGACTTATGTACCAATGCTGACACTCAGGCATATATGCCATTTTTATTTATCGTCATTTTCGTTCAGGATGAACATTTTTGAGCATCAGGTTTAACAGTCTATTGTAACAAGTTGTAGCCTTGTCACTGTTAAAAAAAACACCACGATCATATACTGGATTAACAGATTATGAATTCAAAATTAGGGATATCAGTAAATAACTAAATTAATAATATAAACGCATTCTGCCGGTAGTTAAAGTCCTGTGCCTCTCAGCAGGACCCAGTACAGAGAATACAGGGGTTAATAATGTGCAGGTGTGTGTGGAACAGGAACACACTGCTGCTGCTCTGGCAGTGATAGCTGTGTGCCTTTTATTAGTAGTAGAACAGCGAACATGGCGAGTGAGGGAAACATGGATGCAAGTTAAAGGTCCCATGACATGCTTTTCTGGTTATTACCCATCCCCTTGTGTTATGTAGCTTTTTATGCCTGTAAACGGTCTGCAGAGTCAAAAACCCTCAAAGTACACCCTGTAGCGAGTAAAACTCTAACACAGAAAAGACCTGTCTCTGCTGCCCCAGAACGCCTCGTTGGAGATCTTTCTTTTTCCATTTTTTTCTTCCTGGTCACTGTGACGTAACGGATTTGGACCAATCCGCGGACTTCCTCACACACACACACACACACACACACACACACACACACACACACACACACACACACACACACACACACACACACACACACACACACACACACACACACACACACAAACACACACACACACACACACACACACACACAGCAGCAGCTCCACGGATTTCTCAGCCTGAACTCAGCTGTTTAGTTTAAAAGCAGCTGTTTAGTTTAAAAGCACCCTGTACACACAGACCAAAATTTTACTGTATTTTGTTTGGAAAATCCACAGCGGAGGTTTGTGTCGTACTACATGCGGTGTATTTTGCATATCAATCAGTAGCCAACGGTCTGTTGGCTCGGACATAAACTCCGTAATAAATGTAGTCTACATTTCATAAGAGGTGTAAAACCTGTGAGCATTTTAAATCGCATTTGAACTAAATGCTTATATAATCTGTAGTTGTATTTGTATTGTTGATTTAATGTGTGAACGAGGCGATATAGAGAAGATTAAGCTGTCATTATTAGGCTGTCATTTGTTATATACTGTTGGAGTGGTAAGCAGGCCTATTGTTTTTGGATATTTGTGGAGTTGCTGGGCTTTTCTTATCTACAAGGAGCCAAATTACGATGGTCGGTCAGGCAAACCATTACAGTCATTGGAGACCGATGATTGGTTTAGATTGATAGTTTAATTTAAATCAATAGGGGATGGATGTCCTGCAGGCAGCAGCTCACACTGAAACTGGGATTTCCTTGGCCTGTCAGTGTTTTATATTTAAATGCAGCATCTACACTCACTACTTTGACTTTTAACATTAAAAATGTTTACTTTGAGTGTGAGTGTTTTTTTATTGGTTAAGTGGTCCTTGGTATGAAAAAGTTTGAGAAACACTATGTTAGAGGACCCTGATGGCCAGGAACAACAGTCAGTAGCCCATTATACTGTATTTTATTGCAGTCTAGATTTTTACAAACAGCATAACAACATTTTTTGGAGTTAATGTTTTATTTTTTGCGTGTGTTTATGAATGAACTGAAGGGCCGGACCAAATGGTCTCGTTGGCCATATCATATATGTGGTGATACCGCAATCCCATAATTAACTGGGTAACTGAAAATAGGATCACATTGCATTATTCTACACAGTAAATGAGTTAAAGACACTGTACAAGAGCTAATTATCTGAAACATCAGAGAAACCCCAAAGAGAAAGAGAAAAACCCAAGTTTCTTTTCAAAAGCAAATTCAAATTAATATACCACATCAAGTATCTTTGCAAATCACCCTTTTTTTAAAGTGTACGTCATAGTGGCAATTTTCATAAATGATTTCATAAATGAGATATTAAACTTACAATTATAATACAGCAGAGTACTCCACTGACTTAGCATTGAACTCCTTTAATATTATCAGACTCACAGTGGACACTAACATAGCTGGCAGTCTCTAGCTTAAGATGAAGGGCAGCAAAAGTAGAGCAGAAATAACTACACTTTCCCCTCAGTGCTTTATTAAGTCACTATGATCACATCATGTTTCAGGAAAAAAAATCTTGGCATTGTAAAAAGCCTCCAAAAGCATTTGAGTGGGGGAAAAAGTTGTGAAATAGGTTTTCCATTCGTGGCACAGTTTCTTAGGGGTGTTGTTATAAGTAGACTGAAACAGTTGTGTTCCTCATGATAAACCGTGGTGAGAGCATGTGTCATCTATTTACATCCAATACACACGGTAGTTAAGACTTAATCAGTGTCCAATTTGTCACTTATTTGACATTCAATATGATCTGTTAAACAACCTAATTCCTGTCTCAAGTCAATGACACAATTGTAATGATGTCACTGAACGGTTTGCCATGGTTGAAAACCCACAAAGAAGGGGAATCCCACTGAGGAATAAAGTACAACAAGAACAAAGATTATTTGAGAGCAAATGAAGACCAGAACATGTCATGCAACAAACTCACAAAGGTCATTCATTTCTGAAGAAGTACCAAATCTGGAGTGATTAAACTGAAAATGTGTAATTGGGATCCAACTCGCGCTGCACATGCATTCCGTAGCCTGACACTGCACAGTGACACATTTACTTACTGCAATGTGTTTCACTTTCAGACTAAAAAACATTTGGTTTGGCAAAATACAGCCGGCCTAGATTAATTCAGCAAAGCTGCTTGTCTACGGCCACCATCGTGGCAATGACTTGGAAAGGGTAAGACATTCTCTGAGAGGATCGTTTTTAAAAATGACTGCAAACCACTAGTGATAGCTAACAATACAAAAGAGTGCATTTAAACGTGTGTACAGTATAGGTTGTTTGAACACAAAGCTTGAGCCGAGACATATATTTATTTTCTAAGGGGATGAGGAGGAGGGGGTTGTCTGAATGAAAATGAGAAGGGGAGGAAATGAATTCCAAATGGGACCCAGACTGCTAGGGATAACGCACCCTTGCTATCCATCATATGAACACACTTCTGTACGCTGGTTGACTTGTGTAGTAAGGGAGGTTCTGTTTGGGGGAAGACGAGGGAGGAGAGTAGGAAGGGGTGGGGGATGGCATTGCTCTCCAACATCAACACAGATGGAAATCATTTGTGTCTCAACAGAAAGCTGGTCCACATTCTCCCTTAGCAAAGCTGAGGCAAAAGCCCGCACTGATGATGTGAATACAACTGCTGCATAAAGAATTAGTAGTGCTAAAACAATGAGAGAAAATGTTATAACACGTCTGTTTGCACACTCTTAATTGTCAGGCTTTGCCTTTTTTGGTGTGTGTGTGTGTGTGTGTGTGTGTGTGTGTGTGTGTGTGGGGGGGGGGGTATTCAGAGAAAGCAATACATTTGACTACTGTACGTCACTTAAAGCATTTTGAACTATTTTCTGGAATTTTAGCATTTTAGAATTTTAGCATTTTAGAATTTTAGCACTGTAGCATAAATTGTGGATATAAAGTGACAGAAAGAGTGAATGTTTAAGTCCCACTTGGTGGTCAATATGATCTTATTAGAACCAGACTGTGTTTATTCTGTGCATTAACACATGCATGAATGGGTTCATGCAGAAATGTTAACACATTGTAAAGTGGTGCAGTGATCCTCTAACTTAGATCCTGAAGTGGTTTATAAGGTGAGGAGTGTGGAGAGGATCAAACTGACTTGGAAAGATCCTGTTCTCTGTGAGTATACACAGATGTGTCTATAATGATTTTTTTTAACAGCTAACACAGCTAAAACTGTTCATTTAGTTGGGTTTAAAATATACCTTGAGTATTGCACATCTTTGCTAGGGTAAAGGTATATATACAGATCATTGAAAATGTCAACGACTAACCTGTCCATTTTATTTTAGAGTAGTTTATGACTAATCACATCAATAATGTAAACAAAAAACGTATAACTAAAATAAGTACTTCTATGATTGCATTTTAAATCCACATGAATACTATATAGAGTTCTGCAGCTCTCAGTGTGCAGAGAGTTCTGGGATGCAGAGCTCCCTGCAGGCTCTCACTGTGCAGAGAGCTGCTCACAGACTGTGGCCCGGGCCATCTCTTTCTCCTATATACTCTTTCACAAAAGCTCTCTTGGTTATTTACTGAACTTAAAGCCATTCACACTTTAACAAATAATAAATTCTGATATTTAACTGCAATTGACATGTTACTAAAGGTATACTAAAGGTCCTATTGTGTACTCAATTATGTTCTTTTCCCCTTAACTCCCTACCCTTTTTTATCTTTTCTGTTCTGCTCTCTCCTCTCTTTACTTTGAACCATCTTTCTTCACGTCCAATGCCGCAAGTTGTAATTTATACAACTTGAAGGAATGGAGAGAGGAGATTTAACAGCTTACAGCTTATCCAGAGGTCAGTGTGGAAATGTGATACATGGTCCTTTCAGAGCAGAGAGAGCAACAGAGAGCTGGAAAAAAGTAGCTAGGTGTCCATGGAAGTATATTTATGAGGTTTGTATTTACTGCTCAGTCAACAACTCAGTCCCTGACTTGGTAAGAAATGTCATCATTGAAAATCACAAGGTTTGATGGATGGACCATAAGCCCAAGAAAATCAAACCCTATTCTGAAATGCTTAAAAGCCTAGATATCAACTGATCACAATTGACCAATAAGAAAATAGTTAAAATGTAAGGTAATACGTTTATGTGCCCACTTAACAAGATTTAGGTGAGATAGATACCACTCACACATCTATCCACTAGATATGAAGTTACAACTAGCAGCCAGTTAGTTTAGCCTTGTCATCAACATGAGGTTGTTTTATAGTACTAGTTGATTCATCTGGGTTTTTTTATGAAATGAAGGCGCCTAAAGTAACGTGTCTATATGTGTTTGTTTGTATGGCCAAGAGTTCAAAAGACATACAGAAACATCTTCAGATTGGAGAAGCAAAATCAGATATTATTTGGCAATTTTGTTATATGCTACACTAAAAAAAATAAAAATATATATATATATATATTTAACAGTTACAGTTATTGGTCAAATCTAACTAGAATTATCACATGACTTAGTCTCTTTTATGTCAGAAATTATTTGATCAACACTGAAAAACATGCTGGTACATTTTAGGTAAAGGCTCCTAGAAAGTGAGTTGAGATTATTTTCTCAGACTTACTGACTAGAAACATTGCTACAAAGACAGGAACATCACTCCTCACTTTAACTAGTTTTACTGGGAACCACAGCTCTCATCTGCAGGCACACACCGGGGTACTGGAGTGAACTGCTTCTCATTATTATTCAACTCTATGTTTCTTTTAAACCTGATAACCCTGATAGATTATCTGTGTTACACAACTGTCTAAATGCCATTAAGGACTGGATGTCTAACAACTTCTTGCAGTTTAATGCAGACAAAACAGAGGTTCTCATCATTGCGTCAGACAGTATAGCTCCGAAAGTTGCAAAGAGTACAGGGTCCCTTTCCTCAGCTGTTCGGTCCAATCTACAAAATCTTGGTGTGACATCTGATCAGGCAATGCATTTTGATCAGTATGTTCAATCACTGACCCGTACATGCTTTTCCATCTCAGAAATATTGCAAAGCTCAGGTCTGTTGTGTCATTAGCGGAGCTTGAAATGATCATTCATGCTTTTATATCATCATGGCTGGATTATTGTAACTTTTTCACGTGTCTCAGCAAGTCATCTCTCAACCGCCTACAAATGGTCCAGAAAGCTGCTGCAAGACTGTTAACCAGGTCCAGCAGGATGACCACACATTACACCCATTTTAAAATTCTTACATTGGCTCCCAACGCGTTTTAGAATTAATTTTAAGGTTCTGGTTATTACATATAGAGCCCTGCGTGGAAATGCACCGGAATATATAAGTGACCTTCTCCAGCCAGTAGGTCACTTAGGTCTTCAGACCAGGCCCTACTGGCTGTCCCGAGGTCTCGTCCAAAAACTAAAGGTGACCGTGCCTTTCAAGTAGTGCTCCAACATGTGGAACTCTCTGCCTATAGACAGTCTCTGTAGAAGCTTTTAAAAAACTATTGAAGACCCATCTTTTTACATTGGCTTTTATTTCTATTTGAAATGTGTGTGATGTGTCCTGTTATTATGTTGTTTCCTTTCAGGACTCCACGTGGTCTGTGTTTTGTTTTCATGTTGACCTTAAATGTATGCCTCATGTTGTTATTGTATTCATGTTTCTGTGGTCTTAATTTTAACTTGTTACTTGTGTTGACTTGTGTGTGTGTGTGTGTGTGTGTGTGTGTGTGTGTGTGTGTGTGTGTGTGTGTGTGTGTTGTGGTTTAATGTTATGGTGAGAACACACACACACACACACACACTCTGGTATTCCTTAACTGCCGAGGTAGAGATGTTACAGTTAGGGCTGCCCCCTAATAGTCGACAAAAAAATTATATACAAAAAAAACATGTGACTGCTGCGTTCCCTGTGTTGAATCAGACGGAGCTGTGCCAACTTGTTATTGCACTAATTATGTCAGGCAGGAAATAAATAGTGTGGGAGCACTTTGAGCACGACAAGGATGAACCCAGGAAAGTTGTTTGCAAACTCTGCAGACAAAAGTTTGCCTATTATTCGTCGACTTCAAATATGACGTATCACCTTAAGCATGTAAGTACTTGCCTAGCTTAGCCTAGCCACGATGAGAAAATAAATCATCCTAATGTTCAGTCTGTGTCCTTGCTGCTTGTTTTGACACACATAAAGGTATTATTATTTGCTGACAGGCGGACCGCCTCGAAAAATAAATAAATCATAATATTAATAATCATAAATAATATGTCATAAACATGTGACGATTAGTCGACTAATCGGCTAAATTGACGACTATTGGTCGACTAAAAAAATCGTTAGTCCAGGGCAGCCCTAGTTACAGTCCTTATTGTCTGGTGATGAAGGCTTTGATGTGTGTGTGAATTGTGAATTGGTTAGATGCTGACGTGCGAAAACACGTAATTATTACTGATCTGTTTAAAAGTGTGTTGCAGTTACAAGCTCATTTTAAATCGTACATGTCAATGATTGCAATAACTATATTATTTGAATTCGAGGGTTAAAAAAGGAGGACAAGTGTTGGATCGGTACATACGTTGACAGATGCATGTGTATCTTTCTTATGATAACATACAATTGACTGTGGTTCCATCCTCCAAAACGTTGGAACTGAACCTGAAGCATCATGATGTTGCCAGTAGGGCTAAATGCTGCCAAGTACCTTTTTTTTTTATATTGTAGAAGCGTGTTTAAGGTC
This sequence comes from Dissostichus eleginoides, assembly GCA_031216635.1. Taxonomy (NCBI): domain Eukaryota; kingdom Metazoa; phylum Chordata; class Actinopteri; order Perciformes; family Nototheniidae; genus Dissostichus; species Dissostichus eleginoides. Next base: position 23,347,116 of record CM062286.1, on the reverse strand, counting down.
AAAGGTCATGGTGTCAAGATAAGGTCTTACCAGCCAGGGGTGAGGGATCTCAGGGAGGGGCATCTGAGGCGGTGCCGGCAGACCACTGCTGATCTCTGACTTGAAGGAAGGCTCTGTGAAGGAGGACCAAGCATCAGGACATGAGAGAAAGTTCTTTACTATAAAGTGGGCTTGAGGAGGTGTAACTCTGAACATTACATGGGTTTGCTGGTCTGGCGAAGCAAAAGCGTGTTGAATCCCCTGAAAGGGTCCCGCTTATTTTACTGATACTTGATAAATAAATCATTTGACAAAACATATTCATTTAAACGTGATTTTTTTGGATTTATAAATTATTGTTTTGCTTCTGCTTGGAAAAAAGTCTCTGTTCTACTGGGAAATGGTTGTAGATGCGGCCATGGCCACCGCGGTCATTTTAAGAAAGTACCATACAGTATGATGCTCCCCATACCGAGTTCCCATTGGTCGTTACTTCCTGTCTTTCTTCCTCTGCTGATTTCACTTTCCTCCAGCTCTCGGTGTCTTTTAACCTCATTACTTCTGTTGTTCTATTTCAATTTCTTTACTTTGGCCAGTTTAACCATCATGATTCCCAATTTCCAGGCCCCCCAAAAATATAAAAATGAACATTTGAAACACTGCAATAGCACATTTGCAAAAAAAGATTAATGCACATTCAAACTTCACATTTTCACAAATGTTCTGTCATTCCCAATATTCTTTACTTGTTCTATTGTAATCTGGGCTGCAACTTTTCCTGTTTAGATTTTGTATCATTATTGAGATCCCATCTCTCAGAATGCCTTCACACTCTCTGCATGTGACAGTTCTGAAAGTATCAACAAGCAAAGGTCTAGAAAACATGAAGGCACACAGGTCATGTCAGATATGTAACCATGTAAGCTCCAGGTATCTCCACAATGTTTCTGAATAGTTTTATTGTTATCTCACCTTTTTCTGAGAGGACTCTGTGCAGAATGTTTGAGAGGTGCAGCTTCTTCTCTCGGACCCCCGCGCTCAGATACTCCCTGTCCAACAGGTCCAGGAACAGACGCAGCTCACACACCAGCTCCTCCATCGCTGCAACATAAACACACACGCTTAAATTCACAAAATATATTCAGTGATGCCATTGGTGAAGACATTTGTCATATAGGATACAATATACCCAACAGCAGGCAACACGTTGTGAACTACTGGAGGAATGGAAACGTTGCTACAATTAAGTCCACCACTGCACAAGTATTATTCAATTATCAATCATAAACGTTTACGATAATGCCATACAAGATTTCTCTTTTTGAGTTCATTTTATTCCACACAGCTATGCTACTGTTTTTGTCTCTGAAACTAGACCTAATTCAATATTGTTAAATTCTATGGCTACTCATGTAAATATTGCATAATTACACCAGCTTCCAGACTGTGGTCATGCTGATGCTGACTTTAGGGTGGCAAATGGTTAACTTGACTGTTTCTATTCTGTGGTCTCATTTCCAATAGCTGTCTGCTTTTTCTTTCATTCAACCATACACAGCACACACACACACACACACACACACACACACACACACACACACACACACACACACACACACACACACACACACACACACACACACACACACACACACACACACACACACACACAGCACACACACACTTCACTCTTTGTGATATTCAATAATCAGCCTCACAATCCATGCTCCAGGGGACGCTGTATGTCAAAGTTTTTGCCATGGTGGCATTGAATAACATCAAGTTTAATCTTGGAAAATGTTGTTTTTCACAATGAAAATGAATAAATACAGTTGTTTGAGGTAGAAGTTTTTTAGCAATATATGTGAGACGCTCTTTCAAAATAAGTAGGATGTTGCAACGGCTCATTTTGAGATTAACATGGATTTGTGTCGAATACTTCTGTTATGTCCATTTTGGGGTATTAGTGGACAAACAAACAAAGCCCTGGCTTTCATAATATACAAATTGTAATTGCTATATTCAAAAGAGAATTATATTTTTGATCTCACTCTGATCCTCTCGAAACGCTACAAATCATGTACGAGTCCCTGAGATGTGTTTGATACGGACTTGTGTCAGTATACACCCTTCACAAAATGTAATGCTATCTTCAAACAATGTTTCAGTAAATCAGTAAATTAACTGAAATGAATGTTATATTTTTACTGGTCGTCTGGTCACTGGTCCGGATCAATGCCAGTAAAGTCCCCCCCGGAGCGGAGCGGAGCAACGAAACTGAAATTAAGAAGCAGTTGCTTACGGCGCGCTATGCATGGGGCCCCCTTGAGGGGGTTTCCCGACATGTCGTTGCAGTAAATTAAAGGGTGTTTCATGTTGTCGTTGCTGTGGACCTTCTTAATCTACCTTCTTTGGGGGCCCCCTCTTCTGGTCCAAGCACTTGCCTGCCTTGCCTGTAGGCAAACGGCGCCCCTGTATACACACACACATTCAATATGGTGGCTTGAACTAGTGGGAGAAATGGCACTGTTTGTCTGTAGCCAATGCCTTGAACCTCGGCAAAAAAGGCATTAGAAAGTCAAGGTAAACTTTCGGTTAACTTAAGGTCTGCAATGCGTGTCACGCTCGCGCACACAAGTAAATGCACGTTCATTCTCACAACGCGTCAGACACAAGAAAATATACATTCATTTACATCAGAATCCGAACGTTTTTATTTTTTTATTTTGTATAATCTTTTTTATTTTTTTTATAATGGGACACAGGGTTCGGTCCGGATTGATTTGCAGTTCGGTCCGGATCCGGACCTTGGTCCGGAGTTTGAGAAGCCCTGCTCTAGATGATAGGAAAGGAGGTTTGAAACTTATTTTATAACCTCCTTTAGCTTAGGAAACACTGGACCTTCCTTTATGAAAGGAAAGGAGAAAATGCTGTCCCACAATACCTTGCGGCAGCAACATTTACCGTGACACAACATTTGGCCGTTCACGGAAACAATCGATCGTGACTGAGGAATTAGTATCATCAAAGTTACGGTGCTTATTCAGCAATTTATGTCGGATTAATACGTGTGGACCGGAGGGTGAGGGTGACAAGCATAAATGTCACTTTACTTTTTTATTTAAATTCCAACCAAATGAAGAATAGATGTCTCTCTTTTGTCCACGTTCATAAAACAACAGCATCAGAGCTTGGTGCAATCCAGGTGTCCTTGCCGGTGCGTTCGCTTTATTTATTAGAGCGTCCCGTAAGGGCGGTTACTTTGGTTTATAAACTCCCGCCTAAATTAAATAATCCTAATACATCCTAGGCCTATCCTAAAGTCTAACATTCAGAGTTCAACAGAGCGTAAGAAATCTACTTTTCCAAAGTCCCTTCTTACTTGCCCCTTTACAAATTGTTTTATTTATAAGCTATCAGTGCCTTATCAGTACTGTGCATGTACAACTCTCAACACAGATGAGAAGAAAACTACATGAGAGGCGTATTACTCGCTTGCTTTCACATAATCATTGCAGTTGTAAAGAGGAACATGGTGTCAGGATCTCGACACAAACTGATGAACCCAAATGCACGACCCAGAGACAAAGTCTTGAATGTAAAAAAATGTAATTTTAATTTCACAGATCAGGTAATCCCTCTTAACAGAGTAGGTGGTGGAAATAACAAAAGGCGCTCACAAGGAGGAAAAAACTAGCATAACAAAAAGAGAACTTAAGAAAAACTTAAGCCTACAAAATTTACAAAAGAAACAAAACCTGACATGAGAGAAAGCGATCCTTTCTGAGCTGAGGCTTGGCACGACCATTCGGAGAAACAAATAAGACGATAGGACAGGGGAGAGACAGGACTATTTAAACATGAGGTGAGTGGGAACAGGTGGAAACAATCAGGGGCGGGGCAGACACTGATGATGGCGGGAATAACACATAAGGGGAGGAAGAAACAGGGCCTGGGGCCTCATTTATAAAGCCTTGCGTAGGATTGACGTGGGAAGGTTGCTTACGTAGGACAAAGCAAATAAATACGCACAGACATTTTCCGATTCATAAAAGACTGCGTAACGGCGCAGGACTTGCGTACGGCACATCCTACGCCAGTTTCCCTTTATAAATCATAATCAACTCGAAATGCGGCGCAGCTTTTGCGGGCTTCACGTAACGCCCATATTTGCCTATAAATAGTCAAAGAAACGCCCATTCATTCACTCATTCTGACTGACTGCATGAAGGAGATCGCAGGAAATGACGAAAGAACAGCTAAAAAAGACATCTCACACCGTGTCAGATTTTGGTTCTTTTGGGAAGGTGGAAACAAATCACATTGTTTGGTGGATGCAGTTTGAACCAGAGTAGCAGCATGGAGGTCGGATCGTCACCAACATAAATAAATAAGTGGTCCGAAAAAGGTTAATGACAAAAAAATACACATAGCCTTCCTCAGGCAGTGTGTTTGTACCGGGGACAGGAGACCCCCCCCTTGATGAGAAACTGTAAGAAATGATCTGGGAATCCCTCCGGAGTGGAGTCATGACGACTGGATCTGAATTATTTGTTTGTATTTGGTGGTTTGTGTTCCAGCTTTCGATCAGCAACTATATATCCATAATCCACCAGTTAAAGGAAATAGAACTAATGTGTTGTGTTATATCAGCTGTACAGTTTACCACATATGGTGTTCTTAGTTTCCATACCTCCTGTGTTTTACGAGCGACTTATCAAGTCTTGGCGAACGGCATAAAACATGATTAAACATGATAGTATATAAAACCATGCTCGTATCTATACAACCTATAGAAATGCAAAACGGCGTCAGTTTAAAGTCATTCTGTCCTTCTGCTTACCGCATCATTTATGAGAATACATTTCTTAACAAGAGGACATAATCGAGGGGTGATCAATAACATTTCCGTATTTATTTATTTCTCCAAGTTATGTTTTTGTGTGCACTGAGGAGTCTCAAACAGGCGTTTGTTTCATCATTTTAAGATTGGCTTTAATCAATTTGTGGAAATTAATTCTTTATATATAATAAATGAGAAGCAACATTTTATTTATGGTATTATTTCCACATATTTCTCTCCATTCTTCCTTCTGCCAACGGTGTCGCAGTTTCTCGTCTCTCCCGTTTTTGTGCTTAGTGCGTACGTATGGGTCAGAGTTGGCAGGAGGACCGCACATTTTCCCGTCAAGTTTGTTTTTTATAAATCGCAAACATTGCGTTTATAAATGAGGCCCCTGAAATGAAAGACAAGAGGTAAGTACAAAATAAAACAGGAAATGGAAAACGAGACATAACAATAAAACACAGACTGACTAGAGATGAAGAACCTAAATAAACAGACATGACCAGACGTGAAAAAACATGAAAGTGACAGACATAATACATAAACATAACATCACACATTTGACGAGACACAACACATGGATTTGATTTGCATCTGAAGTAACAACCATATTAGTGTTATGAGTTGGTTTAAAGTCCTACAACTTCTCAAAAAAAAAACACTTATTTCATGTCCAGTGAAGTTAAGAAGAGTTTGGTTGGTTCTCTAAGGCAGGGGTTCTCAAACTTTTTGTTTATGCGGACCACTATTTATTATCAAGGATTTTCGCGGACCACCTCATATGCAAACCGTAAAAATAAGTACATATTGTAGCGTCTCGCTACAGGAACACAGGGAGGCTTGGTTTGTCCTTTATCCGGGAGTTTATTATACAGGTTACTGTTGGCCGTAACCACGCCAAAACAATCCACTAACCCTGTCCTATTCTCACTCTCCGTCACATACCCCGCTAGTTCTTCCCTAGCATTTCGCGCCTCTCCCTCCAGGAACCTCCCTCCTCTAGCCCCAACCAACCAGACAACACTCTCCCACCCAAACCCACAGCTACAGGTCACAAGAACCGTCCATCAAAACAGTGGCACGTTCACTGACACTCTGTAAAATGCAAACAAACTCTGAACAACAAACACATCAAACATCAACATTATAACCAGTCCGTTACACTTTCCCCCCTCCTCAAAGTCCCTCGTCCCTCGTAAAGTGACTCGTCTGAAGTCTACGCAGAACCGAAAGTCCTCCTTCTTTTTCTTGGGAACCATGACTACTGGAGCGGCCCAGGGGCTGTTGGAGGGTTCGATGAGTCCAGCCCGTTGCATCTCCCCCAATGCTTTATCTGCTGCAGCTTGTCTGGCCAGAGGGAGGCGTCGTGGTCTCATTCTAATGGGCTGTGCATCTCCAGTGTCGATGTTGTGTTCGATGAGATCTGTCCGGCCAACTTCGGCCTCAGACAGTGAAAAACAGTCTTTGAATTCCAGCAAGAGCTGCAGCAGCAGGTTCTGCTCATTGGGAGTTAGTCCATCAGAGTTTCTCTGCCAGACCTCTGTCACTGCCAAAACTCTCTCATCTGCGACAGTTTCTGCAGCAATGACTGGGTGAAGGCAAGGGTCCAGGGTCGGCAGGGTGGGGGTTTGTGCAGGTGCCGTCATCTGGGGGTCGCAACAAGCAACGGCGTCGGTCAATGTCTCGGTTGTCTGTGTTATAATGGTGTGGGTCACACGACAGCCTGTCTGGGGTGGCCGCCTAAACATCTGAATGACCTGTCCATCTGGAAAAGTGAGTGTACCCCTCTTTGTATCAATGACACAGTCTAATATCCCAAGAACATCCAGCCCCAGGATGCAATCTTCCAGGTTTGCGACCCACACTGGGCAGCGAACAGACTTCTTTCCCACCCCCATTGTCACAATTGTCTCTCCCACCATCGGAGATCGTTCCCCGGTAACTGTCTGTAATTTCACTATGGTGGGGCAAATAGTTGTTTTATTTCTCACCGTTTCAGGCTTCACCAGGGTTGCTGAAGAACCTGTGTCGACCAGCACAAAACAGTCTGTGCCCGCAATAGTCACTGGGGCATACCAGCAGTCCTCAACCCAGGTTCGGCCCAGCCTGATGATTCGCTCCAGCTGGCCGTCAGCCTCTTCTGTTGGTTGTAACACTTCTGCTTGGTTAATGCGCTGCGACGTTTCCTCATTTGAAGAGGGACGGGACACATCATCAGGGGTCCGCATTGTCCCGGTTATGCAGACCCGGCCCCGTTTCCCTGGTTAGCTGTGCTGCGAGGGCAATCTCGAACCAGATGGCCAGGCTGTCCACACCCCCAGCAGATCCTCTGGCGGGGTCTCAGAGACTGCTCCTCTCTCAGCGTGGTGGCACGCACAAGCTGCGTACATTTTTCCACCCAGGCCGGCTCTGCTGTATTCAGCTCAATACCACATGCGGCGCTCACCTTCGGTGTGTGGTCATCCGCACTCCGTGAAGCAGTACATAGCATCTCTCTCTCTGTGGCTAGCTCCAAAGCCTCCTGTAGAGACTTGGGGTGGGCAAGCAAAGTCTGTGTACGCAGGTCGGCTGGTAGTAGGCCCTGGAGGAAGTAGTCCCGGGCTAACTCACTCTGGATAACAGGAGGCATGTGAGCATAGGTGCGGTGAACCAGCCCCTCAATGTCGTTGGCGAGCTCCCTCAGCGGCTCCCCAGGGCGACGCTTGCGGCTACACAGTTCAGAGCGGAGCAGGCTAGCTGCAGAGCATAGTCCAAAGCGCCTCTTTAAAGCTCCCACCAAAGCATCATAGTCACTCCTATCATCAGGGTTAAGTAGCAGCAGGCTGGTTAAAGCATCCCCAGTAAGGCACATTGCGAGCTGGAGGGCCTTTTCTTCAGCAGACCACCTTGCCAGCCTTGGCTAGCAATTCAAATTGTGCCTGGAATGCTTCCCAGTTAGCTTTGCCATCATACCTGGGGGTTTTCATAGATGAGGGGAGGGCTTCTCTGTGCTGCTCAGTGTGTTGACTCGTGCCTGCCCTCTTTGTCTCTGTTTTCCCGCGTGTGGCGTCTCTATCGGGAGAGTAGCCGGAGCGGTCGAAGCCAGCCTCAGCGGCCATTCTCAAGGTCATTTCTCTCACCCGCTCTCTGTGGCTGTCCGTTCCCCGACCCTCAGCAGTGCCGAAGTGTTGTCGCTCATCAGCTTCCTCTTCCCGTTTAATTTTAGAATAGTCCCACAGCGACATGTTCTCACCGAGATGGAAACCGTAGGCTGTATGGCAGCAATCACTGTAGCACGCCGCTAGTTAGCTGCCGTTAATCTGGAGTTTAACTTTTACTTCTGACACCAAATGTAGCGTCTCGCTACAGGAACACAGGGAGGCTTGGTTTGTCCTTTATCCGGGAGTTTATTATACAGGTTACTGTTGGCCGTAACCACGCCAAAACAATCCACTAACCCTGTCCTATTCTCACTCTCCGTCACATAACCCGCTAGTTCTTCCCTAGCATTTCGCGCCTCTCCCTCCAGGAACCTCCCTCCTCTAGCCCCAACCAACCAGACAACACTCTCCCACCCAAACCCACAGCTACAGGTCACAAGAACCGTCCATCAAAACAGTGGCACGTTCACTGACACTCTGTAAAATGCAAACAAACTCTGAACAACAAACACATCAAACATCAACATTATAACCAGTCCGTTACAGTATATAAACGTAGTGTTAAAACGCCGATATTTTTTTATAGTTAATTATAGACAATCAAAAGTAAATTGAAGCCTATTTGATACTTTTGTGACCGGTGTCTGTCTGCGTTGTGTATGTGTCTCAAAGAGGACGGCGGACGGTATTTTAATTAGGTCATCCCAAACAATGCCACAAGTGCGCACGCGCGCAGTGCACTCACAAAACGGGCAGACAGGTCTGCAAAAAACTACCGGTATGCTCCTACTTTAGTTACTGTACTGCAAAAAGCAGACGGCGCTGCGCTCAACACACACACACACACACACACACACACACACACAGACTCAAAACCATGGACACACAGGCATATAAGTAACATAAACAATGTATAGGCCTAAGTTGCATAAAGGCTTGAGCTACAGTATTGCAACTAAGCAGACAGCGCTGCTTCTCTCTCTCTCTCTCTCTCTCTCTCTCTCTCTCTCTCTCTCTCTCTCTCTCTCTATCTCCACTTTCAAAATCTATTTAAATCTCAAAACAAACAAAAACAAATTAACTTATTAAATAAACGAAACGAAAAATATAGCCTACTCAGGGGTGGATCTAGAAAAATATTCATTGGGTGGCAAGAGGGTGGCAGGAGATTTTGAGGGGTGGCATCCCCTGGCAGAAGTATATGCTGATTTAATCGCAGTCATATCAATCAATGTTAACTTGGAAAGCCACAATATTGTTCGCCAATCATATTTCCACGCTCGCGCCAGGGCTGGGGGAGGGGTTACAAGTCTCGTGTCTTGTGGTGCATTCACTTGCACTCGGACATTAGAGATTTTCTCTCATAAATGTCCGATGAGCCCAACGACCACTACCCCACTGCCTGATATCATTAGAAAGCTAGGAATCTCCTCTTTCCAACAGTGTATACAACTCAAAATGTGTCTTCGGGTCCCCGAAAATCCTTGATAATAAAAAGTGGATTTTATTTAGCTTTTTTCCACGGACCACCTGCAGTACCCACGCGGACCACTGGTGGTCCGCAGACCACAGTTTGAGAACCGCTGCTCTAAAGTGAAGAAATAGCATCTGCTAAGTGTATTTCAACATTGTTGGTGACTGTGATCAGCTTGGAAGTGAGTGTTTGTAATGGGCGGATTTAGTGATTGGGGCACAAACGCTGTATTCATTTCACGTATTTTAACTAGAAATGTTTGTATTGACAGCGGTAGAAGAAGAAAAACTGTTATTTATTAGAAAAACTATTAATACGACATGGTAAAAGTTGTGCATTGAAATTGTTACTTTAAGTGTAGAGTCAAAGAGAGGCTGATTAAATTAACTTTGCACTCATCCAAACAAGCTGAAAAGTTGTTTGGATGAGTGCTTCTAGAGAAATACCACAAGCAAAGCCTCTAGTACTAACAAAATACAGTGCTCTACTGAAGGGCCTGTTCGGGCACTTACGTTTGGAATATAATTAGAAGCCGCAATTTGTTACAGTAAAGCTACAGAACATCCTAAAACCACATCTAAGGACAGTTCAGCAGATGGCAACTCGTCTCTTCTGCATGACCTGCTAGATCAAATTAAATATTCGCAATGAATCTGGGAAACATCTTATGTTTAAAGGTGGGGTAGGTAATTTTGGAGAAACCAGCTCGAGTGTGCTAGAATTTGAAAATACACAACCGGAAAAAATCTGCCACTTCCTTACAGAGCCCCTCCTCCAACACACACGAACACGCACATGACCAATGAGGGCACGAGATAAGTTTGTGCACAGATGGAAAGCTGACAGGCAGGTAGGCCATCCAGTTATTTTAGCCCGGCCGGCTAAAATGATTGGTCGTGCTTTTTACAGTACTACGGCTTCCACAGATGACATTTTTTTATGGATTTTTTGTCAAAGCACTTCAGATATTCATTGCTATCGGGATGTTAAGAGCATTCCATGGAATATAACAAAAAGTGTATCTCGAGCCGGTTTCTCAAACTTACCTACCCCACCTTTAAGTAATAAGGAGGTCCAAGTACAAATAACTTTTGTACTTCTAAGCCGAGGTGTATTCCGCTTCTTTTTTGCAGGTGAAAAAAGCTGCTGATACAGCAAACAGATGCCTGAGAAGTCCAACCTATTAAATGAGTAAACCAACCTATCATCTACGGAGAGCACTTTCTGTGGTTCTGGGAAACTTAATTGCATTGTGGGTTGGGATTTACAGTAAGATGGTGGTTTTTGTTAATTGAGATTGGTGTATGGTCTGGCATCGTCATGGATACTGCCTCAAAGGAGCCACCAAAACATGGCAGGGCTTTACTGTAAAGCATTTATTTTGGCCATACACACATGATTAAATAAGGACCTACATGCACACAAAGGTTTATCAGTGAAAATATTCTAAGTCTCTCAAACTGACAAATAAGACAGCTCTTGCATAAAGTGCTTTTAGTTATGATTTATTTAAAGGGCACATGTCATGCTTTTCCGGTTATTACCCGTCCCCTTGTGTGTTATGAAGGTTTTTATGCATGTAAACGGTCTGCAGAGTCAAAAACCCCCAAAGTACACCCTGTAGCGAGTGAAACTCTAACACAGAAAAGACCTTTCTATGCTGCCCCAAAACGCCACGTCGGAGATTTCTCATTTTCCATTGTTTGCTTCCTGGGTTCTGTGACGTGTGAATACCCAAATCAACAACAAATGACCGGATTGGCACAAATGGACCAATCCGCGGAGCACCTCACACACCAGGATCCCTTGGCTAACTAACAGGGAGTCCCCATTGACTTGCATAGAGCTCCCTGAACGCTGGTAATAGACGAGTTGGGATCGTGGAGAAATGCTCTCCGCAGACCCATGCTCTCCGCAGACCCATGCTCACAGCGTTCTTAACCTTTTTCTTACTCAATATCAAGCCACACTTATTGTTTTTACTTCGGCTGTGAGTGTGTGTGTGTGCTCAGGATGAGTTTCGCTGTGTCTCTCTGTATTGCCGACCCGGAAACCTGTCGCAACGTCCCGACCAATCAGAGCACACTGGGCTCAAAGGGAGGGGGGGGGCAGGAGCTCCAACAAGCCGTTTAGGACAGAGAGTGAATACCTGTTGATACATACTATACAGAGATGCTGTATGAGAAACCAATGTGATTTTGGAAAATTGCACAAAAAAAAAATCTATTCTAGTAGACCTCAACAATGGAAATATGATCAGTAGAAATGGCCATGACATGGGACCTTTAACATCAGCTGAAAAACTGTCAAAATTTAGAGTAGGGGTGTCACAAGAACCATTATTTCAGTACAAAGCTAAATGATAAAAACGTGGGGGTAGTTGTTTTCCACACTACTGTAGTGCCGTTAGAGCTCGATACTAACAGAGCCCTGTCGTGAAGGGGAAAATAGAAAATGTGTTTGAGGCGCAGTAAACGCACTACTCATTTTTTCTTTTGATATTATATTGTGAATAACACGGTAACACTTTATATTAAGGTACACAAATTAACCATCAACTAGTTGTTAATTAACATGCATATTAGCAGTATATTGGCTCTTTATTAGTCATTATAAAACACTTATTAATGCCTTATTCTACATGACCATATTCTACAAGTAATAAGCCATTAGTTGAGAGTTTTTCCTCAATAACCCTCTAATTAGTGCTTATTTATTGCAAGTAAGGAAGTGGTTGCACATGAGTTTTGGTCTTAATATGCTCTGCTCGATATGGGCCTAATAAGGCAGTAGTAGTAGAATAGTTATTCTCCCATAATAACACTTAACAAATATGATCTCTTATGTAACAAGACATGAAACTATAAGTGTTAATTGTGTCTAAATAACTCAAAATTAGGTATTTCTATCTAAGAACATGTTCCCTATTTTAAAGTGAAGTCTTGTTCATAACCAATAAGCTATAGTTTGACTCTAATTGACCTGAACAGGTTCCCTATTCTAAAGTTGCCTCCTCTTCACACTTTGTAAATACATTATAGCACACAACTACTGAAATTAACCTCAACAGTACGTGAACAAAGTAGGCACACGTTGAAATATCTGTTTTATTAATGAACCACTAAAGAGAGGTTCAGACATACCAAAATATGTCAAGTTTCTCCAAGGCTGAGAACACATATGCAGCCTGTACTTTTTAATAAAAACTGATTTTTTAACAGATGTTATGTATTTGTGATCATACTGTGTGACCTGCTTGTATGTACTTACACACTAGGTGTACTGTTCTCTCTCTGTGTTGTACTGTCTCAGTGTGAACATAGATTAAACAGCCAGCCAAACTCTTTTGAGAGCCAGGGAATGAGCAGCCATGCTCCTTTATTGACTTATTTGCAGTCCACTGACATTCAAACGGAGTGAAACTATAAAAAAGAAGAAGTTACAAGGCACTTAATGATCTCATACATGCAAGTGTAATATACACAGATTAACACATAGGACCGCTAAGTGTAAACAAGGTAAATATAGCTAATGCTAGCTGTGCAATGAGCATGTAGGCCTATACAGGCTAGTATGGCTAACGCTATCATGTATGCTAACGCTACCGTGTATGCTAACGCTAGCGCGAATGCTAGCGCAAATGCTAGCGCGAATGCTAACGCATTTTCTCATTGTGTTTAAACATCTCCAAATGTCATCACATAAACACAATACATGTTACTAATCCTTACAGTGTAAGTGTAAGGCTCACACTTACACTTACGGTCATTGCTTTCTGACGGACTTGACCCTTTTACTCTTCAGGTTGCATAGGGAAAATTAGCAGCAGTCTACTCATGGATGTCTACTGCCATGCTATTCAGTTCACTTTCTCCTACTTCCTGTACCCGGTTTCCTGTCACATTTTACAAATATATAAATGTGCAAATATGAAACATACAGGTCAATGTCACCTTGCTATTGGTAGCTGAACTGCCAATACCCCAAAACATATTCTTATATATAAATACCTAATTTTGAATTATTTAGACACAACTAACACTTATAGTTTCATGTCTTGTTACTAGGGCTGCTCAATTAATCGTATTTTAATCGCGATTACGATTATGGCTTGCAACGATTACGAAAACAACGTAATCGAAATAAAACGATTTTTTTTTTTTGGTTTTTCAGTTGAATTATACTTAAAGTGCAGGGTAATCAACTGTTAAAAATATACTGTTCACATTTTTTTTCTCCAATAAATTGATGTTTTCAAAGTAAATGGATAATCGTTTTTAATAATCGTGATATCAATTATTGACCCAAATAATCGAGATTATGATTTTTGCCATAATCGAGCAGCCCTACTTGTTACATAAGAAGAGATCATATTTGTTAAGTGTTATTATGGGAGAATTACTATTCTTGTGGTACTACTGCCTTATTAGGCCCATATTGAGCAGAGCATATTAAGACCAAAACTCATGTGCAACAACTTCCTTACTTGCAATAAATAATCACTAATTAGAGGGTTATTGAGGAAAAACTCTCAACTAATGGCTTATTACTTGTAGAATATGGTCATGTAGAATAAGGCATTAATAAGTGTTTTATAATGACTAATAAAGAGCCAATATACTGCTAATATGCATGTTAATTAACAACTAGTTGATGGTTAATTTGTGTACCTTAATATAAAGAGTGTTACCACTTGAATAAATACAATATAGAACATTTATTTGTTTGCTATTGACTACTAAACTTCTGGTATGCTTAGCGTGTGCCTATAATCCAGCAAAATTATATCTCTGTTTTATATCACTGTATATAGAATATCTTTAACAATTAAGATTATGTGTTATGATCTAAAAGCTTCAGAATAAATTGATCTTTTTCCACTGCTGTTTCCAATTTCAAGATAAACCTTTGAACCTCAATTCATGATGAGAACTGCTCCTCATTGCATTTTCATGATGACTTTTGATTGTCTCAAAGGATAAATATTATATTCCTATAATACAAGATGGCTTTAGGTAATGGTACATTTGATCTGCAATGCTGGTGAAAAGCTGAGAAAGTCATTCAATATTACAGTCGTAATGTTTCATGGAGGATCTGTAAAGCCTCAACCTGGAGGATAAAGGGAGAGTTGTGACAACATCAGAGCACGGGCAACGCTCCGATTAGTTTATGATGAAAGACAAGCTGCCTCGCTCCTAGTTCTCAGGTCTGTAATTATAAGGTTTCTGTGTTTTCTTCTACCCATTGGACATGCCAAGCGAACATCACAAAGCGGGTTGACTGCTTTAAACAGCACAGGTGGTTTACCGTACGAGCAGATGTCTCCCTGACCGCAAATACACATCTGCAAACCCTGATCTGAAGAAAGAGGTGTAGATAAAGGGAGAAAGATCAGCGCTGACAGAGGTTTACATAAGATATGAGAGAACAAGGCAAAATAGGGTGGAAAGAGAAAGAGGGCTTCTCTAATAGCAAGCTAAAGAAAGACAGTGTTTGAGAAGAGCAATGATACTCCCTCTGGTATTTCTTAAAAAGATAATTAGAGGGTGCTCAGCCAAAAACCACAAGCCAAGGAAACGGAGATGGAGTAAAGGGGAGTTGTATTAAAGCTCCAGCATTGGGATTCTATCTTCTATGTGGTTTCCTTAATTGCAGAGGGAATCTGCCAGGGTGTGAGAAATGAGTTTCACACTGTACAGAACTTTTTCATTAGTGAAGTCATGGAAGTTGTCAACTATCTCTGTAGCATGGAATTATTTATTTATCCTCTGATAACATAAGAACCAATCCAACTAGGACACTGGAATGGTCCCAAACAGTGGATGGGTTGACCTGATCCAGACAGATCAGTGTCAGGCCCAATACCAGTCTTAGCCAACGGCTCCAGTCTCGACCAATCCACCTAGATAGTTTGTTGTCTTTTAAAGCTTTAGAGAATCTCAATAATCAGTTTGGTAAAATTAACACGTTCTGTTTTTACAAGGACCACAAATATGCAGTGTACAGATTTAGCAAATAAGGGTAAAGAAAGCACAGGTTAGGGCCTGGATTACCAAAACCCGGGGACCGCCAAGCATGCAGGTTATTTCAACAAAGTCCTGCCCTCTGATGCATCAATGCCGCATCTATATAACAAAGGCACTCTCTGGCCCCCAAATATCTTTTAAAAAATCACAGGTCAGATCAGATTTGGGTTTACAGGTCAGTGGTTGCATTATGGTGAGTTCACACCGTACGCGATGAGATTTTTGGGGGCGGCGCGATTACATGTAAAGTCAATGCAAAGACGCGGGCCGACGCAAATTCGCTCCGGCGGCGCAAATGAAGCGGTTGACGCGAATGCCACGGCGCGATTGAAGGGGGCAAAACCAAAACATCAGCCGTTAGCTGTTAGCACACAGAGCTCACAGCTCCTCATATCTGTTCAGAAACTGGACAAAAGTTAAACATGTACAAACCACAGACTGTCTGTGTCATAGCGAATACAGTCGCTGCTTTATTTATGTCTGTAGGACGTTGTTGTGAGTGTGGACGGAGCAGCTAAAACGTTAGCTTAGCCTGATCGATCCGATCTCCTACACGCATTTTAAAAGGTTTTCCGCCTGCCCTCTTGTCTGCACACTTGTCAAAGCATTAATTCATGGTTTTTACTAACCGGTATCAGTATGTAGTTATTCCGGCATCATTTTAAAACGTGTATTACATTTAAATCACGGTAAAATATGTACATTTTGTTGGAGTTGGTATCTACCATAGTATTTACATGGAGATAAGCCCCGCCCCCTAGCAAGCGCGTCTTGTTTGAATGATGCGAGTAAACACAGCCGAATTCGCATCGCGTCCGGTGTGAACGCAGCATTAGACTCTCGTTTTAATCGACTGGGTCGTAAAATGTACATCATAATGTCATCTATTACTAAATTGACCCTTTGACCGTACATTCTTTAAACATTGGTGGATACATCAACTTGATACCATGAAGCCTATCATTTAATTGTAAATGACAGTTGTCAGGGCACAATACCAATCATCTGTTGTTTTAGACTATTGGTTAAACACAAATAAAATGTAAGGTCCTAACTAGCAAGCTAATGTTCTGTTGTCATGCTGCTATTCCTGTTTTATTTTGTTACTCTCCTCTCACTTCAGTGTCATCACCTCCTGCTCTTGATTGAACCCCACCTGCATATCTATCCCTAATTAGTCTCACCTGTGCCCCATTATCATCCCTCCCCCTGTGATTTAGTCTGTGTTCACATTCCCCTCTGGGCAAGTTCGTCTTTGTACTTTCAAGTGTTCCAGCAGTATTTTCCCTAGAGCTTATCTTCCAAATGAACCCAGCTTCGTCTCCTGACTCGGTTCTTGCCTTATCCTTATCTGTTTTGGTTGCCTACCTGATTGACCTACCATGTGCCGAACCTTTGCAAAGTAAATACCTTTCTTTGAAAGGTAGGCAACCTGGCTCAGTCGGTAGGGGCTTGTATCGGGAACCGTAGGGTCACTGGTTCAAGTCCCCGAACAGACTTAAAATATGGAGAGTGGACTACTTGGAGAGGTCCCAGTTCACCTCCTGTGCCCTGCAGTACTGACCTCGAGCAAGGCACCACACATATTTATAGACTGAATTATGAATTACCGTTCATTCAAAGTGTTTTGCTTGATCCACTAACCAAGACAGTGCTGAATGAGACATACAGCCATGGATGAGGGAGGTAGGGCCGCTGAGGGGAGAGCATCCCATATCAAACATCATACATTTACAAAAAATCAATTTCTTACTACAGATGATATGTTTTGGGAAGGAGAATTTACCTTGCATTTGTCAATGATCATATGTGTGTTCATTATTTTACCCTTCAATTTGGGATGCCTGCAGGTCACGCATAAACAAAGGATTTAGAGAACATTTGCAGTTTCCAACATCTAACAAAGTAACTCAACACAACAGAGATCATCCTTTCAGTCGGGCCTATCACAGTACACAAGATTACTGTAATTAATGCAGCTTTACACTTTACAAGCAACATTTAGGATTTGTGATTTGGTTATAGCTCATGATGATAAAAGTAGATCTGGCAGTGGCTACTAGAGGTTTCCTTAAAATGTGAGGATTTGCTAATTATTGATTTAATAAAATCCAAACAAATGTAATGCACAGAGAGAGATTGCTTTCTAACAGCAATTCAGCTGAATCCTCACTGCACTGCATTTATATCAAACGGTCATTGGTCACGTCTCTCGCTGTGTCTCATTGCTTCTTCCATTACAGCTTTGACTGCTCTGAATGCTCTGTGGGAGACATGAGGACTGTAAAAATAAATGTATTATAGTTGTTTCTGCAAATAAATATATCATCCTGGCCACAAAAAACAGCTAGACTTACCTTAAATAAAGCTTAGGTAATGTTTAGTGTGAAACCTTTAAACAGACATTCTGAGTAAAATGTATCATACATAGGGATGGGTATCGAGAACCGGTACTAAGTCAGTACCAGTACCTGATTGGACGGTATTGGTATACCGTTAAGCCGCTGGACAAACGGTGCTGCTATTGATATATGAATTGCGCTACTTCCTTAGTTTAAACAATTCATCCTGTATGACGTATCCGGTTTGAGTACCACTCTGATTGGCCACTGTGAATGCCACTCGTCATCTCTCCTAACAGCGCTCTTATTATTGTGAGACTCCCGGGGGCAGACCATAGGGTCAGACGCAACATCTTGCTAGAAACAGCGTCTCAAGGCTTCTTAACATTTAACAACATATTAATGATGCATACCCACTTAACGGGAAGAAACTCAGCTAACAGACGATATTAACCATTTGACCTACACGGAACAGAAGTCCAACACCAAGAGTCTAAATCAACACTTAGCAAAACGGGCTAACGGGGCTAACGGCTACTTTAGCACATAACTGGCAAAAGCGATCTTTTCTACGTCATTGTATCTGCACAAACAACATATCCCATGAAAGCTGAGATTCCACAGATTCCATTGGTATAAGTCTCATCACTGTACGACCAAAACTCGCTGAACTAGCAGCCAGGAAAGAGCAAGAAAACAACTTCACTTTACGTAGCCATTTGTGATCAAAAGTTGTGCTCAAGGGCATCAAAACGGTTAATCCAATGTCTCTGTGTAACTTTAAAATGATTACTGATAATCCATCATTACAATTATAAATAATAAACGCAATAAACGGATTATAATGGTTAGCCAACTGGAGCTTCCGGTTTAGGAGGTGCGCACGCAGCGTCTCGTTTTAACTGAATAATGGTCATGTTTACATGGATTTATGAACTGCCCCTAATTAACGCCCCCCTTCCAGAGACACACTGTCAAACACACTCATACCTGCTTGGTATGACATTGAAAAAGTTACATTAAATAATAAATACAAAATAAATTACAATAAAATGACTGTTGTTTAATCTTCACATCTTTTAATCATGTCTATAATTTTGATCACCAAATTATTGAAAAGTGTCGATAAGAGTATCGAAAAATACCGGTATCGATAAGCAGTATCGGTATAGGTATCGATAAAATCCTAACGATACCCATGCCTATACATAATATGTTTTTAAATGAAAGTAGCTACAGCCTGCTGGAAAAGTAACTAGATGATGCAATGGTCCAATCTGCAATCTGTCATGACTTGCATTAGCAAATTGTCAATACAGAAAGCCACAGCAGCTAAATATTTGCTAGATTCATCCATTGGTGCTTTCTTAAAGGTCTCCCATTATACTATTTTTAGGCGTATATTATAGATATATATGTCTCAGATATATATAAAAACATGTCTCTGAAGTGTTTTGCTCAAAGTACCAAACAGATCACCCATTGTAGTATGCCTCATGCCCCTCTATTTCAGCCCTGTTACTAAAGTGCTGATTCTGGGTCTGGCCCTTTAAATGTAACCGAGCTGCTGCTGACCACGCCCATTTGGAGCTGCTGCTGGCCACGCCCCTTTGGAGCGTCTGCATCATGGATGTATAATGAGAACTGGATACCGCGTCGGAGGCGGGGTCTCGTTCTTTCCTATGAGAGCTGCTCATTGGCGCATGAGGACCCAACTTTTGAGAGAGCGAAACGTCACACATTACCCGACCCGTCATGCCTGGCTGTCAGAGCAGAAGAACCCATATGTGCGCTCACAGAGCATGCGCCCCTTAAGCCCCGCCCCCCGAGCTCCCACTCTCGGCTCATTAGAATGAATGGAGGCAGAAAATAAATCTAGATTCGGCTTTTAGTGCATTTTACAACTTTAAGGACCTAATGATTCTAATAAGGGCTATAAAATAGTTCATACTGGGTAGTTTATTTAGTTTAAAAAAAAGTATCCACTGATTTACAGACGTCTCTTTCCCAATGTTAGTCAATGGGAAAAAGTCTTTCTGGGCCCAGTGACGTCATGGACTGATACGGAAATTGTAGTACCGCCGTTTGGACACAACAAATATTTTCCTCAGAATCCGGCGCACTTCCTGGGGGCTTGATCTGCATGTAAGCAGTGATCTCTGTGAAGAGAAGGCTGTCTACCAGCAGAAACTCAGCTAAACGCTGCCGTGATTAAACGCCATATTATGTTCCAAACCACATCAAGCATTATTTCTGAAACAGTATGGAGCTCAAACGCTTTCTCTCTCGCGGGTTTACCACAAGGTGAGTACCTTTTATATCCGGCTTCTTTACACATACTCTCAAAATGTACCAATGAGACAACCTATTCGTTTTACAGTTTGATGCAGAAGTCCAAATATACATTTTTGGATGATGATGATGATGATGATGATGATTAAATCAGTAGTGCCAGTATTTTTAAACATATTATAAAATCCACACAGGTTTTCTAAATAGTGCTGGAGATCTCTCTTCTTCTCCCTGTGTATTTATTCCTTACAGATCAATATTGAAGTCGAAGGCCACCAGGGGTATGATTATTCTGCTCAAAATGAAAGATTCTGTTCTCACATGCCAGCTTACTGATAGTCAGTTCTCCTCATCTCGTCTCTCTCCTTCTGCCATCCGTCTTCCCTACGACCACCAAAAATTAGGTCCTTGCACGTGAAAGCTTTTAAACTTTAATCATCATAGCGGCAAATGGACTTTCAGAAAGGGGGGGGGGACCCGCAACTCTAAACCAGAACCAAATGGACCAAAACGGTGACACCATGTACCTATACTACCCACATCACACACACACACCCGATTTATTGTAATAATTAATGGCTATAAACACTTCAACACTTGTGTATTTTTGCCCCCATAACATGGCATAAGTGGAATACCTCTTGCTGAAAGGGATCCTTGATGCGTTTCCACTACCAGCTCAGGTCAACCCTGAGACCAAAGCAAGGCAGGGTCCAAGACATTAGTACCAAAATGAGCCTTATTGAGGGCTAAAACCCGCCAGCTTTTATTACTGCTAACATTAAAACTACAACCAGTGCATTTTAATGAAACCACCTTGATTGTGACTCCTAAACTGGGGTATGAACAAAACCATGACTTCTGTGTACTGTTACACCTCCATTTTATTACAAGGCTACCTAAAACTATAACAACTAGGTCTCAATCCATACTAGATAACACAATTCAAGCCAAAAAAAATAGGGATTCTCCTGACGCTGTAATGTTACCTCTGAGAAAATACTGTATGATGGAAACTTGGGTAAACCAGGTGGGTTTGACATCTATTATATTACTGAATATTAGTTGTCCTAAAATCACAATTGTTAAACTCTTGACCAAATCCAAAACAAACACATGCCTCTGCTACATTCTCGTGCTGCTGAGATGTGATTACAGCTCCTCCAAACAATGGATGTCTGTCAGAACCTCAGCAGCAGCCCACAGAGCAGCGCTGGGGCTACCTGACACCCTGCAGCTGCTGGCAGGGGTCCGGTTCATGGACCACTCCATTGCCTGCTACATGTAAAGGACAAGAGATATGGAGCATTTATATTGTCATTCCAGGATCATGTTAGGAAACCTATGGCTGTTATGTGAAGCTACCCCAATGTTGACCTGGACTTTGTGATAACTGACTGGGAAATGCCAGCTTCAGAGGACCTGGGAAAGCAATGCTCTAACTAGAAAATGCATTTCCTGCTGAAAAGGTGTGCGAATGCTGTAAACTGTGTACATTTGTTGGTGAATTTAGCTGAAAATGCAGAAAAAGCTGAATATGTTATTAATTGAATGGTCTCTGCTTTTAGTTACAAAAACCAAGTACGTGTGTTGCTGAACGTAGCGGAGAAATGCAGAAAAGTGAAATGATTTGAATCAAAATTGTTACAGCTCAAATGCATTGTAATGACTTGAAAGTGAAATGTTACACTGGAAGAGTAGGAAAAATAGTGAAGAAGCTTAATATTTAAAAGAAAAGGTTTAAAAAAGGTATAAACAACTAAATGTATAGCCCAGAGTTCCCGTTAGAATTTTTTTTGCCGGTCAAAATGTCCGTTAAAGTTTAAATCTTCCGGACAAAATGAGAAAAGTGCCGGTCAAAGGTCTTCTTTGTTATTTATTGAGCTTTAAAACAACTTCATATGATTAGATATTGAACAAACTAATTATAGTAGATTAACGACATTATTCAAAGTGTACAGTAACTTATAACACAGGAATAATAAACGGAGCGCTCTCTCCTTCTCCTGACAGCCCGCCAGTATCATGCAGCTCGCGGATCCAGTAATGAGTGACCCGACAGTAAAACTAAACATATTTACAACTAGTTTAGGTAGTTTGAGAGGTCATTAAAATAGCTACGTGTGATATTCTAACCTGAAGTGTGTGTTTTGTTCCGCTCACCGCTGCAGGTGATCATGCAGAGCTGCGTGTCAACTCGTCAGCAGCAGCTGATCTCTCTCTCCCGTCAGATTAGACTTTACTCGCGTTTATTTCCATATCGATCAGATCTAGCTAGTTCTAGCTAATGATATGACTACCTGCTTATTAAAAGACACCTCAACAATAAGCGTCGCTATGCAACCGGGTGAGGCCACAAAGTATAGCGCAGCATTATGCATTTGTTTACATGCCCACCGGAACCCCGAGGCATTACCAACAGATCAACGCACAATCAACCCATACAGGACATCTCTTCCTCCACATTAAGTGTTAGACATTAGAATTGACTATTCTTGTCTGTCACATACTCTTCTTGTCTGTCACATAAGTGGCGCAACTGATGCGGTATTGTGCTAAGGGGAAATGATTTTGACCGGACATTTTGACCGGAGAGATTTAGATTTGCCGGTCTTCAGCATATTGTACCGGTCAAAGTCCGGTAATTACCGGCTAACGGGAACTCTGGTATAGCCTCAATGTCCTGAAATAGCTGAATAAGTTAATAGTTGAATGGTTTATAGCTGAAAGTAGGCTGAAGGAGTTAAATATTAAATGTAAGTAGCAGTGTTGTAGTCCAGTCACCAATTCACGAGTCCAAGTCACTCTCGAGTCCCCACTTTTCGAGTCCAAGTCCGAGTCACATAGGGAGAATCGGAGTCGAGTCCGAGTCCAAGTCCGAGTCCAAGTCCGAGTCACCCAAGGAGTGTCCGAGACGAGTCCGAGTCATCATTACCTGTGTTCGAGTCCAAGTCCGAGTCACCCAAGGAGTGTCCGAGTCGAGTCCGAGTCATCATTACCTGTGTTCGAGTCCGAGTCCGAGTCACCCAAGAAGAGTCCAAGTCAAGTCCGAGTCACAAGTCTTCATGTATTAATCTTAGTGGATATATTTGTTGAAATGTAGCTGTAGATCCTCTACATTGCTTTTATCCTGTCATGTTATACTAATGTGTCTATTGAACTGCTATGAAGCGAGTTTGGCTACAATTCTTGTAATAGGTGCTATACAAATATAAAGCTTATTAATAATATTAATATTATTATTATTATTATTATTTATATTATTGTAAATGACCTTCTAACTATATTTCAAATGAGTTACCTTTTAGAGAAGTGATTATATTTGTATGCTAATATTTTCTTCTTCTGGACTCTTATTTTGAAGGAATTTTTACCGGAAGTCAATGGACAACGGAGCAGTGTAAACACAAATGTATAATGACGGATAGATGACGAATAAATTAACATATACTAAATAGTTACATTGGGTTTTTAGCACCTGGCTGATAAGGGCACAAGCTCTTACGTTAATTACGGTAATGATTGTATAAAAGCAAGGGTGTGCAATAAACAGATACCATCAGTTGGAGAGCCTGACCATCAGGGACGCTACAATTATTATAGTGAATGTTTAAATTCTATCAATAAAGATTAAGCCCCAGAAAGCACATGGCTATTAGCATGCAAAATGACGTAATTCTGCATGTTAAGTAGCCATGTGCTTTCGTGTTATCGGCTGACTCTTTATTTATTGATTTGATCACATTACTCGGATGATAGTGTTCAAGACAGCCTATATGTCTGAACTCGATCCTTAGAGTAATGTGTTACAGAGCCTTCTATTCAATCTTTTTTCCACATAACGAGCATTTTGCGCTGCTCTTTTCCAATGTGGAAGCAGAATGTGTGAAAGCATACAGCAGGATGCGGGGTGTGTCTCTAGACATATTTAGACTGGAATAGCGGGGCCCAGTACGTGAACTCGCCTCGCAGGTGCACACGCCAGGATAGAGGACATCAGGCTCCAGAGAAAACTTGCTCGAGTCCGAGTCCAAGTCGGAGCATCAATGTACAAGTCGAGTCCGAGTCATCGTGGGGGAAAAATTCACGAGTCCGAGTCCAAGTCATCGTGCGCGAGAATTCACGAGTCCAAGTCCGAGTCGCGTCGATCAGTGCGCGAGAATTCACGAGTCCAAGTCCGAGTCCAAGTCCGAGTCCAAGTCCGATTCACGTCGATCAGTGCGCGAGTCCGAGTCGAGTCACTAGTCACTGTGCGCGAGAATTCACGAGTCCGAGTCACGTCAATCAGTGCGCGAGTCCGAGTCGAGTCACGAGTCTAGAAAATCGGGGCTCGAGTCCGAGTCCGGGACTCGAGTACTCCATCTCTGGTAAGTAGTAGTGAATGAATGTGTATTAAGAAGAGAAAATAAAGTAAAAACGCTTTGAAAAGCATCAGAATATTTTAGCTGCAAACTTTTGAACTAAAACCAAACGTCACCAATAATGTATAAAATATGTGGAACGTGTTGAAGTCAGTATGAAGTCTCCATCAGACAGAAAAGAATGGGCTGGGACAGTCTTTAACCCTCTGGAGTCGGTGGACGCGCCGGCAGCCATGTTGCAGCCATGTTGCAGCCATGTTGCAGCCATGTTGCAGCCATGTTGCAGCCATGTTGGTCTGAAATGACCAATGGACATCGAGAAATCACTAAGGACCTACCCACCAAGAAAAAAAAACATAAACCACGTGTCTCCCATTAGTTTACATCTGTGAGGAAGAGAGAGAGAGACAGAGAAAATGGCTAAACATTTTTTTACAGTTGCCGACTTCGCTAGAGATTTGTTTCGCTAGCAGCAGTGAAGATAAAGCCTCAGAACCTGAAGTCTTCGACTCTTCTGAGGAAGAAGAATACAAAGACAACAACAAGGATCCATTTGGACATGGGTAAGTGTAAATATTACAGTAATAGTGTACTTGCAATGTGTGGGGAATACCGCGAAAATGAACAATAGGTTTATTGATATTTTTTTATCGATAGTCATGAACTTTTTCTTGGGACAAAATAGACTCTCCGTTAGCAAACGTTTACTCTGTGTAAATGTGTTTTATGTGTAAACGTTATTTTGGTGGTTAAAAGTGAGATTACATGTGTAGATGATTCAAATAATCATTTATTCGTCCCACAACGGAGACATTTACAGTGGCTATAGACATGTTTTTGTCATCGATTATTTTATCATACTCTTCTGTACAGATGAGACTGTCATAGATGTATTTATACAATTCTAGCGAGAGAGATATGGATACAAAAAAAGGTGTTTTAAACAGCAAGCCAAGCACACAGCTGATGCTGACAGCCCCGCTCCTGCCGCTCGCTTGCGGCAGACCACGCTTGAAAGTTTGCCGGGGAGACGCCTGGACACGGGGTCTACGAGCAGCAAGCTTTCAACAGCGATAGCTAAATGGGTGGCGGTGGCTACAGCTTGCAGGACAATTAACATTGTGGAGGACGAGGGACTGTGTGAGATAATTCGGATCGTATCCAACGTGTCGACTGCACATCACAGCACATTATTTTGACCCACAGTGGGAACTTCAGTCTCATGCTTTGACTGTTATGAAGACAGAGGAGCGGCATTTCGCCGACAACTGTAAACAGGCTTGTCTGTTTGAGCAACTGGCTCAGTGCAGAGAAGTAGACAGGGTTGGGAGAGAGTGTAAGAGAGAGAGAGAGAGGTTCCAGGTTGTTGTGTTGAAAATATTCAGGAGAATATTTGTCATTGTTCAGAGGTTGTTGTGTTGAGAATATTCAAACATTTGCATAAAGCATATTTGTCCACTCATATGTTGATAAGAGTATTAAAAACTTGAAAAATATTCCTCTAAAGGTACATTTAGAACAGATAAAGAACAGATAAAAAATGTGCAATTCATTTGCGATTAATCGCAATTAACTATGGACATCATGCGATTAATCGCGATTAAATATTTTAATCGACTGACAGCCCTAATTTATATGTGTGCCTGTGATTATTTTACCATCCTGTACAGATGAGACTTTGTTATCAGATGTATGTATATGTGTGTCTGTGATTTTATACTGAATGTAAAGTAACTGTAAATACCTATGTGTGTGAGAGAGAGAGAGAGACTCCTGTCCAGCCTCCCAAACTTTCTTTTGATGTGTGCATTGTTATTTGTGCTTGAGCAACATTTTACTTGAACTTTATTTCAATGAACTTAGTAGTAATTATTGTCCTACATTTACATTTGTTTTACAGAGATGTTTCACAGCTGCCTGGGCCTAGCGGCCCACAGGCGGCGTCCATCCAGCAGCCAGAACATCCATCTGTGCCTGCCCCCAGGTCAAGATCTACCGTGGCTCAAGGGCCTTCACCAGAGCCATCGCCACCAAGGACCAGAGGACCAGCATCAGCTGCCTCCACCTCCATCTGTGCCTGCCACCAGGTCAAGAAACACCTCAGCGCAAAGGCTCCACCACAGCCATCACCATCAACCCAGCCAGCAAGGAGGTCTCGTGGGGGTCTCGTATAGCACTTGTACCCCCCACCTACACAGCAGCCCATGCACCATCACCCCCACCTACACAGCAGCCAGACCCACTGTTTTGGAAGACAGACAAAGAACTTGACACTGTCTTGACATTTATAATGAATAGTTGGTTGGAAGTTCTGATGTTCAATATTGTAAATAGTGAGATTTTCCTGTTTCTTATATTTATATAAATAGTTGGTTGAAAAAAACATATTTGTAATAAATTGTTGGTTGAAAAAAAAAGTTTGAATGCTCAATTTGTATTTGTACACATCACACGAACCTTGGTATGTAATATGAAGTCATTATTCAGTCCTAATGTATCTCAGTCCCTGCTGTGGTGAAAGTAGAGTGATAAACACCTATTTTACTCAACATTCAAATTTAATTTGTTTCATTTTAGACATGAATTACACATTTATATACAGTGTAATTCAAATATTTCACTACTTTTGTGATCCTAAGACTTTGGTAACCAAATCTAAAACACCAAAACAATTTGATGAAATTAGTAAATTTGTGTTTTCACAAGAGTTTTGAAGATTTCCGAAAATCGGATGTCAAATGTTAAGCTTTAGAGCTACTTATCTCATCACACAGTGCTTTCAGGTGAGACATTTGCATTTATAGGAAGACCAGAGATTGTCCTGAACATTTTGATATGTAACGCGTGAAGAATGTCAAGGACCCTGAGCGTCTGAAGTGTGCTTTTTGTGCACTTTCGGGTCAATAATGTGGCATTTTTGGCAGTACTAAAGGTGTGCAGCTGCTGCTCTGAGGACAGATCAGGCTGGATTTACAATGGGCTTTAACCTGTTGAGCCCTGAGCCTGTTTTTCAGGTCTCAGGCTCGAAAATGACATTCCCAGAACAAATGACTATCTTCCCTTTTAAAAGAGTTACATTTATAATCTTTTTTCTCGAAGCAATTATAAACCTGTGAGTTGGATGTAGAAAAGTCAGAATCAATATAGATTTTTTTAAATTTTAAAGTAATTTCAGATTGAACATAGTAAAAAAATTAAATTAGTGTCCGTACAAAAAAAAAAACATTACTTATAGTGAAAACCACCCTTGAATGATGGGATAGTAGACTAAAAGCTTTAGGAATCCGAACTATAACATATAATAAGTACCCTGTATGAAGATTGATGCAAAACAAGTGAAATTTGACCTTTTTAGAGAGATTTAGAAAAAAAAAAACACTTCTGGGGTCATTTGGGTGCATTTTCCATATCTCTGGCCCCCCTCGTTCAATTTTGATGATTGACATCTCTTTTTAACCGTTAGAGCCAATACAACCAGAATTGTTTGTAATTTGTCAAGCTAAGAGATGTGTTCCTACAATTCAAGCATACAATTATGTCCCAGGAGTGTAGGGTTTCGGAATTATGGTAGTTTAAAAAAAAAATGTAAGGCGAATTTCAAGCTCTCCTCCACTCTAGCTGTGACATCACGCACTAAAATCTGAAGAAAGCCTCTTTACCAAGCTCCAAACTAAGTTAAATATCCCAAAAAGTGTAAAAGATATGAAAAATCTGAAGAACAAGTTTTATAGCTGAAGGTCTTGTAATCATTTTAAAGTTGGAATGAAGTCTCTAGCTGAAAGTATGTGGAAGGAGTAGCATTTGGCGCACGGTGTAGGTAAAAGAGGATTTGAATGTTCCTCCCATTGAGTTCCATGTTAAAAAAAGAGTTTAAAAAGCTGAATATTTCAAAAAGTATCAAATATTTTGAAAAAGTTGAAAGTTTCCCACCATGTGCTGAAAAAGCTGAACATTTTGACATTTGAATGGTTTCTGTAGCTGAAAGTAGGCTGAAGTATTATAGCAAAAATATTGGTTGAAATAAGAGGAAGAATAAAGATTTGAAGAACTATAGTGGAATGCTGTAAACAGCATTCGCACTAAATACTTTTAGTAAAAGTAGAAAAGTATTAGCATCAAAATATAGTTAAAGTAGCGACAGTAAAAGTAGTCATTGTGCAGATTGCTCCATTTCAGAATAATATATATGATATGTTTTATAATGATTGATCATTAAAGTGTTCTCAAAGCTGGTAAAGCTGCAGCTAGTTGTAATGACTTTGTATACTGCAGGGTAGCTTGTGGATTTACTCCAGGTGGAACTAAAGTCTGATTTAACACTTGGTTATATTTCACATCATTCATCCACATCTGTGAAGTAACTAAAGGTATTTAATAAATGTAGTGGCGTAAAAGTACAAGATTTGCCTCTGAACTGTAGTGGATTAGAAGTAAAAAGTACCTCAAAATTATATTATTAAGGTACTTGAGTAAATGTACTTCGTTACTTTACACCACTGGTTGTATATTAATTATTGGTAATTTCTCATATATTTTATGTTTACCAATACAATGCATTTAAATAGTATACGAAAGCCTAAACGTTTAATAAAAAATAAGAAAGGTGGTTAGACTCTAACGATGACTAAGACCGACTGAGGTAGGTTTTGTTCCTGCTGTTGGGAAATATAGTAGGTCTAGAATGTCAAAATATGTATCATTTAAAATCTAGCCTATGTCCTAGGTCAGCAATACCCTGAGTGTAGCTCCTACGCTAGCAGCAGATCTTAGCACAATTGTCAGTCATTTTAAGTGCGTTACTGATCCTTTATTTTATGTTTCAGTGAAGCATGCAACATAATACGTGTTGTTTATGTATCTTGGTCTGTTGTCTAGCAACGATAAGGTAATGAAAACCAGACTTGCTTTTAAGGTTGCAATGCTAGAAAAACAAGAATTAAGTTACAATGTCAAAAATATGAAATGATAAAATAATACCTAAAACGAACATTTGCACCAGCTAAATTATATTTAAAGTGATTAGCTCCACAATAAATCATACAGGAGTATGTCAGGACACTCGATTATAACAATTCAAACTGAAAAAACAAACATTTTACTTTTTGGGGGATCAGTTTTAATTGGTATTACAATGAGGAGCCTGTCTTGGGTACCATCTAACAAAGTCTCTAATCTTCAATGTGGCTTGAGGTTTATGCAGCTCTCATGCTAATCTAATGATCAATCCACCAAATTCCTCTGTTGAAGTAACAGCAAAGATTAGCCTGAATATATCCTAAAAGTTACAAATAAATCAGTGTCAGTGCTTCATGAGTTCACACAACAAGGTCAGGGCCTTACCTCCTGGTTCACATTTATGAGGCGTGCATTTGTGCATACAGGCCATATTGAATTGCCAGATGATTGAATGGAGTTGGCGAAGTTCATACTGCATAGACACTTAAAAACCGACCACAACCCAAACGTCACGGTCAGAGCCCGCTGTCTCTCCACAGCCTCTCCTCCTGACGCCCTCTCTAACCCCTCCTGTTCGAGAAATATCCGAACTTTTTTAACAGAGATACTTCATTGCTCATTTCAAACTGAAATCTACCACTGGCACTTCAACATTCTGAACAGACTTATAGAAATGCCCTTTGAACATAATGTCGACCAGAATCAGCCAGGAAGTATATGAACAATCCTAACGGGAGTTTTCCAGCGCATGTAAGTGTCCGTGCGTTTGTGCACGCGGGCTTTGAGCGATGCACGAACAGGAGATAGGCTACAGCCTGGTCTAAAGCATTTCATACTCATATCATTAGCTGACTTTTTGTACTGAAAAAACGGTTAGCCTACGTTTTAAAGAAAACGGAAAACTCAGAGTAGGCTCAAAATATGATGATATGAAGTTCCGCAGAATATACCAAAGGGATACCGAACCAAACTGGTATTGAGTTCTGAGGTACCGGTCCCTGCAGACTCCCACGGAAAACAGGCTTCAGTAAAGGAGGGTGTTGAGGAACTGGAAATAACGTCTTATTACGGTACAGAGAGACAGACTCACCCCTGTTGGAGCCGAACAGAACCGGGTCGCTCCTCATCGTGAAATCCGTCTCATCTAATCCGGAGCAGGCACGTGCCCAGCGGCTCGCGGCAGCAGTAACTCCACACACGGACTTTAACACGCTTTATGCTTCAGTTCCAACTTCTACGTATTCTTTTTTTCTATCGAACCGGCCACTGAAACCTTCCTCTGCTCCTGAAACTGCTCTCTCCTCCTCCCTTCTTTCCTCCTCCCCTCTCTGATTCCACTAATGTCTCTCTACCCCTCGCGCTCTCTCTCCAGCAGACTGCCTGCATGGATACATGCTGCGTTTGAAGACCATCGTACATAACATAGTTCACAGCTTGCTTGGTGGATTTTACCACGGGTCAGACTAGGTTTTAGAATGAATTGATTGTATTAAGTATTTTATAATAACAGAGCATGTTGGTGCTGCATTAAATAAATCAGTATACTTCTGCATGAAAAAATATGAAAATAATAATAGTTTAAAACAATGACATTAACAAATAAATGAAATACATCCAACATTGCCGGGTTTTTTCATTCTTCTTGATATTGAACAAAAAATACATTGTCCAATTCGCTGGATATCCAAATCTAACCTCAGTGTATTTGAAAGCAGCGTTTTCCTCCTCTCTGTCTGCATGGAGAGTCTATAACAGCAGTCTTCCATTTGTTTTACATTTGTTTCAGTTTTTTTATAAATATACTTCATTACATGTATTGGATATACTATGAGGGAATTGTATTTACCACAGAGTGTTAAATGTGAATAAGGAAAGCATGAAATACATGACAGTAACATCACAAAGCTATAGACAAATATTTAGAATAAAATGACATACGGTTATTGGTGAGAGCTGTAACCACACCAAGGCATTGGGACAGCCTGGACAGGCCGTTAGACAATAACTGGGATAACACGTAGACAAAGGCAACCATTCAAGCTCACTTTTACACTTCTCACATTATGAGAACATGCAAACTCACACAGAAGGGCTGAAGCCTCCCAACAGGTTTGAACTCTTGCTGTGAGGGAACACCGTGCCTTTTGTAATTATTAGCGTATTATCATAATTAAAACTACCCAAGCTAATAACTGCTTCCATTAAGTGGTTCATTTTTTATTTAACATAAAAAAGTTGAGATAAGTAGACAGTGTTCATGGTCAGATTACCTTATTTTGGTGCTGCGTTACCTCGTAACAAACACCCCTCACTTTCCACCCTAAGTAGAATCTAAGCAAACACCACATGCTTTAACTATACCCTAGCCAGTGATAACAGAACAAAAAAGCACTGACGAACTATTAGACCAACAGGGCATCAAATGAAAAATTGCAATGGCAAACATCCACACACAAATACAAATACACATATACATACACACAATATTTTTGGTCAGAAAAGATCTTTAGAGGTGCCTTTCAAAAGACGCTCGGCTAATCCAGATTTAATCTTCATTAAAACTCACTTTGCTGGTCTGAAGAATTTGGCCTAAAAAAGTGAGCTGAGATGAAAACACATAGGGAGGATGGGTTGGGCTGTTTTTATGGCAGGAGAGAGTGGCATTCCTAACAGCCCTGTTTATTGTATTGCACTGCAGCAGTGTGCAGGTCAGATGACCCTACATTAGGGAATAGCAGTGGAGAAATCCATTGGGAGGATTTCTGCTTGAGCTATAAGAGTCTTATCAGGGAAATATATGACCATGGAGCAGGAGTGTGTGGTGGGCGTGTGTGTTGAAATAATGAATCGTGAAAGAATAGATGGATTGCAGTGAAAAAGCATGTGTGTTGTAACTCTCATATCCTTTATTAAATTCTCCATCAAATGAATAATTATGTGAGCTCAGTGCGCACAGGCACATGCACAGGCACACACACACACACACACACACACACACACACACACACACACACACAAACACACACACACTTTTCAAACTGATAGATTTTTGGCACTGTTGGATAAAAGTCAACAGTGACATCAGTGTTTGGCCCCCTGACTGAGATTACATTTAATAGAGATTGAGATACTGTAATAACTTGGACTCCTCCTTACTAGGGATGCTCCGATCGCCAATTTTGGGGCCGATCGCCGGAATTAGTATCGGCCGATACCGATCGCCGATCCGATCGAGTAGGCGGGGCCTATGGGGATCTTCCATTTAAAGTGATGTTTAAAACTCAGTTAATGGGGCTCATTCACTGGCGCTTCCACAAACAACAACCAACATAATTATTACATTCAAATGAAGTACATTATTCAAGTTTACATTAACTTTGGATAATAACACGGGAGAAATGAGCGGAAGCGCTCTCTCTTCCTATCTCCCCCTCTCTCTCTCCTGACAGCCTGTCAGTATCGTCTCATGCAGCTCACTTAGGGCTGCACGATTTGGGGAAATAATCTAATTGCGATTTTTCTGACAGATATTGCGATTGCGATTCGATTTGCGATTTTGTTTTTAAGCGACCCAACGGAAGTTGATTGTAAAAGGCAGCCATATCTCCGGCTAGGACGGTCATATCAACATGCTCCCGTCTCTAGCACCCCCGCAGCCCGAGCTACGAGTGAAAGAACTACATTTACATGAAACTTCCGTTGGGTTGCTTTAAAGTCAAGCTTCAGTTTAAGATTCACCCTGTAATAGATGTAAAACATGTGATGGAGCATTACTAACCTGACTCAGATGGTGTGTTTCACCAAACCATCTAGGAAAGCTCCATTGGAAGCCATTTGGAAAGGGCAGGTACTTTCAAAAATACTTGGCAGGTGATTGGATTAATCTGTCTATCACCTTCTATCATGGGCCACTTCTGATTGGTTAACAATGGCTGGTACATGTGGAGCACAGCACCTCTGATTGGTGTGGATGACTGACACACAAGAAAAAAAAAGCGACGATTAATCGATTTAAAATCGATTAATCGTTCAGCCCTAAGCTCACTGACACTGATCCAGTAATGAGTGACCCGACAGTAAAGAATAAATATATTTATAACTAGTTTAGCTTGTTCCAGAGGTAGATAAAATAGCTAAGTGTGTTAGGTCTAACTCTTAGTGTGTGTTTTGCTCCGCTCACCGGTCCGTCACAGCGGGTGGAGCTGCAGGATTTCTGCTTCACACACGTTGCATACCGCTATTTTATTGTCTTTTTCGGACACCTTAAAATACTGCCAGACCGGTGAAGCCATTTTGGCGAGCTTGTTTTGCCGCGCACAGAGAAAAGTGTCATGTATTTTACGTCATCATTTTACGTCATGCGATCGGCTCTCGCGATCGGGCATTTTTAGAGAGCACCGATTGATCGGCAGAGAGTGAGTATCGGCCGATATCGATCGGCGGCCGATCGATCGGAGCATCCCTACTTTTATCAGAGTCAGCCATCAACCTGTCACGTTATTCAGACACCCCACTGAGCAAATAATTACTCTATACTTATTACAATACCCATACGATCATACATTATTGTCAGTTCAAGTCTGACAACTTTCTTGTATCACAGCAGCTCCATTTGCAACATCAACAAGGACAGATATTAAAGGTCCCATCATATGCTTTTCCGGTCATTACCCGTCCCCTTGTGTGTTATGTAGCTTTTTCTGCATGTAAACGGTTTGCAAAGTCACAAACCCTCAAAGTACACCCTGTAGCGAGTAAAACTCTAACACAGAAAAGACGTGTTGGAGATTTTTCTTTTTCCATTTTTTTCTTCCGGGGCCTATTGACGTCACTAAGTCTGGACCAATTGGCACACAGCTATAGAATAATAGGCACACCCTCTGCCAGGGCGGACTCCCGAGCAGCTCAGGAGTCTGCCCCGCGAGGCTCCCGGAGCAGACAGTGTGAGGTGGATTTCCCGCTGTGTTTCCCTGGATGCTGGATATAGACTAAGTGCCATGTTAGCGGGACATTACGGAGCTCACTCGGCTTAATACTTGATATATCTAACATACATATTATA
Organism: Dissostichus eleginoides; assembly: GCA_031216635.1. NCBI lineage: Eukaryota > Metazoa > Chordata > Actinopteri > Perciformes > Nototheniidae > Dissostichus > Dissostichus eleginoides. The sequence goes on along the minus strand of CM062286.1, from coordinate 23,312,635 downwards.
TTGTATAGGATACGTGTTACTACATAGGGGGCATTGTTGTCTTGACTCTAATTACTATTAAGAACATTGAGTCATGTCCTTTGTTTTTTAAACATTTGACTATGAGGGATGAATAAAATGTGGAAATGTGTGATTTTATTTCTCAGTCTTCCGAGTTTGGTTGGTAAAACATCTCTTGTTTTTGCTTCGCAAGCGAGTTACGCTTGGGAAACTTGGAGTTGACCTCAGTGTTCTGGTTACAACCTATGATTGAAATGTTGAAACAGGACATTTTGCCAGAAAGTTGTAATCACATTATTGTCTTAAATATCACTTTCCGCAGCAATAAGATAATTTGAAAGCGTATATTGAAACAAAGGGGGAAATCAATTGGGTGATACAGTTCATTATTGTTGCATAGCAATGCAAACAAAGCGTTGGCAAGTCTTAAGAGGCTCAAGAATAGAGGAATAAGTTACCTTCAAAGGGCCGGATGTCACAAATCAGTTCATTGTGTGACGTCTAATATCTTAAGAGCCCTACCTTAACCTCAGCAGTATCTTTGGGTTATAAGATCAGCAAAGCTAGGCCATAAATGTGTGTCTGTGAAGCCGCGAAAGCGGATAAAAAGGCAGGCTGTGTGTATGTGCCAGCCAGCCTGTTTTGATTCAGTGTGTGTCCCTCTTTGCAGAATAAGGCTGGTATTCAAACAGCAGCCAACCTGCACACCTCTCAGCACACAGGAAGACATTCCCTTCTCACACACACCAGACCCGGCGCCAGAACAAATCTACAGAGAGGGCATATGATTTTCATGGGAGGGCACACAAAACCATCATGTGCCGCGGCCAGTGGCGGCGCCAGAGATTTTCTTTTGGGGGTGCTGTGGGGTAGCTTGACGTTTCATAGAGGGAGCTCAAACATGTAGGGTTTCCCATTAAGGTACCAGGCTACAGTGGAATGTTCTAATGCAACACTCCCCACACGCACACACACAGTATACCCGCGACGACTGTTACAATGAAGGCTCGATAATCAGCTCACAGCATATACTGTAGGTGTAAGCAGAGGTAAAGTGCTATTTTTAAGTGGGGGGTGGACCTAATCTCCTCTAGGGGGTCCGGGGGCATGCTCCCCCGGGAAGATTTTTTTTTTAATATTGAAGTTAAAAAATACGTCTCTCAACACCCATATGAGACAGAACTGTTAACAGATTAACTTTTTCTTTATGGATATTTTACAAATCACTCTCCTTTTAAACTGTATTCTTGTTTTACTGTCATATAGTATTTCATACCTGTTTTTTCATTTATTACTCTGACTAACATCACATACATCCTAGCATTAAGGTTCACAGTTTATTTATAATAAATATATATAAAATATATATATTTTTATTTTTATAAATAATCAAAAACTTGTTTATTGGGGGAGGGCAGGAATGTCAAATGGGAGGGCCTGGCCAAAAACAGGGTGGAGAGACTCATGAGGGGCTGCTCTGGATTTGGTTGTTTACATCCATGGGAATGTCAATGCACAGATTTGTGTGTGTGTGTGTATGTGTGTGTGTGTGTGTGTGTGTGTTCGGTTGTATTTGAGGTTATTCAAAGTTTGTGAAGTGTTGTAGTGACAGCGTCTTGAAAAAATTGCCTGGCCACATTATTTAAAGGTGCCCACTGTGCTGCCAAATTTTGACACGTCCCCCAAGCTGGCAACCCCTTCCTCATTCTGAACTAATTCCGTTGTATGTGCTTTCAGACGGCTCCCTGTCAACACAACTTAGCAAGCAAAACTACTTTCAACCCCCAAGAATACTGACTGTCTTAGAAGTTTTTTACAATGCTTTAATTCTCATCAAACAAGGCAACCGTTTCAAATTCAGGAGCTGTCATTTCTTGAACGTTCAACTTGCAGAGTGGAAAGATAGTTAGAGTGAAAAATATTAAAAGTTTTGTTTACTGTGGGGATTAGATACAGGAGGCGTGTGGCGCAGTGGATAGAGCGTTGGTGTTCGGATCAAGGGAGCACAGGTTCAAACCCCACTGCAGTCAGCATGTCGTTGTGTCCCTGAGACACTTCACCCCAAACTGCTCCTGTGGGGATTGTCCACAGTATTGAGTATGTAAGTCGCTTTGGATAAAAGCATCTAACAAGTGACATGTAATGTAATGTAATTAGATTGTTCACTTAAAAATGTCTGGATTGAAACACGGCTTTGCCTTTTACCCTTGCATATTAACTCTTGAGAATAAATCAAGCCTCTTTCCACATGGGTTTTAATATAGGTAAAAATCTTTTTCATTAAATCCGGTAGTAGTTTTTAAAACACTCTGATTCAAATAAAGATAAATGCAGCAGAGCAAAAGGACTTTAAATCACTCTCATTTGACATGACATGGCATTTTTATGCTGATAAAGTAATTTACACATGCATCACATCTACACATAGGTAGACACTAGCATTTATTTTGTATGTGTCAACTAAATGAAAGCAGATTGTTGCAACATACTGCAATGGTTCCTTTTTTGCCTATAGTTTTCCACGAAGATGCTCTATTGTGCCGTTGTATTGAACATGTCATTTTTTTGCCTTCTGACGAAATCAAACGGTAGCTTTAGGTGTCTTTAGACTTTAGGTATAGTATTTGAAAACACTGCATGCTGCTCTTTTCCCTGTTTGAGGGCAATCTGGCTGGAATGTAGAGGAATACTCTGGAGCCCAGACCCCTGCTGGCTGAGTTACAAAAGGCTGCAATAGATCTAAAGCATGCTGCTTTCCAAACACATCCAGTAGCACTAGTTGCTTGGTTATGAGTGTTAAAAAAAATATTTTGCACATGGTATAGGATCAGCATACACAAGCCAGTAAATCAATAATCTACTACCCTCAATGTACTTACTCCATGTAGTAATGAATCATGGGTGTCATCATGGGAGTGCTGGGTTGGAGAGAAACTCCCTCTGGAGGGAACACAGGGATTGACAGTAAAATTCCCTCTCTCTCTCTCACAAACACACACACACACACACAACACACACACACACACCACACACACACACACACACACACACACACACACACCTCTCTTAACGGGAATTGTATAGGGATGCTGACGTCAACCTATTATAAATCCCAAGTCACGCAGCATAACAGTTGAGAAGCAAGCTCTAATGTCCAGGCCTGGAAGTCCCATCATCATTATTTCATCATCCTCACTGAAGTCAGTTAGCTGTGTGTGTGGTGTGTGTGTGTGTGTGTGTGTGTGTGTGTGTGTGTGTGTGTGTAGACCTGAGTGGTCTTCAGCCATGGCTATAATTCCATATGGCTATGGATCATTCTTTGTGCATGTCTGTAAATAGTGTGTGTGTGTCCACTGTAAGAAAAGTAGCAAGTTCATATTTTTTTATTTTCGGAGAGAGAATTGATCTTGATAGCAAAGCATGGATGGACAAACCCTAAATTCCAATGAAGATTTTTGATTTGCAAATCTTTTTCGCCCTATATTCAATTGAATACACTACAAAGACAAGATATGTAATGCAACTTTATGTGTTTTGCAAATATTCATTTATTTTGAATTTGCCTGCAACATGTTAAAAAAAAGCTGGGACCGGGGCAACAATAGATTGAGAAAGTTGAGGAATGCTGAAAAAACTCCTGTTTGGAACATTAACAAGTTAACTGGAAACAGGTGTGTCATGATTGGGTATAAAAGGAGCATCCCAGAAAGGCTCAGTCGTTCACAAGCAAGGGTGGGCGAGGGTCACCACTTTGTGAACAACTGCGTGAGCAAATAGTCCAACAGTTTAAGAACAACGTTTCTCAACGTGCAATTGTAAGGAATTTAGGGATTTCATCACCTACAGGCCATAATATCATCAAAAGATTCAGAGAATCTGGTTGAAATCTCTGCACTAAGCTGCAAGGCCGAAAAGCAACATTGAACCCGTGACCTTCGACCCCTCAGGCAGCACTGCATTATAAACCGACCTCATCCTGTAAAGGATATTACCACGTGAGCTCAGGAACACTGCAGAAAACCATTGTCAGTGAACACAGCTCGTCACTACGTCTACAAGTGAAGGTTAACACTCTACCAAAGCCAAAGCCATATATCAACGACACCCAGAAACTCCGCCGGCTCCTCTGGGCCGAGCTCATCGGAGATGGAATGACACAGACTGGAAAAGTGTGCTGTGGTCTGATGATTCCACATTCCCAATAGTTTTTGGAAATCATGGACGTTGTGTCCTCCGGCTAAAGAGGAAAAGGACCATCCAGATTGTTTTCAGCATAAAGTTTAAAGCCAGCAACTGTGATGGTATAGGGGGTGTTAGTGCCCATTAATGCTGAAAGGCACAGACAGGTTTTGGAGCAACATATGCTGCCCTCCAAGTATTTTTTGGCCTCAGCTGACTGACATGGATGTCCACCGTTTGGCCACATTGAACGCCTGATGCACTTCCAAGGGGCTTAGAGGAGAAACCAGAGGGATCTGGTGAACTGTGATGAATGCATTTCTGGGCAAAAACATTGCAGAGACAGTGAAAGTGATCTTTTGAGGGCTGGCAGTAGCAGTCCAGCAGCTGTCTATGTGGACACCTCACAAAAGCGTGCCACAAAAGTTCAGCATAGTCACGTTGGTCACACAGCCATAAACAGCACAAGCTAGTACAACGTAGTTCATCGGGTGTTCTGGCAAGTAGATCGTCTTCATGTGTGAGCTAAAACCAAAGCGTATATGTTTAAACGTATGTTTAAACCAAATGTGTGTTTATCAAGTACGAGACAATATTGCAAAGTACATTATGTGGCAGGGCATAACACAAACTAACGCCAGATGCAAAGCTTGAAGTCGCTATTATCAACATTAGGTAAATACAATCCAAGTGTATGAATTAGTTGGCTAGCTTGTCAAACTACATCACAAGCTGTTTTATGATAAACATTGTTGTTGTCTTGATTTTATAGCTAGCTAGTTCTTTGTCCGGGCTAGTTTCGTCTCAACAGTGCAACAAGAAAGGTTTGTCAAGGCTTGTTGGCCACCTCCATGCGTTCCTCCTTCAGGGCAGCCTCTTTGGCCCCTCTGGATGAGGCTCTCGTCCACTTGTAAAAAAGTCCAAAAAGCCAGTCCCCAACTCCGGGGACTTCCGGCCGGGGACTTCGGGTGGCAGTATAGGCCGTGAAGTTGTTTGCGGCCTGCCAGTAAACCCAAAGCAGAAGAAGAATTAACATCCGCCACATTAAGTGCTGTTCCAAACCAACGAGTGTGGAGCGGTGTGGAGGGGGAGTGGGTTATCAAGCCCTCAAACAGCGAGTCTGCAGTGGTGCTGACTGGAGACCGGTCTCTTCCTGACCGGTCTCAACGCTGTGTGTGTCCGTCAGGAAACACGCTGTTTACAAGTAGTTCCAGCAAACATCCACTGATAAATTGCGATGTTAACAACCTCATGATAACCTCATATTTCTTTAACTTAGGATCATACCTGTGTTTAGTCTAGAAAAAGGTAAATGTGTGCATTTTATTATAAAGTTGTGTATATTTACAGACTGTTGCAAAAACTAAGAAGCTTATAAACATCAGGTTTAAAACTAAAAGAGCTTTACAAAAAAGTAACACAATTAAAGATGTTTGGAGTTTTATTTGAGTTATTAATTGTAATGTTTTGTCTAAGAGATGCTGATTTGAAACCGTTGTTACATACAGTTACGGCATTTCCTGTTTCTGCCGGAGAGAGGGGAGTTTGTCCCAAAGCTTGCCGCTGTATTTACTCCCTCCATCTGACAGGAGGGAGCCTCATCTGTCACTCCGTCACGGAGGGGGAGTGTGTAGGGGTAGGGTGTAGGGCGTGGTTTGGGATTGGGCCAAAGAAGTGACGTCAGCGGCTTCGTTTGCCTAATCCTCCCCCAGGGACTTATGCCGGTGTGAACGCGATCTGTACTTAGTTCATGAGAACTAAAGAGTTCTCATGAACTAAGTTCTGATGAACCTTTGTGGGAAAACTACTGCGGTGTGAAAGCGCCTATGGACTAGCATAGACGAGCATAGACAGGTAGCATGGACATGACGAGAAGAGACGACGAACAGACATGGAGCACAGGGGAAGACAAGACTAAATACACAGAAGGGTAATCACAGGACAAGACACAGCTGGGCAGGGGAGGCAGAAACACAAGGGCAACAGGTGAACACAATCAGACAATCAGACACACCAGGGAAACTAAAGACAGGAAGGCAAACACAGGAAGTAGAACCAGACAAGACACAAGGAGGAAAACATTTCAAAATAAAAAGGTGGAAAATGAAAACAACATAAATCCAAAACCATGACAGTTAATGTATCATTGGTGCTCGAGTTGACTGCCTGAAATAGCTCACAGGCTTCGCCCCATTTATGAGAAGAAAATCTTTTCTATATTCGTTATTTTTAAAGTGATAGTATTCATAGCCATATGAATACTGCCACAGGATCAACTGCTCATCCCACAAATGCATGATTCTTATATATGTGACATTATTGTAAAGGGAAACAAATAGATATCCTGTTGATAAGTGGCATGATACCAACAGATCACATCAAACGAAGATATAGAGTTTATATACAGTATTATGTGGATTGTATTTTGTGTATTTAAAGTGCTAGGTTATTCACCTATAGCCTAAATCATGGAAATTAGCAGAATGTGGACAAACGGTATTAAATAGTGTTTGTTTAAATAATGTTATGTGAGCAGGAGCTCAGACTCATGATGGACAAGTGGTGTCTACATTACCCACAGTGCAACCCTGCTGCAGACAGTTTTGTTGAGAATGTAAGGGTTATGCAGTGCAAAGAGCAGGCAACAATGTTCACACTCCCACGAGGAGTCACTATGTGCTATGTCAAAGCCACATGCTCCAACACTGTGGTGGTTAATGTGGGGAATGGAATGAGCTGAAATGACTTCATACTTCAATTCTTTCCACAGAGCCCAGGGGGCCAACTTTAGGTGAGGGAGGCGGGACAGAGAGAGCCTGGAGAGAAAAGGAGGTTTCATCATCCAGTAAGAGTTCTCCATTACATGGTATTCATAGCCAAATGGTTGGAAGTGATCTGTGTGTGTGAGTGTGTGAGTGTGTGTGTTTGGACTTCTGTATGTAGGAAAGTTCACAAACAAATAGCAAACTTTGTAAACACACCTCAATAACCCGCTTAGCAGGTTGATGGTGGTGTGTGTGTCTCCCAACGGGTCAACACCACACACCCATTGCTCCTAATGTGTCAGAGAAGGTTCCAGCCAATCAGTGTTTGTCCGAATCCTAGCTGCATTTCCTGTCTGAGAACCGTCCAGTCTCAGTTCATATAATGCTGAATATGTATTACACTGTCAGTAAGAGCATTGTCTGTTGGTCTCTGTTGTGTCTTTACAGAAGCATAATTCAATGAATCCTGCTATGTGATTACAAGTGGATATATGTGTGTATAAAGTCAATGCTTTAATGATTTTGCATTCTGTTTTCTTTGTTTACACTGTCTGTTCGAATGTCTTTTTGTGGGTTGTCATGGATGGTTGTTCCTGTTTTTGATTATGATATGCACTCACTAAACTGTAATAATTCATTTTACTTTAACTTTGAATTCCCATCAAAGCACTGTTGTTTGAAATTAGTTGTAGACACAGGACTCAAATGCAGGAGAGGAGAACTTTTGACCCCTGCTACTATATCGGCTCTGAGCAAATTTCCTCACTGTGACAATGGAAAGGACATAAATTCAAGACTATTTTGTCTGTATTACATACATACAGATATACACACGTATACCTGTATGTATGTACTGTATGTCATATCATCTATTTATTTATAAGAACAACAGATTTTCATAATTATTTCTGTAAATATGCCAGTGGTAACCAGCAGACAAACTTTCTCCCACAGTCTTTCTATCCCAAGATCTATGATATATCTTTACGCAAATTGCCCTTCACTAGATCACCCGCCTTCAATACAAACTTTAAATAGAACTTCAATACTGGCAGGCCTGTAAAAATAACTATTTTGATTTTCAACCGCAAGAGTAAAATGTATATACACTACTACAAGAACCTAATTGAAGGCAGCAATTAAGCCACTGCTTCCAGGTACCCTGGTGTTTCACCCCAAACACTCGAGACATACAAATAAGCTATTGGTGTGCCAACAGGCCCACAGTGCAATCATGAGTTTCTGATTTGGTGTGACTACACTAACATTTTCCAGAGATTTTGGCTTCTTTTCACTTTCTTTAGATGCTAATAAATAAAAAATACTGAGAACAAAAACACCCGTTATAAGCTAAAATCCCATCTGAAACACTTTTTTCAGAAATGCTTTATAAATCATTTTATTACAAGGCTTAGTTTAGTACTCGATTCTGATTGGTGAATTCAGAACATGTGACAGGTTGTTAATCCAGTAGTACAGACCGCTGTCAAGGACTATAATGACCGTTGCTAAAAGAGGTTAAAGGACGGAACTCTGGACGTCAGATAAATCACCAGAAGAAGACAGACAGGAAGTAAACACTAACAGGAACACGGTATGGGCTACAGACAGGAAGTAAACACTAACAGGAACACAGTATGGACTACTGACAAGAAGTAAACACTAACACTAACTTTATATTAAGGTACACAAATTAACCATCAACTAGTTGTTAATTAACATGCATATTAGCAGTATATTGGCTCTTTATTAGTCATTATAAAACACTTATTAATGCCTTATTCTGCATGACCATATTCTATAAGTAATAAGCCATTAGTTGAGAGTTTTTCCTCAATAACCCGCTAATTAGTGCTTATTTGTTGCAAGTAAGGAAGTTGTTGAACATGAGTTTTGGTCTTAATATGCTCTGCTCAATATGGGCCTAATAAGGCAGTAGTACCACAAGAATAGTAATTCTCCCATAATAACACTTAACAAATAAGATCTATTCTTATGTAACAAGACATTAAACTATAAGTGTTAATTGTGTCTAAATAACTCAAAATTAGGTATTTATATCTAAGAATATGTTTTGGGGTATTGACAGTTCAGCTACCAATAGCAAGGTGATATTGACCTGTATGTTTCATATTTGCACATTTATATTTTTGTAAAATGTGTACTGAAGGTTAGACAGGAAACCAGGTATAGGAAGTAGGAGAAAGTGAACTGAATAGAGAAGCGAAGTCCCGTCCTTCTACTTCTGCCCCATGGGACCTTATTTCGGAAAAATTATGTATTGAAGTCAATGGGGAGAGAAAACTTATATTTCGATCCCGTTTGAATTATGCCATGAATTACACATATGATGTTTGTCAATCTTAAAAAAGAATTTCCATGTCAAAAAAGTCAGAGTTTGTCGTAAAACTGTTGAAATATAAGACTATGAAAAATACGCAACTAGAAAGACTACAAATCCCAGAGTCGCGTAAGTGATGTCATAATTGTTTTCCTCCACTAAATATAAGAGATAGCTAAGATAACTTTAACAATATGCCTGTGTGCTTTGTACCAGGCTGTAATCATAGCAGCAATGGGTCTTTCTCGTTCTTTCGCTTCCCGTCTGATGAAAGGACCAGGAGTGGCTGGATCAAGTTAGCTACCTAGCTAGTAGCAAGCACGTTAGTTAGCATTACAGCCGGCTTAGCCTTGTCATTTTTAATAGCCTTAACATGAAGTAACATTAAGTTAACCAAAGTGTTAAACAGTAGAGTAGTAGTCATATTTCGTGAACCCTTTGAAGAGTACTGTCACACCGGTGTGATCATTCGTTAATACACCTTTAAGCCCGGATGCCCCCGAGGGAGACATGCTAACGCTACATTAGCATCGGCGATCTTTTATTACTTCATGCTCTCTGTACAAATGGTTAACATTGAACATTAAAAAGATCAGGCAGTTCAGGGAGAATCGAAGGAAGGCAGGCAGGCGGGCAGCTTTGCATGACATTCTTCTGGACGTGTTTCATTGTGGTGATAGTGAGGGTAGTCAATCCCTTGTTTGGCAAGACAGTAGTGACGGCCATCTTGGTGACGTGTGTTGTTGTGCGAGACCAGAGATGTAGTTCATTGAGCGGTTTCACACAAAAAAAGTCTTACTTCACAGTTTTACGGCAAAACATTTTTTTTTTTACTTGAGAAATGATCTCTTAAATTGACAAACATCATATGTTCAATTCGTGGCACAATTCAAACGGGATCGAAAGATAACGTTTCTCTCGCCATTGACTTCAATACATAATTTTTCCGAAATAAGGTCCCATGGAGGTCCACCGGAAAGGGACGGGAGGGACTTCGCAGTAGACATCCATGAGTAGACTGCTACCAATTTTCCCTATGCAACCTGAAGAGTAAAAGGGTCAAGTCCGTCAGAAAGCAATGACCGTAAGTGTGAGCCTTACACTTACACTGTAAGGATTAGTAACATGTATTGTGTTTATGTGATGACATGTGGAGATGTTTAAACACAATGAGAAAATGCGTTAGCATTCGCGCTAGCATTTGCATTAGCATTCACGCTAGCATTTGCATTAGCATTCACACTAGCGTTAGCATACACGGTAGCGTTAGCATACATGCTAGCGTTAGCCATACTAGCCTGTATACATGCTTATTGTACAGCTAGCATTAGCTATATTTACCTTGTTTACACTTAGCGGTCCTATGTGTTAATCTGTGTATGTTACACTTGCATGTATGAGATCATTAAGTGCCTTGTAACTTCTTTTTTTATAGTTTCACTCCGTTTGAATGTCAGTGGACTGCAAATAAGTCAATAAAGGAGCATGGCTGCTCATTCCCTGGCTCTCAAAAGAGTTTGGCTGGCTGTTTAATCTATGTTCACACTGAGACAGTACAACACAGAGAGAGAACAGTACACCTAGTGTGTAAGTACATACAAGCAGTTCACACAGTATGATCACACATACATAAACTCTGTTAAAAATCAGTTTTTATTAAAAAGTACAGGCTGCATATGTTCTCAGCCTTGGAGAAACTTGACATGTTTTGGTATGTGTCTGAAACTCTCTTTAGTGGTTAATTAATAAAACAGATATTTCAACATGTGCCTACTTTGTTCACGTACTGTTGAGGTTAATTTCAGTACGTGTGTGCTATAATGTATTTACAAAGTGTGAAGAGGAGGCAACTTTAGAATAGGGAACCTGTTCAGGTCAATTATGGCGCATTTCCACTACAGCGCGGAGCTCGCTATAAGCGTGCCGTGCCGTGACGGCCCGTTTTTGGTTGCGTTTCCACTTGGCGTAGTACCGGCTAGCGGGTACTATTTCACAGTTTTTCTGGCCCCATAAAATCGAGGTTCTTTCCGGGCCAACAACCAGGCTGAGTCGGGCTGAGTATGCTAAACTAGAGAGAGAATCGCTGGCAAGGGGTCTACAACTACAACAAAATGAACATATTTGACCGTGATTTAATTGTAATACACGTTTCAAAATGATGCCGAAGTAACAACATACTGATACCGGTTAGTAAAAACCATGAATTAATGCTTTGACAAGTCTGCAGACAGACGGCAGGCGAAAAGCTTTTAAAATGTGTGTTTTCTAAATGGAGATCGGCTAAGCTAACGCAGTATATGCTCCGACCGTCCACACTCACAACAACGGCCTATACAGACATAAATAAAGCAGCGACTGTATTCGCCATGACACAGACAGTCTGTGGTTTGTACTTGTTTAACTTTTGTCTAGTTTCTGAACAGATATGAGGAGCTGTGAGCTTGAGTGCTAACAGCTAACGGCTGTTGTTGTTTTTCTGTGGTTCTCATTGAAGATGACGTCACGGCTCCGCCTACACTGCGTTACTATAGTTACTGCCCCAGCTATTAAACTGTAATGGAAACGCAGCATAAAGTGAGCCAGTCCTAACGAGGCCTAACGAGGCCTAGCCATACCGAGGCCCTGTAGTGGAAATGCGCCATTAGAGTCAAACTACTAGCTTATTGGTTATGAACAAGACTTCACTTTAAAATAGGGAACATGTTCTAAGTCTAAACATGTTATTTAGACTTAATTAACACTTATAGTTTCATGTCTTGTTATATAAGAATAGATCCTATTTGTTAAGCGTTATTATGGGAGAATTACTATTCTTGTGGTACTACTGCCTTATTAGGCCCATATTGAGCAGAGCATATTAAGACCAAAACTCATGTACAATGATATAATGGCCATACACCACGGCCTGTCGTGAGCTATTGCTTAAATATATGATTGGTTGATCAAACTGTCAATCCAAACGTACGCTCTCATTCAGTGTAACGGCCAGGGCATTCTATCAAGGATATAGAATACCTTGGTTGAAGGATATTCTTCCCAGAGACCCAGAAAAATATCTGATTGGTTGCATTTTTTTTCTAACACAAAACCACTGAAATGCTTAGACCCTGTTTACACGAGGACGAAACGGGTTGTATCCGCATAGTTTCTCTTGCGTATAGCCCTTTCGTTTACACGAGGCCGTAACAAAACGATAGAAACGGACCCCGCAAACGATAACAGGTCCCAAGGTGGATAGATCTGCAAACGGAACGCTCTGGGTGGGCAGACGGCTCCGTGTGTAAGCCTCTATCCAGGGGTTTTCAAAGTGTGGGAAGGTGAGCCTCCCCTCAGAGAACATAAGAACAGCCGCACCCCCCCTCCCAATTATTATTCCTATTATTATTATTATTATTATTATTGTTGTTGTTGCTATAATGCAGGGGTATTCAATTGCATTTCAAAGAGGTCCAGTAAGAGCAAATGTCATTAAATGCTCTGTTAGCGCCACCTCCTTAAAACATTAAACAATAACTTTTTTAAACCTTCTCATCTTTATGTTTTAAACATATTGTATAAAACTCCCCCACTACTTGGACTATTCCTTGCACCCCTCTAGAATAAGCCCGAATGGTCTCAACCATATTGCATCAGTAACGTGCACTTGTTGTTTTAACAAGATCGCAAGGACACTGGTAGCGATCGGACAATTGAGTGTTGTTCACTTTGTGTGTTGTGGAACATGCGTGTCCGTGCATGAAAATATACCACACACCCAATTACAATTGCATGTTCAATTCACTACCCTGGAAGTTAATAAAGTTGTTAAAGTTGGAACAGCCTATGGACAGCCGTTCTTCCTTGGGAAGGGAATGAGCACTTTTACAGCCTTTTTGGCGAGGTGGGGGAACTCGATCTCCGCAGACTGACAAAAGTGTGCAAGTGTCACTTTACTCATCTTTTTCTCGTTATTTTTTTTCACACGCCGCGCCTCCCCTGAAGCTCTCTGGCGCCCTCCAGGGGAGGCGCGCCTCACACTTTGAAAACCGCTGCTCTATACGATCATTTTCTGATAACGATGAAATAGCCCTCCCTCTCCCCACCTCTCCTGCTCAGAGATCAGCTGCTGGGCTGTCAGAAGAGGGGGAGGAAAAGAGAGGCTCCGTTTATTATTCTTATATTATTATATAGTCGTTATCAATTTGTTTTTAAAGCTCAATGAATAACAAAGAAGACCTCTGACCGGCACTTTTCAAATTTTGTCCGGAAGATTTAAACTTTAACGGATATGTTGACCGGCAGAAAAAAATGTTAACGGAAACTCTGCCGCATGGTTCCCTCGTCCCTTGGAAGAGGCGGAGAGGTGGGTGTTTTTCATCTGCTGGTGGACTACCGGAGAGATTTACAGCAGGAGCACACGCCGTCCTTCGCGGAGAATAAACAGAAGGGCAACCATGGCAACCATGCTCCAGGGTCTTCTTCGCTGCTTTTGGTGTATTTTGTGGCGGCAACGCCAATTACAGGCCCGGCATATGTACTACAGCGTTTCCAGCGTTTCCAGCGGTCTCGTGTGAACGGACACGTTAATTGAGCCGAATGCGTGTGAACGGAAGACTTTTTTGAAAACGCATACGGTGCGTAAACGCAAACGTTCCCGTGTGAATGGGGTCTCAGTACACGAACCGAGAAAGATAAACAAATCAACGTAACACTGTATTATTACAGATCAACAACACAGATACGATTCTCATTTATTCATTTTATTTACATTTTATAACATTTTATTTATATAATTAAATCGATTTTTTGTTTGTTTTAACTGAGTGTTTCAGGGTATTCTCTGAATACCTTGAAGGCCCTGACGGTACACCACTGACACACACACACACACACAAATAAATGTGCTGGAAGACTTATTGACCACACCATGAATGTGCTTCAGCACATTCCATCCAATCAAGCAGCAGCCTTCAGACAGACAGAGTTTGTTGGACTTGCATTCTGGTGTGAAGGAATGCAGAGGCAATAGGTATGGGTTGGACTAATATTTCTTGTCCCGGGTCGAGTTAGTGTTGCTTTGTTTCTCCCGATGTTATTCGGGTTAGACTGCTATCCCTATAGTCGATCTTTGTGTATTTGCCCTGCAGGTTTTATAATAAACAGCCTTTATCTGTGATCAGACTATAACAACAAGTCAGATCCAGCCATACATCCTCCATACAGGAAAAAGAAAGATTCCACTGGCAGTGCAGCGGTGTTTTAGATCATAAACAGTTGAACATTTGCACAACAACCGAATGAAATGACCCTAAATGAAGAAACCTCACCAAAATACAGTTGTATAATGTATAATGTGTGTTATTTAGTGTTACGTGCCAGGCAGGCTGTACTTGTGTGGTTCTCCTTCCCTCCTGTTTTTCTCTCTTCTCCCTGTCTGCTGCACAGCTAATCAGCAGCTGATCGGAATCTGCCTGTGCACCTGAGTCTGATGGCTGATAGGATACTCTCACCCTCAGCTGGCCTATCAGCAGCCAGGGCCGACCATAAAGGAGGCACCCAGGAAGTCTTCCCGCTCTCTCTCACTCTGGGCCTGTTGCTGATAGAGGAGCCTGAATTTGACTGCAGAATAGAAAGTCATTCTACCTTGTTGTTCTGACCTTTGTGAAAGTGTGTGTGTTGAGAGGTGGAGGAGTTAGGTAAGTCTGGGGTACCCTGTACATTTCTCAACACGTTAGGTAACTAATGTTTAGACACACTAGTTTAGCGGATTGTTGCCACCCCTGTATTCTGTTTTGTCCAGTTCGGAGTAGTTTAGTTAGTGAGGGTTTTTGTTTGAGTTTTGGTTTCAAAGGATAGATGTAGAGATAGGCCTGGTTTTGTTATGCTTATTTCTTTTGTTTGGCACAGTCCTTTGTCTCCTCCTCCTCCTCCTCACACAAAGAGTATTTCTGTTCGATTTATGTTCAGTTCAAGGTTTAAAAGAAATAAACCTTTCAACAACCTTTAAGCTGACTCCCTCATTTTTATTGGTTGTTGTGTGTTATTGTCTCCAAGTCCCCTAGACCTTAGTGGGGACGTAACATTTAGATATAATTTAATTATTATATTGCTGCAAAAATGTTATTCATTTATGTTTATCACCAAAAACTGTTTCACAATACCACATTTTATCACATCATGACATGTAATTAACTGTCGCCCAAAATCATTATTACTGATAAGAGGTAGATAATAGGTAGAAAAAGCTAGGCATAGAGGAAAACTAACTATTGACGCATCAATAATGAGATTGTCCAAACACGTATTTCTATCTTCCATAGGACAACGGGATGCCATTTCTCACAACTTAGCTACAGACTTTTAATGGTGTTGGGTGAAGAAAAAACGGTGTTGTTTTTAGGTGTTGTGAGGCATTGAAGACCCTATGGTGTGGCTGTTACCAAGGCCCTGCTAGTACAGTATACAAAAAATTATCTGCAGCAACTAAATCATATGTTTTACGGCCGAATAAAGTGAAATTGGACAATTTCCCACGGCTCACCTGACAATCTTTCACGGCACAGTGGTTGAAAATCACTGGTCTACTGTAGATGATGTTCCTCTTTACTATGTTCATTCTTTGTTTCACAGCTTGTGAGGCGACATCCCATCCATTGCGTGTGTGTGTTGGTGTGTGTGTAAAAGGATAGTTAAAACAGAAGAACAGCTGTGTATGTCTTACACCTTCAATATCTATTTGCCTTTTAGATACAATACTGTATTTCTGCAATAATCAAATAATAGCTGATGAGGGAAACTTGTCACAGTGTCTATTAGATTTTAATCTATATTTAATACATTTAACAATGAAGGCGACTTATTTAAATTCACAAAAGGGGCAAATCACCATATCGAGTGGTTAAATTACATCACATTTCAAAGATGGTGAAACACCTTTTATATACATGTAGACCGTCTTCAGCTCAGTCTAGCATCTGTGAATCATTTAGCAAACTGCGGCTAGCTTTTGAAAGGAGCTGGGTGCAACACCACTCTCACTACTCTAGTTTCAATGGTCCCTAAAGGTAAGCCGGGTTGAAACACCATCCGCTTTTCTGGAACAAACCCAAGCCACACCAGTTCCGTGGCGCTATGGACACATGGCTCTTTTATCCCTCTATCTCCATCTCCTCATCCCTAACTTGCAATAACTAACATGTGGGGGGTGCTTGGTAGTCAGGTTGGTGGTGCATGTGGAGGCAACCAGATTTTGAATATCTCTTTCTCTCATCATCACTGAGGAGCACAGAGATAGGGAGAGAAGAGGTGAGACTATGTAAACTATAAAAAGAAATGACTTAACTGACACAAAGATAGCTGGAGGACTCATGGAAATGAATTCATACAAAAACAATTGTAATGATAGTTTGACATTTGAACAGTTATAACATCTGCTTTGTTAAGGGAAAATGCAATAATAAATTAAAACTGCGGTCACAGATGTGCGCAGTGATGAGCGGGCCCTCGCGTCCGTGTGCCTGTCGGGGAGGGTCGCCGGTCGTCCCCGCCAGTCCTCCGAAATGAGCCGTTTGTCATCCCTCTAAATTGTTTACCTGACTTTGCGTTCCTTCGTTTCGCCGTCTCGAAGGAAAACAAATTTCTCTAAAGGCTCGTCGAGGATCGATTATTGAGGAGGCTGTCTGGCGGAGCCGTAACCGAGGATACACTGATTTAGAGGTGAGAGGAGAGAGGAGAGAGGAGAGTCTCTGGAGGAGCTATAACCGAGGGTACACTGATGTATCCTCCGGAGTCGATTTCAGCCAACAGTGATGTTTAAAAGAGGCGTGACGCATTGCTGGACTTATGTCAAGGAAGCAAAGCTCTGCAAACTGTTCCCGTTGTGATTATAAGTTATTTAAGAGGATCAAATGTGCATCAGACTTTCTGCCCTTTACCGTTTGTTTACTCACTAATCACATCTCGCCTGGATGTTAGGCTATTTTTTTTTTAATCCAACTGCTTTCATTAAGACGCGATGTTTACAGTGAGAACAGCAATAACATATGTAACAGGCCTCCATTGCACACTTTATTTGTATGCTTTAGTAGATATCTACAAGTAAAGAGTAGATATTATTCATGAAACCATATAGTGTTCACATAATAAAATATACAAGGGCTGTAGCCTGATATACATGATATGCTTTAGGAGCTGTATGTGTGTATTGTACAGTGAGTAGGTGTGTGTTGTGGAGTGTTTAGGTGTCTGTTGTAATTTAATTTGCCGCCAGCAGAGGCGGTGTGTGTGGGTTAGGGGTTAGGGCTAACCCTAACCCTAAACCCTAACCCTAACCAGTTAT
The DNA here is from genome assembly GCA_031216635.1 of Dissostichus eleginoides. Taxonomy (NCBI): domain Eukaryota; kingdom Metazoa; phylum Chordata; class Actinopteri; order Perciformes; family Nototheniidae; genus Dissostichus; species Dissostichus eleginoides. Next base: position 23,295,033 of record CM062286.1, on the reverse strand, counting down.
GAGCATTTCTTTGTAAGCCCCGACTTTTTGCAAACAGGTTTAGATTAATGACGGCCATATTTATCGACTTAACATGCTCATTTTCTACGGTAATGTGTCTGACCCTCCACCGATGCTGTATACTAAGTGTGGCGTTGAAAAACAAAAAATTGAAATTTAAGGTAATATTTTACTGTTTTTAACATTATGCTAATTAAAAAAAAATGAAGTAGGCGGAGCTTAGGGGTTCATGGAGATAATATGTAGAGTAGGTACACCCGAATAAGTGCTCAAAATTTCAGGTCATTCGGAGTTAACGGTGCGACTTTGTAAATGTTTCCATAATGGAAATGTAGTAGTTTGGATTAATGTATTCGTCAAAAATGGTACATTCTCCGTTAGCTTACGAGCTCCCCGTTCAAGCGAATGACTATTCCTTTGCAATGTAGCATCACATTGGATATGCGCTTAAGTTGTCCTAGATTGGAATTTTTCCGATCATTTCCCTATGAGGAATTAGCAAAAATGTGCTTAACATGCATGAAAAACGCACATTTTTGAAAATGGCCGACTTTCTGGGGGGCGGGGCTAATGAAAAGTAATTTGAAAAATGTGTGCAATCATAATAGCTATGTGTATACAGCGTTTCGTGAATATCGGAAAAACTATATGCCAGTAGTTTGGAGTAATTTGTGACATGTCTCTCTATTATCAGGGTGTACCAAGAAGTCAGTTAAGTCGCTTCAGCTGATTCAAAATGCTGCAGCACGTGTACTAACCAGAGTTAGGAAAAGGGACCACATTACTCCTGTTCTGGCTGCCTTACACTGGCTCCCTATAGAACATAGGATAGAATTTAAAATTCTTCTTCTCGCCTACAAAGCCCTTAATGGGCAGGCGCCATCTTACCTTAAAGAACTCATTATACCCTACTGTCCTACTAGGGCATTGCGTTCCAAGAATGCAGGGTTGTTGGTTGTTCCTAGAGTCTCTAAAAGTACAATGGGAGCCAGATCCTTTTCTTATCAAGCTCCACATTTGTGGAATCAGCTTCCAGTTTGTGTTCGGGCGGCAGACACCCTATCCGTTTTTAAGAGTGCGCTTAAGACCTTCCTTTTTGATAAAGCTTATAGTTAGGGCTGATTAGATTCAGCCCCTAGTTTAGCTGCTATAGGCTTAGTTTGTCGGGGGACACTTTACTTTACTTCTTCCTTCTCTCTGTCTGTACCTGTGTACTCTCATGTTTCGAATAACCCAGCTTCCCCAAATTTTTTTTTACGTGTCTATCTACGCCGGGACCCTGATTCGTGGCTGATCCTGTTGCTGTGGTCCTGAGTCCTGGATCGCGAGCCCTGGATCTTGAGTCGTGGCTGTGCCTGTTGCTGTGGTCCTGGATCATAAGTCCTGGATGGATATCCTCGTGGATTCATCTTCTTATTATAGACACATGCATTTCCAAACATTTGGACTACCTATGTTGTAAATGTATTATCTTCTCAATTCACACACGGCATCTATTGCACGTCTGTCCGTCCTGGGAGAGGGATCCCTCCTCTGTTGCTCCCCTGAGGTTTCTCCCATTTTTTTCCCCTTTAAACTGTGGGGTTTTTCCTTTTTCTGGAAGTTTTTCCTTGTACGATGTGAGGGTCTAAGGACAGAGGGTGTCGTATTGTCTACTGATATTCTGTACAAACTGTGAAGTCCACTGAGACAAATGTAACATTTGTGATATTGGGCTATATAAATAAACATTGATTGATTGATTGATTGACATGTAAATCGTCAAAAATGGGAAATTCTCCGTTGGCTTACGAGGTCCTCGTTTGAGCGATCGACTATTCCTTCGCAATTTAGCATCACATTGGATATGCGCTTAACTTGTCCTGGATTGGAATTTTTCCGATCATTTCCCTAGGAGGAGTTCGCAAGAATGTGCTTAAAATGCATGAAAAAAGCACATTTTTCAAAATGGCCGACTTTCTGGGGGGCGGGGCTAATGAAAGCCAATTTGTAATATGTCCGCAATCATAAGAGCAAAGTGTCTACAGCGTTTCGTGAATATTCGAATAACTGTATGCGAGTAGTTTGGAGTAGTTTGGAGTCATTTGTGACATGTAAATGGTCAAAAATGGAAAATTCTCCGTTGGCTTACGAGCTCCTCGTTTGAGCGATCGACTATTCCTTCGCAATTTAGCATCACATTGGATATGGGCTGAACTTGTCCTGGACTGGAATTTTTCCGATCATTTCCCTAGGAGGAGTTCGCAAGAATGTGCTTAAAATGCATGAAAAACGCACATTTTTCAAAATGGCCGATTTTCTCGGGGGCGGGGCTTATGGAAGCTAATATAAATATGTCCGTAATTCCATGAGGAATCTTTGTGCCAAAATTCGTGAAGTTCTGAGAAACTATATGTGACAACCACACAATAGGGGGCGCTAGTGAGCAGTTTTTTTGAAAAATTACGTTTTTTTTTTACATTCTCGAAAAAGTCGTGGGCTGTGACGTGTGTACCAAGTTTTGCGTCCGAAGCTGATTTTATGCTATCGCGATTTAAAAGAAAATGTATAGGCCACGCCCACATTCTGCATTTGTTGCGACACTTTAAATCTCAGTTCGTAGTTCGTAGTCACCCCGAGAGTATGTGTAAAGAAAAAAAAAAGAAATTCGTTCATCCGTTCTTGAGTTATAAATTGGTGGTGTTTTTGGCGCCCCCTATAGTCCAAAATGAAAATGCTTTAGTGTGCCTATTCTCCAAGACGGACTGAACCTATCCACCAAAATCTGTGATATATGGATACATTGTTGATGAGTTATGAGCATTCATTTCTAAGCCCCGCATTTTTGCTAGTACGTTTTGATTCATGGCGGCAATATTTATCGTGTTAACATGCTCATTTTCTACGTTAATGTGTATGACCCTCCGCCGATGCTGTATACGAAGTTTGGTGTTCAAAAACTGAAAATTGAAATTTAAGTGAATATTTCACTGTTTTGAACATTATGCTAATTAGAAAAAAATAAAAGTAGGCGGAGCTTAGGGGTCCAAGAGGATTATTTGTAGAACAGGTCCACCCGGATATGTGTGCAAAATTTCAGGTCATTCGGAGTTACGGTGCGACTTTGTAAATTTATTCCGAAATGGGTTTTTCATAGGTGGCGCTAGCGAGCACCTTGGACAATTTGAACCCATTGACTCCAGAATGTTGAATTTTTCACCGGTCCTGGCGTCCGTGCAAAATTATACAACTTTGTGAGCGTCCTAAAGCCCTCAAAAACAGGAAACGCCAGCACTATAATAATAAGAAGAAGAATTCCACCAATAACAATAGGTTTCCTCGCACTTCGTGCTAGGACACCGTTGGGGTCCTAGCACTCCGTGCTCGGGCCCTAACTAACACCGTACAGTTTTATCCAGGTCACAACGAAACGAGCATTTAGGAATTACCATTTAAATAATCAACATAAAACACCCTTTCCAAGATTCAGGTTAAAAGAAGGCAAACAGAGGGAACGTAAAAGGAACAATGCCAGTGTTTGATGGACATACTTTATGGAGTGGATGAGAGAGACAGAAGAAGAATTAGACAAAGTGTACCACCCTGCTGAATTGCACTCTAACATCCACACACACTCACACACTCACATCCACAGGCAGCTCATACCACTTCAGACATTAGTTGGGTCTCACTTCTCTTAACTTAAAGAGAAAGAGAAAGCATAACATAAATATTGCGGGTTAAATAAATGTGGGGATTGCCCACAGTATTGAGTATGTAAGTCGCTTTGGATAAAAGCGTCTAACAAGTAACATGTAATGTAATGTAATGTTTTACCTAACCTTGTGCACTGTAAATGGATGCAACTATCACAAAATAAGATTTTATAAAATAACATAATTCCTCATCTATTAGATTATTTCAGGGTTGTGTTGTTCTTTGGAAGCAGTGCAAGATCATTGAAAGTGCTAACAAACTCCAATCATACATGAAATGAATAATCAGTCCAACCCAGAGCCTACAGTCGGTTGAGCTCACGGTGCTCAGTATGTAACATGCTCGCTATTCCTTTGCAGATGACTTTTACGTTCCATCATGCTTTTGTTGCCTGAAGGGCTAGAGTTTTAGTGAGAGTGTGTGTGTGTGGGGGGGGGGGGGGGGGGTTTGTGTTACCCTATATCCTAATCTCTTTTCAAACCAAAACACAGCCGCCCTGACTAAGTTGTGATGTTGGAGTGTCAGAGATACGGAATGTAGGACTGCTGACAACCTGCTGTTATTTCTCTTTACCAGATCAAATGTACTTAGGACTATCTACTTTATCCTGTGTGCAAATATTCAGCACACACATGTTTAGTTAACAAACCACTTCCATTATGTGTCCTTAAAGTCAAACTTATCATGTTATGATAGGAGCACACAGGTACCTCTTTTTTGCTTCTTTTTTTGGCAACCAAAACCAAATGTCAAGATTGTTATCAACAGCCAATGATGTTGCAGATATTGGAATTGTATTTAAATGTAGGCCCTGGAAAGCTATTGTGTATTTGTGTTTCGGTCTGTGCTCTTATCACGCATAGGGTTTAACAAACGTAGGTCTTTTAGATGATATTAATGAAAGTTGAATTTAAGAATGTGCCTGCTGGAACGAATGTGACATAATCTGATAAAGTTAAGATGTATCACTGAAGTTGTTGGAACTACAGAAACACTGAACAGATGACGTTTGATAGGTACAGGCACCAGCTGCACATTAACCAGAGAACAACCAAACTTTGACATTATTCCCAGTGATGGTCAGCATCAGCAGAAGACCAGAAGCCCTCTATGTTATATATATTGCTCTTTGCTAATAACATTTGGTAAACAACTCCGCAAATAATCCCTGACCTTTCTGCAATGTTATTATAGTCTTCTTAAAATAGTTCGTTATCTGTGTTATCTATCTTTTTATTTTTGTTTTACTTTTATGTATGCACCACGACACCAAGTCAAATTCCTCGTACGTGTCAACCTACCTGGTAATAAACCTGATTCTGATTCTGACAGAAGGCTGGTTTGCTGAACTTGTATTGACAGAGGCTGAACTATCCAAACACATTACTTGTAAGCCGAAGATTCCGGTCGTGTATCAACTTGAAGTTTGAAACCTTGGCTTTGTAAAGCTGCAGTGCCATCATGCACTTAGTCTGTCTTCTCACAAGCACTAACAGGCAGAGAGAGGACAGACACACGTGTTCTGATAAATCTCTGAGCTCTCTCCCTGAGACTATCTACAGGGCCTTTACAAAGCAGAATTTACTCATCATCAGTGGCAGAATGATTTGGGAATACTCACACATAGATTTCGTTGAGGTGGAACAAAAGTGTATCAATTTGTAGTATTGTCATTATTGTGTTTGACCCGGGTTTTAGATCAGCTGATCTAACTGCAGTACCTTAACCCCAGCTCAAGATGCAGCTGAGTGCAATAAGGACAGGATTCAGGAAGAAATTCCTGCACTGCTCACAAGTTTTTACGTTTTTTTACTTTATCAGTAGTAACATGTCTGTCAATTTAGATCTAATTTAGCAAACCTGTCTCCATAAATAAAAAAACACACAGCAGTGAATCTTATGCCTTGTCGTGTGGATTATATAGGATTATAGTCACTTTCAAGTCAGTAGTGTAATATTTGAAATCATTTCCCCAATGGTGTGTCTATATTACTGTTTCCCTTTTTTAATAACAAGCACTATCAACTCTAATGAGAGAGCTGGAAGAGAAACAGCTTTATCAAACATGTGATGTCATAACAGTGAAAATCATCTTAATGACTGTGGCTAGACAGAAATGCATAAAAACACCAATAGATGTAATTAAAAAGTGTGTGTGTGTATGTAACACACACACACAAAGTACATGGACAACACAGCCCAGACCAAATATGTCTTCACTCCTGACTATGAGGGCAGAGTCATCCCCTGCAGGCTAACACCTGGACCCTCACGGTAGAGCGAGGGAGAGAGAGAGAGAGAGAGAGAGAGAGAGGGAGGAGAGGAGAGAGAGAGAGAGAGAGAGAGGGAGGGAGGGAGAGAGGGAGAGAGAGAGAGAGAGAGAGAGAGAGAGAGAGAGAGAGAGAGAGAGAGAGAGAGAGAGAGAGAGAGAGAGAGAGAGAGAGAGAGAGAGAGAGAGAGAGGAGAGAGAGAGAGAGAGAGAGAGAAGAGAGAGAGAGAGAGGGAGGGAGGGAGGGAGAGGGAGAGGAGAGAGGGGGAGGGGGAGGGAGGGAGGAGAGGGGAGAGGGAGAGGGAGAAAGATAGGATATTGACTGGTGAAGGCAGGCTGGGAATGTTGGCCTAGAGCAAGGCACAGTGGGATCAAATACTGTGAGGAGAGGATGAAGACTAAAGACGAGACAATGTGCTGGGTGGAGCAAACAAAGGGATGAGAGGAACAAAGGAAAAGAGTTTAGACATGGGGAAGAGAAAAGAAAAAAATGCTTAATTCATTATTTGTTACCACTATTTAGGGCTGCACGATATATCGTGTCGTGACGATAATCGCGATATGCGCATGCGCGATATTCACATCGCGTGGACGTGCGATTTTTTTAATTTTTAAAACTTGCGATATTAAGTAGGCAAATGAACTCAAACACATAATGTTACAATTATTTTGCTGCTTGCTACAAAAGGAAAACTTGCGCGGCTCTCATGTCAGGGGTACTTGAGTGAGTGACATGCCGGCTCTGCATGCACAGCAGACCACCATCAAATCTCCAAAGCAAACGGACCCCGTGATTAAAGGTAAAAACACTGAATAAAGTCGTTTCACGTGTTTCTCCAGTTACAGTTTGGCTCTGCTAACCGAGCTAGCTCAGCTTGTTGCTCTGATAACTTCAGATCCAGACGTCCGTGACTAAAATCCTTCATCCGGTTAAATATAGTTAGAAACATACCAATTGTATAGCATTAAAGTTCAAGAAAGGATGGTTTGCGAAAAAAACAAAACGGTCTTTTCTTCAATTCCTGTATGTTTTCATATCGCAATATATATCGCAGGGGGGGGGGGGGAAATCGCAATGTCAGTTTTTTCCAATATCGTGCAGCCCTACCACTATTACAATAACACCTTATTGCTACAGATTGAGGATCTAGAACATCCCCTCTTGCTTGATGATGTCACTCAAAGAATAATATTTTGGAACTAGTTGTAATGCTGTTAAAAATGGGATACACTTAACACATCATGGGCTTCACTGACAGGGGGCTGCATATCAAATCTCAGCAAACAATGTTACCATGGCATCAACACACACACACTGGAACCAGATGTCCAATGGTAATGATGTCATCAGCAGAACCAACAGTATCGACTAGGCTAGGATAAAAGCAGCCAGCTGCTCAAAACACTCAAAGCTCATTCGATGAAGTCAAGCCTGTGTGTGTGCATACACAATTATGAAATACTAAATATGTTATCTTGTTAATAGTATTAGAGATGCCTTGTAGCTATGCAAAGTCTCTTTTTCCCCCCAAATGAGCGCTGATATTCACAATGTTAACAGTGTTTCTGTGTGACTGACAAAGAAAACAGACAAAGACCTAATTTGTGTTTACAAGCTATTATATAGTGGTTGAAATATCAGAAAATATTAATAACATCAAACATTATTTGTATCATTTTGTCAAATCTATACGATATGATGACAAGCTGAAGCTAAAGTGTATACAACAAACAAAAAGGTTTTAAGCCCAAGCTGCGACCTTATCAGGACCATTTTTGTTATTTGGTTTATTTTGCATAGCATTTGCTCAATGTCAAGTTACTGTAACAACAGGAACTTGAGTAAACTGTTGGCTAACTTCAATGAACTTGTTTTTGTTATCTTGTTTATCATAGCAGCATTTATCCCTTTTTCTTTTCACAAGTGAGCCACCATGTTGTCCGGCTGATCCACAGTAAATGAGCATGCTTAGATATTTATTTGCCAGAAAGTATTCAGTAATTTATCAAAACAATTTATGTAAAGTGTGAAAATAGAGGATTTTACCGATCTTATTTTGTCCCAGACGAGGATGGAAATAAAACATTATGAGATCAAAATGTCTCTTGAAGCTTCAGTCAAACCCCCCATTCCGTTCTTTCTACAAGCCAGCAGGATGTATACAGTCTGCCTGCCATTGTCCATTGTCATATAGAGACGGGCTGTGGTGGATTGGCATGGACTTCCAAGCAACCAAGGGCACACAGGCACACACACACACACACACACACACACACACACACACACACACACACACACACACACACACACACACACACACACACACACACACACACACACACACACACACACACACACACACACACACACACACACACACACACACAGATGCACACTCACACTGAACAATTTCAAAGAGTTCATGGAATTATAATTGATGAGACAGGTCAGCTAAGGTAGGGAAAGTGGAGACAGTCATACAATGAAGTCCGAAAAAATTCATTGTAGGTTAATGCCTTTTTGGTTTTGACTGAATTGTGTGAGTACTGTCAGTTTCTTGTGCTTCTGTTGACAACATTTAATACTTGAGGATGTCTTATTTTATATCATGGAAAGTAAAATGTACTGTGAAATTATTTTAATTTTCAAAGGTTTGTAAATCCCTGTGCAAAATGTAAAGTTGTTTTGTCTGTATAATACAGTTTGTGCACAATATGCAACTTGAGTATTTTCAATAGGGCTGACATGATTAGTAAATGAATTGATTAGTTGATTGAGAGAAAGTTGCCTGCCTCTATTCTGATAATTGGTTTTGTAATATGTTCATTTCTGGACGATGGTAAACAATATAATTGCTTTTTTGAAGAAATCCGTAGGCTATCCTAGATGTTCCATTGTTATCATTGTTTTATCCTATTATCAGTTCCAGCCTTTAACTGTACAGCTCATGCTCTGTCTGTCAGGTTGCTCTGTTGTATTTGACAGCCCTGACTAAATATCTTAACATCCTCAATATAAAGATGTCCAAAAGTTATAAATGTAATAAATACATGTATATAGCTTTTTTCTTCTCAGTAGAAATATACTGTTGTCTGGAGGTCACAGCAAGGGGAGTTGACAGAGACTGAGGCCCCAGCTGGTCCTCCTGCAGGCTGCAGATGCTGGAGCAGCATGCAGCCTCCAGCCCAGGGTTTACTCCCCCACTCAGCCATTCAGCCAATCAATCACCCTCCTTCCTCCACCTCTCCCTGCTGTCTCTCCTCTCCCCACATGGTCCTTTGTATCCCTCACAACACTGACTCTCACTTTAATACCGACTCATCTGTACACTCCAACACATCACAATATCCCCGTTTTTACTACATCTACCATTATTTAGGCCTGCCGTAAAATAAGGTTAAAATGTAATTAAATTAATAACAAATAAATAAAAAAGGTACTACTAGGTCTAATACATATTACGGTATATTATGGTAGTAGTAATACCATAACAAGAATGATGCTAAGATGCTATTAAATCAACATTTAAGTAAACTTCCCTTGAAAAGGCAGTGGGAGGAGTAAATAGCACCCATCACCTTACATATTGTAGGTCTGTAATTGGACTAATAAAAACACTAAAGTAGCCTACACACGTTGAATATAAACTACTGTAGGGCAGCCGACGTACATGCTCATGGGAATCCATTGTCAATTGTCGATAATAAGCTAGGTACGGTTTTTTTTTAAACATTTCTACCTAAAATAAAGTACAAGCCAAATCACTCCCCTTTCAATGAATCCACTGAAGACATCGATAGTGAGCGAGCTAACAACAAGCTAAAGGCCAGCAGGGAACATTAGCACATGAATGATAACTTAACAAAGTGTGTGAGAGCGGCTCACCTCTGATGTTTTCTTCCTTCTCCATGTTTAAGATATATCTTCCTCGCACCGGTGACAATAGAGGCAGGGCGGGCGCGCCTGTCAACCCAGGCAGTGATTGACAGCAGTGTCAGCCAATTGTAGGCTAGGTCTTCGTTACAAGAGGCGGGTCCTTTGTGATTCTTAGCCATGTGGGACCTTGCTAGCTGAGTGAAAGAGGACAATATGGGGTTTAGCTTCTAGCCCTCTGTTACTGTAACCAGTGATGTAAAGTAACTAAGTAGATGTATTCAAGTACAATTTAGAGGAACCTGTACTTTACTTGAGTATTTAAATGTTTTGCTACTTTGTTCTTCTAGTCCACTACAATTTAGAGGTAAATCTTGTATTTTACTCCACTACATTGATGTAGTGCCTTTAGTTAATTTGCATATTTGGATTAATGGTGTGAAATATAATCCATACTAATCTATTAGCATAATACAGTTGAAGAATCAAAAGTAAAGGCAGAGCCAGCGCTCTGAGATCTGCACCCAGCTGGCCTGCACTCCTATCATCCAGGGAGAGCACCTCTTCACAACCTGTTCAAACTAGTCTGGATGGGTTTTTTTCTAACTAATACTCTGATGTAGCATGTCTTTGTTTGAAAAATACAAAATAGATTTTTTTTTTGGAACATTGCAATGTCCCCAGCAAGCTCTCCAAATGAACCCCCGTCACTTCAAAAGTAAAACACGGACTATTTTGGGAAATCAGCTTTGTGTTCACACTCATTGAGTATTACGACATTGAGAGACTTGTCATTGTATACACACTGTATTAGGCTACAATGTGTCATTTTGTAACTTTTTGGGCTGTGTGCCACAGGATTATTCTAATGTAAAAATTGCACACTTATTGCAAATAAAAAAATATCTATTGGGGATTAATCACAATTCAAAGCATTTGGAGCCTTGTACCCCACTAAATTAAGGCCAATTTATATTTCCCTCAGCAAGGTATCTTCAACGGTGGTGCAAACTACGTCATTAGCCAAGGCCATGAAACCAAGGCCTTCACCTGCAGATGTCCTGTTTTCTTTCAAATTCAATTCCAATTCTAGCTGGTTTTCCGGTAAGAAGAGAACAAATTATATAATCAGTCAAGAGACTTGTTTCAGCCATGACCAACATGAATATGATATAGGGAATGGGAACCGTGTTGCATTCTGGGGCGACGCAGGCCTCAATATCCATAGCTTGTCAGCTGTATTGCTTCCAAAATGATTAAGCACAAAATAGAAATGTCGGTAGCACTTTACAATAAGACTACCCTTATAAAGGGTTTACGAATAGTTTGTAATTCATGTATTAATTAGGTTGTGAACACTTTATAAATCATTAATAAGCTTTTATAAGACATGAGATAAACAGGGCGACTGTGACCGGGTGCTTGCCAAATAGTGAGCCCACATTTATCTGATCTGCTAAGCCTTATTAGAAATGGTAGTAACTCATTAATAAATGGTGATTTGTTTCACACTTTACAACAAGGCTCCCTTTTGGCAGTTATAAATGTTAGTAACTCGTAAATAAATGGTCATAAGAGATGCCAAGAAACATCAAGATGGAAGGGGGGGAATCAACTCAGTGAACAACAGATACCAAGGATGCTGGCTGATGAAGAAGACGAAGTAAGCTAGGTAGCCAATATAAGATTTAACAGTACAGATAAATGTGGGTTCACTATTTGGCAAGATGACTAAGCCTTATATTGGCTACCTAGCTTACTTCGTCTCCTTCATCAGCCAGCATCCTTGGTATCTGTTGCTCACTGAGTTGATTCTCGCTAAGTAGCCAATATAAGGCTTAGTCCTCGTGCCAAATAGTGAGCCTGTGTTGATGTATGACAACTATGTTAGAACTGGTTTATAAATGGATCTTAATGATTAATAAAGTGTTTACAACCTAATTCATAACCTAATTATAGACCCTTTATGAATCCTTTATAAGGGTAGTCTTATTGTAAAGTGGTACCGAAATGTCTTTACAGAGAGAAGCTTTTGACAGAGGCATTATTTTAAAATGAGTTAAGAGAAGAATTGTCAAAGTATCTTGACAACTTTCCACCAATCACTGGTATTGATGTCGGCATCTGGAGTTTTAAGTGAGTTACTAGAACGGCAAATTTGAAAATGTTTAATCTTTGGAGGTGAATATCCTAATTTACATCTTAAACAGGTGGTAGGACCTTCAAATCTACAGACCCAATAACACAAACATCCGGACAAAGGTAAGATAGCTAATGTTATGCTAACGGAATGCTCAAAAACTGAGGTTTATCACGCATAATTATTCTGCAGGTATCTAAACTACTACATTTCATGATTAAAATCTCATTCCCTCTGTAGTGTTTTGTGTTACTGTAGTCCAGCAATTATTTTAGCAACAAACAGTCAGCAGTTGGCTGCCTCCCAAGCTGACCACCTTGCCATCTCGTTGCTGCTACCCCTTTCTCATAAAGTCTCCATGCTGCAAATGCATTAAATGTAATCCAATAGTCCTTTTTCTTGATTTGCTGTTGCAGCCAGCAACACAACACTGTTGGTTGTAAACCGACCATGTTTAAAAAGTTAAAACTGAAAGGGGTCAATGAGTTGCGGTTGCAGGTGTCTCTCAAAGATGACCAGTTAGGTGTTGATAATGTCACATTGCCATAGTCACTGTAAACTAATGCAAAGACAGCCAAATAACGTGGAACTCCTGCGAAACCACGTAACGTGATGTGTGGATCGGGACATGTGCATGCATGGAGCGCCGGATGGAACCAACTGATCCACTTAGTCTCAATGTTAATCAGTGTATATTTCCAACGTTTAAGGAACAGATAGTTAGACAATCACAAATGTTGATGAGAAGCCAGTTTAGCCTGATTAGTTCCCACTTTATTTGGAAGTTGGAGGTCTAATGTCATTGTTGCTATTTCTATATAACATTAGACACTAAAACATCCTTATGGCAGTTTCTAACACAAGCCATTGTGTCTCTAAATTAAGGGTTTTCGTGGCTGATCCTGAGTCCTGATCTGAGTCCTGGATTTCGAGTCGTGGCTGAACCTGTCACAGTGGTCCTGCCTGACTCTCATCATACTGCTTCCCTGATGGCTCCTACAGGATTGTTGACATCCTCGTGGATTCATCTTCTTATTATAGACACATGCATTTCCAAACATTTGGTCTACCTACGCTGTAAATGTATTATCTCTTCGATTTACACACAGCATCTATTGCACGTCTGTCCGTCCTGGGAGAGGGATCCCTCCTCTGTTGCTCTCCCTGAGGTTTCTCCCATTTTCCCCTTTAAACTGTGGGGTTTTCACTGAAAGTTTTTCCTTGTACGATGTGAGGGTCTAAAGGCAGAGGGTGTCGTATTGTCATACTGATATTCTGTAAGTAACACTTCAAGTAAACTGTGAATTCCACTGAGACAACTGTAACATTTGTGATATTGATATTGGGCTATATAAATAAACATTGATTGATTGATTAATTTTCTCCCCAGCTTAAGATGAACTTTATCCTTAACTATTGGAACAATATGATGTAGTTACACTACAACTCAATTCCCCATCCTAAAAAACATCCACACACCTATTTGTTACACACGTGAAGGTCGATTCATAAGTATTGGATTTTAGGCAACAATGTAACCAACTCAAGCACTTGAACCCATAGGGACTGTAGTTTGGATAAAACACTTTAATAGCAGATGAATGTTAGAAAGAGGTCATGACAGTAATGACAACAGTTAGTGTGTAACTTACAGGAGCAAAAATCATTTGACACTCAGATTAAACTCAAAAGTCGATATGTTTCTTTTCAAAAGCATTCTTCTCCGGGATGCTATTCATTCTACACTACACCCTTAAGATTTCAAAAATAAAATCCTTTCCTAATGCAATTAAATAAATACATAATATAGGCTAATGTAAGCAGCTGACCGGGGCATTTCAGTTAATGCAATTTAAATAATCAATCACTCAAAACACATTGATAATGTTTTCATACATATGTTATCTGCGATCAGTGGACAAACCCCGTTTTCCAACCCTCATGCATGCCTGAAGAGTTATACACCTTGGCTTGTTAGGTGACAAATATGGAAAATATGTCTGGTATATGTCCAGTATATGTTCAGATACATCTTGCAGTATGTACGTTGGCGAGTTTTACAGTCCAGAAATCCTCAAGCAAAGCTTATGGACTTCAGCTTAAATGTGGAGCTTTTACTGTATGCAACAAAGCTTCCAAACAAACAACAAACATATACAGGAGGTAAATATCTATCTGAGGAAGATATAACACAGCTAGAGCTTTGAGTTAAATCAAGCAAATCCCCACCTATAATGCAGAAGTGCTGCTGCAGGTCTGTGAAGCAGCACACAAAGAAGTCAGCATGGGCTTTTTTTCCCCATGTAACAAAATCATGATTTCTTTCAGCTGTGTCTCATGACTGTTGAATGATACTTTCCAGAAGTCAACAATAGCTTATAAAAAATATTTTCATTTGTTTGTTGACACCTCTGCACACCCTGAAACTGTGATACATGTTTTCTTCAGGGTTCTTCCTTTGGCCTCCTCCTTTTTGACACCCCCCTCTCTATCTGTGATTTACTGCCATGTTACGCCCCTATCCAGCCTCGGCTCTCCTATCACGCTGATTTACAGGATGCTTGCGTAAGATAAGGGAACACATATCAAAACTCCCCAGCGAGGAACACAGTGTATGATAAGGTGCTTTTTGACCGTTTTTGAAGAAAGAGATCACAGAAGCTGACGGTTTTCTTATTCTCATCTTTGTTCTTCAAGTCTGCGGTCGCCTTACTGCCTTAAAGTAACGGTTAAAATTAAATGACTTGATGAAGGAAAAAAGTTTAAATAATGGAGAGACAGCAAGAGAGAAAAATGAGAGAAGCAAAACAATGTTATGTAGAGACAGATGATGAAACTAACTAGTTGCTGATAAAAAAACATACAAATGTCAGGACTGACAGAGTATAAGAAGCTGCACATAAGACACTCAGAAACACATAAAGCTGGGGATAGTCCGGCACCAGAATTATTCTGAACGAGTATATTTGGCCATGGTGTTTGAAAGCATGGAGATGGGGGGGGATGCAGACGAGGAGCATCAACACAGGCCATGCAAACGCAGCTCCTCATCCTCATCTGTAAAGTTGTCAGTCAAACATTCGGAGCACATTGCATACAAATGTTTTCAGATGCTGCTTTAACATGGTGAAAGGTTCCACAGGGAACAGGTTCCTCTCCGGCATCAGGCAGATGGCATGGCGTTTGACAGGTGGAAAGTAGGGGTATCACGGCGGTGCATATATAGATATTTCAAATGGGTTGCGTTTATTTTTCGGTTTTGTGGAACACAGGACGGATGCTTCTTGAGACGCTTTTCTTTTCTCTAAAAGAGACGTGCCTTCTTCTTCAGATCGGTCTTCTTCCAGAGGGCCAGGCGGTCAAACTGCTGCAGGGTCATGCAGAAAACCTGTTGGAAGTCCTCAGGAGATAGATGTCTCTGCAAAAGCATAGCACAAAAGAAAAATACATTTACTTTTAAGCAAAATACCTATATATACATGTAGCAGGTCAAATTTGAAGAAACGGCCCTCATTACTCACATGAATAACTTTGAGACTGTATTTTGGCATTGTCTTCTACCAACAGTCAACATTGGTTGCTTTTAACGCTGAAGGAAATCTATCTGTAAACCAGACTAAGAAGTTTCAGTAGAAGTTAAACTTACTGCCACAGCATCTTGACCCTACTGAAGGTGATGCCAGATCAGCAAAATTCCCACCATAATAATTGTGAATGTATTGAACAACTTCTATTTCGTTGTATATGTTTTAGAACATGCTGCATTAGAAAAAAAGCTCCAGGAGAGATAGTGGTTTGTAAAAAAATGACACCACAAGGTCAAATATCAATATGTAACTGGCGGCAATGTCTTTACAAAAAATGGTTTACATCTTGCACACTTTAAATGTGGTTATAAAACCATTTAAATGTTTGTTCAGAAGTGCATTACGCATACATAAAAGATGATTTAGGTATAAATATATTTAGATATGTGCTCTGTGTTCTCTAAAAGTGAACTGATAACTTAGTTTATTTCAATTTGAAAGTTCACTGCTATATGTTCCAGCAGTCCAGATGGCACCAGCGTTCTCTGTTCTGTGTTGATGGTTCTTCGACGGGCTTAACTCAAATGAACCAGATGTCTTGAGTCCTTTGGCTTGGTCCATTACAACTTCAAACTGAATCAATGGAATCATTCCTGCCACAGGCCAGCTTTACTTCTCTCTCCCAATACTGAATAAAGTTTACTCTCAGGCTGACACAGAAGAGATGTATCCAATCCTTAAATCTTGTTTGTTTTCACAACAAAACCAGGGGTTATAATGCTTTCTGTGTTAAGGTTTTGACATATCAAATTCCACTGAGAAGTTCATCCAAACACAACTCCTGTCCAAACACATGAGAAACCACAAGTAAGAAATGTAAGTTATTATTTTATAATCAAACCATTATTATTGAATTTGTAAGCATATTTCACACACTTTAATGTTTTTATAGAGTATGAGTTCATTATTTGTTTAAGAGATTCATATATTTTACTCGCATTGAAGCACTTTAAACATTTAATGACTCTGATCCTCCTTTAACTGTCAGAACAGCTGCAGTGAGCAGACGGCTGTGCAGCTGGGGGCGGAGCTTTGATTCAGAACAGCGGCAGTGAGCAGACGGCTGTGCAGCTGGGGGCGGAGCTTTGATTCAGAACAGCTGCAGTGAGCAGACGGCTGTGCAGCTGGGGGCGCAGCTTTGATTCAGAACAGCTGCAGTGAGCAGACGGCTGTGCAGCTGGGGGCGGAGCTTTGATTGAGAACAGCTGCAGTGAGCAGACGGCTGTGCAGCTGGGGGCGGAGCTTTGATTCAGAACAGCTGCAGTGAGCAGACGGCTGGGGGCGGAGCTTTGATGCACGAGTAGCGATAACACCTCTGTGTAGTCTGCACTCATGAATCTTCACTCTCGTCTCCTCTGGAAGCCCCCGCCCTCCTCTCGCCTCGACTCCTCCGTAGGCATTGACTGGGACGTCCTTCAACATGGCGTGTCTCGATCGATTAACGGTTCAAGTCACCGAGGAGAGAGGAGTGGAGGAGGGACATTGGGATGAACCTCCCGCTTCCAGTCTGTAAGCCAGGCCTAAACTACATCCTGAGCTTCTATGTTCACATCAATAGAAATCTGTATCAATCTTCTCATTTCACTCTGGAGGAAAGCAAACAATTTGTTATTCTTACTTTGTTTCCTTCTTGTCTAACTATTTCTCTGAATGATGCCTTTGCACTGTGCACTAATCCTGATGGATCTTTGTGTCGTCACCTCCCACAGCAGCCACAAGAAACTGGTCAGAAATGTCCCATTCGGTTGAATTGCCTCTTGATGGAGTGTCTCTGTCTTGGCTTGAGTTTGATTTTTGAAATTGGTTGAGCAGCTGATTTTTTTGGAGCAAACCAGCAGCACTCTGGGGTCAGGGATCAGGAGCCATGTTTGGTAAAACAGAGGTTGCATTATACTGTATGTGACGCCAAAGACAGGGAGTTCTCATGTTAGGCGTATCGAAGGGTTCAATATTTTATTCGGCCTCCCAGAACGGTTTCAGGAACCTTTTTCCCTGCTGCATGGCAAAACTCAACACAGTTATATCGTTTTCAAATGGGGTTTTAAATCCTATGTGGAACTTTATTTGAGACTACTTTACTGACAATAATTCTTCCTGTTTTTAACTGAGGAATCTCAATCTGTAAATAGGTAGTTTAAGAATAACAGGGTTCAATCACTTTTTCACCAATGACTTTCAATGACTTTTCCATGACTTCTCCATGACCTTTACCTAATTTTCCATGACCAAAAACATTACTCTTCTCAGCGGTACCACTGAAAATTGTTTCTTTTAAAATGGAACAGGAAAATAAGGTCTGCATATGCAACATGTTGTGCCTATCTAAAAACAAATCCAATAGGCTTACTAGCTTCTACAGGCTAAAGCAACTAAAATCTCTCACCAGCAAAATACCTCGTCAGTTAAATGCCATTTTACTTTTCATTACTATACGAACCAGTATTTATTATCATTACAGTATTACTATTTCGGCGATTAGATAAAATATAAATTATATTTGATGCAACTTTAGTTACATTTCCATGACTTTTCCAAAACTTTGGGAAAAATATTGTTTTCCATAACTTTTCCAGGGCCTGGAATTTGCATTTTAAATTTCCATGACTTTTCCAGGTTTTTAATGACCGTAAGAACCCTGGAATAAGAACTGCAGGAAATGTGTTATTAAAGGACATGTAGTCAAACTGTGCTTAAAATGTAATTACAAAAAATGTAACTTTTCCTGACCCAGTGTAAGGGCAAGTAGTGTGATACTAAATCAGGAAGTTAAACTCATACTACTTATATAATATTTAATTATATTCAATTCACTAAATTTCACACTTTTTGGACTTTTCTTGGCTTGTCACCGCTTTAACTCATAGTTATCTGGCAGCAAAAACCCCACATGGCCAGTCGCATAACCCATATCACAGTTCAACACCATGTTCCAAAACCATGACGTTATTCTGCTGTCCGTCAGCCTCTCTTGGTGTCAGCCTCTCACCAGGTCAACCACAGTAGTGTTAGTTTGGTTGAGGACTGACGGAGACTAATGCCAGAGAGTTGAGAGGACACTATTGTTAATACTGTAATATAAAGATCTCATCTAAATAAAACTCAAGGCTTCAATATCTTCACATAAACTAGCATTATGATGCCTGACGATGAAATCACCAGCAATCCAAGCTGGTTTAAGGTAGCATTCTTTTAGAACACGTCAAGGATTCTAAAAAACACTGTTTACTTTTACTGATGTAGCAGGATATCTAAAGATCCTTCCATCAATGTTTCTACTTTGGGTGGATTAAACCTAATTCAATAAATTAACAATTGAAAATATGCTATCTGATCTGAATTAAGATGAAATCCCTGCTGAATCCATTTGTATTGAATCAACATTGAACTGAAATGGATGTGAAATGTATCTTTAGGTTTCTGTAGGTTCCTAATTATTCATCAAGTCATTTGAGGATAGATACACAGAAGGCTGTAGAGCTCAAAATGGTCATTTCAACCCCCCAAATTAAACCCCCTACAACATTTATTTTCACCAGCAACAAAAAGTAAATTTGCATTTTTAACTTATCAATTAAATGTAATGCCAATTGTATCCTATCACATGATACTCAAAATCCATTCGCAAACATTTCACCAAGCTGTCAAGAATATAATTCGGGTAGAGAAAAAATGAAATCGATTTTAATTGTATTATATTAAACTAAATTAGTTTTTTTCTTTCTGAAGTAAAGTGAAAGATATGTAGTCTAAAAATAATTTGGGCACTGGGCATTAAATATGAGCTCCTGTGGTTTTCCTTTTTTGTGTCTACTACAATTGTTTTATTTTTCTGGGATAACACTTCACTCAGAGCTGCTCTCTGACACGGAGCCTAGCCTGTATCATGACACATTACAATTCCAATAATGACACCCCTGTCCACATATTTTTGGCCAAAGAGTTATCCATTGTTTATAAAAACAAAAGGAGGCCATTTGGAAACCATCTTTACAGAAATGAAAGACCTGGCTGATACTTGATCCTTCCTATTTCAGCTCTCTGGCTGTGCCTTCACTTCTCTTTGAACGGCCTGTGTTAGATTAGATTAGGATTAGAGCTCACCTCCAGTCTGGTGCGGTCCACGTCCCTGGGAAGCTTCACTTTCACTCTATGCGTCACTGCCAGAACTTCATAAGGGTAGATCTGGCACACAGAGAGTAAGCATTGTGGGAGATTTATTAGGCTAAGCAGCCAAGACTGTTATTCGTAATGTATTACCAAATGAGGGAAATCTTACCTTGTATTCTGAGAGGCATGAAAAGAGAGAAAGAGAGAATTAGTCTGCTGGAAAAAAACCTTTTTATTTGAAACGCACACAAGCACACACACACACACACACACACACACACACACACACACACACACACACACAAACACACACACACACAGCAATAATTCTGCAGCTGGAAAGATGACATCATCGCCCGACATTGTTACCTCCAGTAACTGATCTGGAGCCAGAGCTGCAGGGCTCTGCGTGATTGGTCACAATGTAATCAGGGACTGTAAACTGAGCTAAGATATGTACTAAAGGAAAGATGACACAGGCCGTTTTACATTTTATGGTTTAAGATTATTCAATTATACTATTATCTGGAGGGAAAGGGTCTCTTTTGGGGCTTGTAATATACTGTGAAATAATTTTTGGGAGTTCTACTTAGTTTTTCTATAATAAACATCCATTTATTTGTTGCTAACAGCTATAGGAAGTTTAAGACATTCAGCACTTTTACTATTGTTTTTTCATATCTGGGTCAGAATTTTTAAATCCAAAGTGTCAAAAAGATTAGAAAGTCTACCGTCCAAATGTCTGCAGGTTTTGCAGTGTGTGCTTCAGTGTATAGTATTTTACATTTAAGCACTGTGAGCACTGAAAAAGCTTGCAAATCCTACCATTAGGAGGAAAAGAACACAGAAGAGGAGATAAACATTGTGCATTGATTTTCACTCACCTCTCATGCCTCCCCAGCTTTGGGAGTCTGGGTCCACTTCATCCTCCATCATCTCAGCAGCCTGTAGGAACAAACACAAACACACACACACACACACACACACACACACACACACACACACACACACACAACACACACACACAGACCCTTCAGACCTCATTCACATGTCCTGGCCTTCTTCATGTTGCCAAGAACAGGTCTTCATCGTCAGTTTCACTGCTTTGCCTTCGCTTTGATCCCATTCTTTCGGGTTGACCAATAGGAAGCCAATATGACACATTACTCTGATAGTGAGCTTACATTTCTTAGTTTGGAGTAGAAGGGCAGAACAAAGTCACCCTTTGGTATGGTGAGCTTTGCAACACTCCCCCATGAAAGATTACAGGCTATCTCAAGGGGTACGACGGGCTGTTTGTGAGGGTCCGGTCACCTTTTCTTAGTTCTGAGAGGTGAGCGTTTTCTGATTCAAATTGTTTCTGTGTTGTGCATTGTTCTGTGTCTTCCGTTAACATTTGTTCAATTCAAATGTTAAAGAGTATTTTTTAAAAGAGGTCAAAACTCTGTTTTTTTTATAACTTTATTAAGTGCACTTGCCCAGTAAGTGGATGTTTAATGGAAACTTGTTCAATAATGTATGACCTAGACAACCATTTCTCCACCAAAACTGAAAACAATACAAAATAAAAATCCCATTATACCTATTCCAACATACATGTCAACAGTGTCAACACACTAACCAGTCATTAAACAATGCATCTTTTACAGATTCGACACAGCACAACCTAGTGGTCGCAAACAAAACTTCCAAACACCTCAGCCATTTCTCTGAAGAAGCAGTCTAATATTTACATGTCCTGTTATTGCAACACTTCTGGATCAACCCAGGCGCACCTAATTTGCCCGAGTCACAAAGGTAAGGGTAAATCTACAGCAAAACTTGCCGTATGCAGAATGATGTAATTGTTGAACACATCTGGAAATATGGATGATGTAAACTATCGAGTAGTTACGGAATACTTTTTAGTCAGACAGCCAAGCCACACACCGGAAATTGAGGCGGCCATTAAAAATGCAGCAACCGCAACAACCACAACAACATAAGGCTTCAAAATCAAAGAATATATGTGGAAATAAGAGTACTCATACATCAAAACCTAGCACTTTCAGAGCACTAAATATTTGTGTAATTTATGAATGATTCACTGTTTCATCAGCAAGCAGAGGTGAAGTTACAGGGACAGAGAGGCTGGTGAAGATGCCATTAGGCTTAAGGTGTTATTTTGGATAGTTGATTCTACATTATTAAACATTGTTCATTTCCTGATTGGAAGGGTCAAAAATGGGTAAAGGGAACAACTATAGTATATTTTATTTTGGGTTGTATATGAGTAGCTCTGGCAAGGTTTTTTTGGTCAATTCTGATGATCAAAGTACATGCTGGGATCCAAAGGGTAAGATTAGCAGAGAGAATGTTAACAAAGTCCCAGGTAATTAAAACACATTTGTGTGAAGTGCAACAGTAATGTTATTACCCGTCTGTGTACTGCTCAATTGTTCTTCCAATATTAAAATACATTTTTGTCACGAAAGTAGCAATAGAGGCCCGAGCTGTGACTGAAACAAGATATTTTGCATTGATAGTTTTCGGATGATCAGTTAAAGGAAGTGAAACTTGCAATATATCCTTTGGCAATTCTACTGTGCAATAACCATCATAATTGTTTTTGTGCAAAAGATAATTTTGATAGTACCTCAAACCTTAATACGTTCATGTTCACTTATCTATTAAATGCTGCTACACATTTTTTTAGGCATGAATTTGTGCTTTTTCTCTATATTTAACATGTTAGCTACTTAATAATTGCTTGCCTTTTTATCTGCTATGTCACTTTTGCTGTGGTGCTGTAAATGTCCCGCTGCGGACTAATAAAGGGATTCTGTTTCTGGAGCACCGTGGACAGTATAAAGTTCTCATTTCCTTCTGCAGCTGCAGCTCACCTTGTAGATGCCATTCCTTCCATAGCCAGGTAATGATGCAGTCTTATTGTAGGGGAAATCTGACAAAGAAATACATCCATACACATGAGCTATCTATCACTATGGATATTGTTGGATTCTTGTTAATGACAGCGGGCTGAATTTGAGATATCCTCACTGGAGTGCGAGGTGTCGGTGGGCAGACTGCAGGTGGACTTGCAGGGGTCCAGCTCCTCGGGGCCCATCTGGCCATCTATCTCACTCTTTAAAATCATCCAACTGGTCCTCTGTGAGGAAGAGAGACGAGGGGGGGGGGGGGGGGAGATGGAGGTGATGGATGATTGGATAATGGCAAAGTATGAGTTAATTAATTAGTAAATGGATGTACAGTATTTGTAAAGTTTAGGAAAATGACTTGAAAAGAGAAAGACAAAAACACGCATCCACACGTAGACCCACCTTACTATCCTCCCCATCCTGCCAGGATGTTCTAGAAGCTGTGAACACAGTCAGATGTTAATGTGCTGGATCACACATTGAGCAGAGTTTCACTCAACAAGTATTTCAATGGAATTAGTAAATTGCTATGAGATCAACAACACCGACCATTGCAACATTACAGACGGTCTAATCTATCCTGGGTTTAGTAATCATGGCAATCTGTGCTACTCAGCAAATAGACTCTTGTACTTTGACTTAATGTGCTGTTGCTTGTCCACTACTATCCAGTAAGTGTTACGGGAAAACATAACACTAAACAATGCTTAATAACACAATTCATAAACTGTCTCATGGAATCAATCAATCCTGTAGCCGACACAAACAAATCTCAAATTATTCTTAAATGCTCTCTGTGAGGAATTATAATGACACAAAAATATCCATGGCTCTCAATCCAAACAATGTAAACTAAATTGCATTAAAGCGAGGAGTACCTTTCGTGTCAACATTATTCTAATCTTTGACATAAATTACCAGTTTAAGAGAACAAATTATTTGGACAGCATGATTTTTTTTGCAAAAATTAAGCTTCCTTTTATTTCTTTTGGTCAATGTCTATGGTGATATGATCCATTAACCAAATGCCTGCTAAAGCATTAGCACAAATGCTACACAGATTTAGCTAAATAACTTTGGTAAAAAACGATGATCTTTTATCAGTTCATAGCTGATCATTGCCCCACACAAATAAGTGTAGTCCATTGTCCATGTAATGTCAATTTACACAACTCCAAGGTTAAATCATTAGATACACTCTTTACCTTGGATAGGAAGATAAATACTACCCCCCCCCACACACACTTTTTGGCAGACAGCACACACCTTGTCAGTGACCTCATGTCTGCGTGTACACACACTCTCAAGATGCTGACAGCAGTTGTATCCATCTGTAGGACTATGCTGTGTGCAGCTGATTAACCTGTCATATCCAATCAAGAGGAATGTTTACTCGGATGATGTAGCTGATAAGAGATCTATGTCAGGATGTTTTGAGTAACCCTGTCATGTGAACACATATGTTGAGGGCAACTACAGTGAAAAGTGCTCATCCTAAATTGTCACACACAAACAATGGTGAGGGAAGAAGACACGTGACCGAAACAGTGACCGGTACAACAGTGATGCCACCATACAAAGGAATCATGTGCTCAACTCCTCACAGTGGAACACACAGTCATAACCATCACATGGGCTGGTGAGATGAGTGCAGAGACATGCATGCAAAGGGGGGGGGGGCACAGTTAAGAGCCTTTCTTACAACCATCAGTCCCAAATGGGTTTGATTATAACAATCTGAAATCAAAGTGTTGCTGTATTGCCATGTCAGATCAAACCTTGATATTAGCTAGAGGGAGGAACTGGGCTCCCTCTTATTAGGCTGACATTGAGCCAACAACTGCGGCTGCACAGGCTTCTAGAAGCAGAAACGTTCAATCATGTTAGAGTCTGGCACAACTTCAATTGATGATGTCACACAAAGTGTTTTGCTAACTAATGCAAAACATCCCTGGTGACATCACTAATTAGAATGTGGTTAGAATTGCAACATATGTGAATGCTTCATCCTGTCGGGCCAGGGTCACTAGAGATATAGTGGGTTTAATACCCTCGCTGCAGTGCTCTTACACCAGCCCTATGCATGTAGCTCCATGGATTCTACTGAAGGAGAAATAGATGAACAGGGATAATCACGAGGTGCTGACGGCAGGCGGCATGCAACACATCGTGCAGAGACCAGACCAGAGGATGTTAGGAGGGAGGAGACTGTACCATGCTGTTTGTAGATGGGGGGTTTTCTATAGATATTATCTTTGACCAGAGTCTCTGAAGATGTGAACAGACGCAGAGGAAAGATAAAGGAAGAAGCCAACATGAGAGGGGGAGAGAGAAAGAAAGAGAATGGAGAAAAAGAAGCGAAAGAGTTAGCCGTTTTTGAGGGATGAGGTATTTTAAAACAAAGTAAGAAGGGGCCGCAGTATTGGTTAAAAATCAAGACATTTTTCATTTTTTTATAATTGCAAATCAGACACAATATTTTTCATGCAACATATTCAAAAAGAAATCAATGATATTGGTCTTTGCTGAATTAGAGGTTATTTAATGCAAAACAATTCAATAGTATAAGAAACCACATGGTCCCCATCAAACAGTATTAGCATTCTTTTTAGATTTTTGAATAAAAAAAGGCTCCTTTTATTCTAGTTGCCAGCGCTGTGAACCCGGAAATGTTGAGGACCAATGTTTTATGTTAGAGATGTATATTACAGGTCCCTAGCACATAGAAACTGCCGGATGTGCATCTAAAGTATTTCCTTTTATCCAATTCCCTCTAGTTAGAAGACACATTTGGTAGAATTCTTTTTTCAAACTTACCCCTTGAAACGCGGTTTGACCAAATCATGGGGCAACATACCAAGTGCTGAGGTCACAAATGGGGCTAAAGGCTCTGTTTCTATGCTTCTACAGTCTTCACTCATAAAACCCACAAATACCAAAGCCGTGGCATAGCTGTTGAAGTTTATAGTCATGGAGAAAGGGGTCCAATGCACAAAAAAACAACTCATATTTGTGAAACATCTTTTTAAACTGCCAAGGGTTGACGTTTTAACCATGCAGCAGTACTGTAGAAAAGAGGATTTACAGAGAGCTTCTTATCTTTCAGTCACAGGTCAGGAAATAATGCTACTCTGTAACCTTACCTAAACCTAAGTATCAAGTTAGAAAATAATACTTACATTTTTACAAAAGATTGTTATAGTTAACAAATCAGTTGGCAACAGTTATTTTGCGAAAGCTTGTATATTTATAGTAAATTGTTACAATTTTATAGCTTACCTTGTAATTCATCTCTGTATTACTAATGTCAGCCATATAATGTGTTATGATGCAGGAAAATGAGAGGGTTGCAAGCCGAGCAGTGTGGTTGTTGCCTACCTGGAACGTGGAAATGCCGCGGAGCAGCCACATATGTCGAGGTAGAGGAAGGGGATTTGCCATCAGAATAGGTGGATAAACTGGGGGTGCTCCGCCCACTCTCACTGCCTTCAGGGGAGGAAGTTGGGTAGGCATTGCAGATGAGAGGCAAAAGGGAAAGGGTTTGGGATAAAACAAAGGGTGTTGGGGGGCAAAAAGGCAGCATTATGGTCGGCATATTGATAATGCTCAAAGAAAAAATCTGTTAATATTAAGATGATGCAGGCGACTTGATTACCCAGCCATATACTGTAATTGTATTTATTGTACTTAAAAGTGTATTTAATGTATTTCTAGAGAATCCTACAGGTTCACTGAAATATGAGACACAAACATCCCATAGCATTTTATTTCATAGATATTGTTAGGCTATGTAGTGGCTTTGCCCAAATATTGATCCCCCCCACATCTCCAGATCCTCTTGGAGAGCCCCGAGCACCAGGTGAGCTTGGTGTTGTAATCCCCCCCCCCAACAGTAAGGCATTCTCCATGGCTAATCGACCTCATGTTGGTCCGATCATTGCCAAGCAACAGTACTCTAAAAGCTACATGCTATCAGATACAGTAGATTTAGACTATCCATTCTTCATATCTCTATTTCAAATTGTATTTGTTTTACCGAATGACACCGAAAACCCATGAGACCTCCTTTTGGAAACAGTTAGGGTCTACGAATGCTGTTTTGAACTACCATACTTTCAAGGTGACAAACATTTTCTAGAGAGATGGAGATGCCGATCATGGATATTTTTCAAAAAGACCCTAGTAGGTTTGTGAAACTGCTCTCATCTCTATACTGTATTACAACCTAATGCGCAGTATGTGGAAACACGCCGGCACTAGGCCCGGGTTAGGTGTAGCACCAGAACCACGGCCCTTTGAGTAAACTGGCATGGGATGGAGGTTGTGTCCTCATCACTCGAATATTTTACAATACAAAGTCATGACATTTTTGTGTATTATTATGATTGTCATTAGGATAATGCCAATAAAGGTAAACCTATGTGTTATATGACATGTGTCTAGTTTTTTGTGTTTGTTGTGAGTGTGAGATTGTTACATTCATTAACATTTAGCTGACTTCCTTTATGTGTTCCTATTGTTACATCACAGGCAGGCTAGGTGATGAAGGCACTGGCACCCTTAGGCCAAAAGTAATAAACACTCTACATCCAGTTTAGAGAAAGAAACAGCAGAGAGAGAGTTTAACATTGTGCAGGAGAGAGAGTGTTAGCTGATTGAAAACACACTCTCCCCCCTCAGACAGAGAGGAACCATCAGCAGAGATCGTGATGCAAGTGGATGAGATCACTTACATACACAGCAAGGCTGTTAGTGTTGGTGACTGATCTCACTCTCTCTCACACACACACACACACACACACACACACACACACACACACACACACACACACACACACACACACACACACACACACACCTGATAGGAGTTGTTCGAGGCTTTGGGAGTTTAGGGAGGAGATGTGTAATAATTTATGTGAGCAGATTAAACATTCGGAAAAAGGTGAAAGCCAATAATTAATCAAAACCTTATAACACATTCACAGAAGGGGGAAGAGAGTTTTGGGTTCATTAACAAAAAATAGGAGAAGTACGGAAATGATAAAAAAAAAGCATGCATTATTCAGCCTTGCAAGGGCATAAACTCTCTCAAGTTTCCAAATGATACAAAACAGCTCTAGGTCATTATTTCAGACAGTTCAGTGTGTGTTACTTCCATATGTATCGCTGGATGATAAGAAAATGGAATTCGGGCTTATTGCCCACTGATGAAAACACTTGAATTGCAGTAGTACAAACTGGGAGTCATGCCCTGGAAGAATCACAAACCGGCATCAACGCTTATTGCCATATGTCGGAGAGATTGTAACTTTACGTCATACTCCCACAGCGCCTTCTACAGTATGACACTTATAAGGGGAAACCTGACAGCTCATTCAAGTTTAAGCCTTTTGTATAAAAACAAATCTTTTTCACGGCATGTCAGGAAAAGTTAAGGCCTTAACAAGAACAACGACCAATGTTTTTTTTATTCCACTGGAACTTGCAACCAGAGCCCAAATGACTACTCTGTCGCTCAAGCTATTTCCTTTGTCCATTTCTCCTCCTCTCTTTCATCTTTCCCATTGGAGAACTCCCCTCTCAGCCTCTCTTCACTGCTAAGGAAAAACCACCAAAACCCTTGAACGCGTGTTTGTGATTTTTCTGTGCAAAAGTGAAAGCTCTCACTCCTCCTTTTAATCCGCAAGATCCAAGCTAGCATATGTGAAAAACATGTGTTCCTACTGTAAGGGTTCTGTGAGTAAAAGCATGGCTTTGGAACATTCTTGGTGCAGTAGGTACGGTTTGAAATAGGGCTTTTCCTTTTAATTAGAAAAAAACACTTTATTTGTTGAAATGCATGCCTTGTACAGTCTTGTACTGTGCGTCAAACCCTGGACCTTGATTACTTTATTGGACCGTACTGAACATCCCTTTTCAAAGGTAAGGCTGTTGCAGCTCTGGAGGCAGTGGTTCCTTCAGACCAGGTGGAACATTACTTGAGGTAGACCTCTCAAAATAACAATGTAAAAATGGTGATTGAACTATCTATTTCAGGTTAAAGCTATTTGGGTTGAAATGAGTTTAACATTAAAGTGACAGCCCTAACCTAATGTTTTAAAAATAAGTCGCTGAATATAGTCAAGAGAGTTGTTTCTAGGGAATGCATTTGCTGGCAATGTTCTTGTGCTTCTGCAAAACAAGACCTCACCAATCATTATCTTCAGCCTCCCTGCACACCGCTGTCATTTTATCAGTTAACAAAACACAAAGCCTCAACTCTCGTTCATAATCACATCAAGGACAAAAGGACAACAAACGAGTGTTCATTCAGGAAAACAACAGGGCAGATCAGACAAAGGCAGGCAACAATGAAGTTATCAACCTTACTCCGAATGCCAAATGTGTCAGGTTCAAGTTAAACCATGCAAAACAACCACCACGTCCACAGACACAAGTGAACAAGCAAAATGAGAACACAGAGTGGTCCAACCAATGTACCTCGATGCACCCAATGAAACCCAACAATACCACAATATTGGACAACAACATCACAAAACCTGCTTTCCATTCCACTGGGGAGGGAGACACAAAGAGGAGAAAGACTTCAGGGGTTTTACCGTTAGGAGGAGGTAAACTGAGATGCAGGGATGTCCTAGCTTTAGAGTCAGGGAGGGGGTCCTGTTTGAACCCTGAAGGGATGGGCAGATCAGGGGATGGGGAGAAGATGAAGCAAAGGGAGGTGGTTGGATAAGCCTTTCTGCAGGAGTGGAATGTGCACAGTACTGGTTTGTGATGTTGATTTCAAAGACGATCAAACTGTGGTTACCCAAAAGCAACAAAGCAGCCCAGGCGTTCCCTTTCTCCTCATGAGTAATGGGTCTATGGTGAACCGGGATAACTCATCTTGAGTGTCCAACACATGGTTAATTTGGTGCTAGACCCCAGCCCATGCAACGTGAAGTTAATTCAGTGGTCATATCACAGCACTCCATTCTTAAAGACCTTTGGTCGAATACAGAGAGGACTGATTTTATCTGCTGTAGGGAAGCTGTTTCCATTTTTCTAGTCCTTAATGCAAGGTTTGTACGTTTTCTTTTCAGCTTGGAGAACACATTGGAAACTGTGCTTTAGGGGCACTATGAATCCCCTTTCAAATATTAGTTCTTAATAAGGATGACGGTTTTTGGTTTTGTCTAGGGTTTGACATCAAAAGAAGTTCCGACAAGTTGTCCACTGTCTGTATTGGACCAGATCTTGGTCGGTCTCAGCGTGCTTTGATACCTCTGAAGTAAGGGATGTAGTTGTGCTGCTGCAGCATGGCCAGGGTGGTGGGGTTCAGGTGATAGGACAAGCCTGCACTGCCCACTACTGGTGTGGGCGACAACTTGCCACCACCACCCCCACTCTCTTCAGCCCCAGCAGGACAGTGAGCAGGGACAGAAGGTGAGTCCCTGGCCACAGTGGAGGGGCACCTAATGGCCCCCATGAGGGTTGGAGGCAGGGGGAGAGAGTTGGAGTCTCGGGCCTGGCTGCTGGGTCTACCCCCAAGGCTTACCTCTGGCCCTGAACGTCCAATCAGATCAAACATCATCTTTAATGGAAGTTGGAAAGTATTGTGTATCTTTACAGTTACTTTTTTGTTGCAATTTAGCATGAAAATAAAAGCAAGACTGATGAAATTAAACAATGAATGATACAATAAATATTTAGATTTTAAAGCCTCCATTTATCAAGCTTAGGAAATTGCTGTATGACACATACGGCACTTAATTAATAAAAGATTCACCTGCTTTTTGCCAAATTAGCGTACTTCCCCTTTACATAATATATATTTTTCAAGCCAATCAAATGACTTGACACTCTTTAGTAAACAGCTGTCAAAGATACAGTATGTATTGATTTTGAGATAATGTTATAGCATACATTATGAGGTATTTGTGGTAGCTCTTAAGTCTTACAAGAAGCTGGAGTGATCAAGTCGTAGGTA
Organism: Dissostichus eleginoides; assembly: GCA_031216635.1. Classification (NCBI taxonomy): domain Eukaryota; kingdom Metazoa; phylum Chordata; class Actinopteri; order Perciformes; family Nototheniidae; genus Dissostichus; species Dissostichus eleginoides. Next base: position 23,264,473 of record CM062286.1, on the reverse strand, counting down.
CAATCTGTAGAAGGGATTCTAAACTCTTGATTAAACTTTTGATAGATGATGAAACATATAATGAAGCAATGACAGGTACATATTTACAGACTAAAACAATCACGCAGTAGAGAAGCATGTCATTTCATTTCTGGTTTTGGGTATCCGGAAATCTTCTCAGAATACATGAGAATTTAATTTTGGATGTTTGTAGCAGATGTGTTCTAAATATAGTAAGCAAGCATTTTCCCAATCATCTTGTTTCCTAATAAATGTGCATGTCACCTTACAAAAATCGTGGCTAATGCTTCAAAAATGCAGAATTAAATAATTAACCTAGAGGTTTTCACAAAACAACAGCAATATATGGATAACGTCTCTGTGTAATGTGTGTGCACGAGGCTGGTACCTGGACGGCTGTAGTTCTGGGGGGAGCGGCACGGGGTGTAGCGTCCGTAGCCCCCCAGAGAGCTGTTGGAGCTGGGGCTCGAGGGCCTCCGCTGACGGGGGGACTTCTCCCCATCGCCCTGGACACACAAACACATAAAGTAAAGAGGTCAGTGCTTTTTGTGAAAAAAAGAAACACCCTCACTCCACAATCACATAATAATTAAAAACAAAACAAACACATACACAAAAACAAACAAATAAAAGACAATTCATAAAAGCAATAAAATACTGGCTGCAGCTAAAAGTGCAATGATAAGGCACGGTTAAAGGATCTCAGGATAGGCTGCATTCAAAAGAAAGGTTTTTAACCTTGATTTAAAAGAACCCAGGGTTGGGGCGGAGCTCAGAATGTCAGGCAGTTTGTTCCAAGCTTGTGGTGCATACAAACTAAAAGCTGCCTCTGCAAATTGAGTTCTGACTCTGACAGAGAACATGAAGACAGACATCACTATCTGTCATGTGAAGTTAGCAGTGGACTAATACAAAAGACCATTACACTCTCATCTTTACTTCAAATCTCTTTCCACTCATTTGAAGGTTGGCACACAATGCCAAGATATCGTAAATATAAAAATCCCTTTGGAATAACTTCAACCAGAATTTCCCCTGACTCCCTCGAGAAACGCGGTGCATTCTAACTCATGTTAGGAGGACAGCACCTGCAGCAGGAGCTGTCAATATCTACCGGCTCTCATTGGTTTTCTTTCAGCTGTTTTCACATCCAAAATGAAAAAGTGAAAGAACAGTGCCCTTACAAGAGAAGCTCTTCAACAGAGGCAGAGGAGCATTATTTTACTAAATTAAAGTTAATGAATTACATCTGTACTTATGAATTAGGAGAAGAATGGACTGATGTTCGTGTCTCTCTGGTGTTTGGAGTAAGCACCTACACCTGTCAGCAATGTTTTGAAGCCCATGTTAACAAACAGGTGGATACTGGACCTTCAGATCCAGGGGCATCAACCCGGCAGAAGTAAGACGGCTAGGCATTTCGTCTGGTCGGATACCTCTCCCTCGTTAACTTTTCAAGTTGAAAAGGAATAAAATGCAATCCCATGGTCCTTTTTTGTTTTAATGTTGGTTGTGGGATTGGCTGTTACAGCCGACGACACCACAATGTCAACCAACTATATTTCAAAGAAAGGGAAAAAGGTACACTAGTTCGCTCTGCGTACAGGTCAATGGGTTGTGTTTGCTTGTACCCTCCAAAGATGGCTGACTTTCTATTGATGACATCACATTCCTATTCCCTATAGCAGTGTGTTTTTATGACAGTGCCTGTTACTGTAGATAATCCACAGAATGTACTACTTCTTTAGTAGAAATTTGTTAAAAAGTTCTCAATACAAAATTCAGTGCAGAGGAATTGCATCCACACACACTGAAGGCAAAGCCAGCAACGAGTTGCTAACTTGTGCTAACGGAAAGTACTGAACTGTGTTAACCTAGGGTGGAACGAGAGGGGGGGCGTTAGACTCCTGTCATGATGCTTTCAGCCGGAAAGACCCCACATGAGTGCAGCACAGAGGCCTCCAGCCAGCAGGGGGCAGTGTGCAACAGCCACTATAACTGAATATTGAATTGAGAAACTTAAAATATAAATGACTCACAGTGAGAAGAAATATACAATTTATCTTTTAATTATTTCTAATTGAGATACAAATTTAAAATTAAAACTGGAGCAATAATTGACTAAGATCCTTTTGGCAAAGCTTGAGCCGTGTTAACGGCTGTGTAACTGATCAGGACCAAACTCCTCTTCTCCGGATAACTCACTATCAGACAAATTAGTCTTTTTGTTGTTTGATTTGATCATAACCACTGCTCTGATGAGGATAAACATAAATAAACATGTAGGCAATACAATTGTGAATTTTAAAGAACAATTGAAGTTTATTACAACTTTGTTCTTTTTAAAATGTTTGACATAGTTTAAATGTGGTTATAACATCACTTGCAGTCACCAAGATAAGAGATGCAATGTTGGTATGCAGCTAGCACTGTGATGAGACAACAACAACAAACATGTCATTCTTAAAGAGATGTTGGAGCACTAAACAACCTTATCTTGGTTATTACTTTGATAAATACAATGTTATCATAGCTGATGCCAAAATTAAGAACATCAGACCAAAGTCTTCAAGAAATGTAGCTATTCTTTAAGCAAGTGAACATGTTGGCGTCATTAGTTGAAACAGTGTTTTCTGTGTTGGTCATTTAAACCCTTATTAGCCTTTTAAGAAATCCATTCGCTGAAAAGATCTTCATTCAGAATTCCGGACTTGGTGCATTCAATTACCTCAGAAGGGGTAGAAGGAAGCAGCTGTGGGGACTGCAAACGAAGAAGAGGAGAAAGCCAATGATTAAGACAAACTCATATGTTATATGAGAGTTATTATTGGCTTTTTGTGTGAGAAAAAGTCGCGGAATGACTGTTACTGACTTTACTGTCAGAGTGGGTGACAATGATGTAGGGATAGCTCAATGAAAATGAAAAACCATGAAACCTTTTGGATCAATTAAATTGCTTGAAAGAATAGAGCCATTGTCATCACTTGAAATAATGTGCATTAAAAATGAATGTATTATTATTATATATAGAGAGTATAGGGCCCTCTTGTGGCAACACAGTTGTGAAACTGCGATGCAGCCTTTCATTGGGTTGTACATACTTATGTACGAATTCTTAATGAAAGACGTCATAGAGAATTTGAACTGTGTGGATTTTCAGAAAGAGATGTAAAGCTAGAAAGAGGAACTGAAAGAGGAATAGTTGAGAGCTGTGAGGGGCTCTACCTCTCCGTAGTGCCTCTCCTCAGACGGGAAGCTGACATACGGAGAGTAGGACAGCATGTCTGGCCGGTCGATGTTGTAGATGGCCTTGGTCTTTGGGAGGGCTGCCAGGTCCTTGTAGTCCAGCATCTCCTCTCCGAGTTTAGCCTGGCAGCAGAGAGAAGAAACACTCCTAAACAATCAATCAATCATGTTCTGGAATATTTGTTTTCTGAGAAACATGTATTGGACAATACGACAGATAATTCGTATGCTGCAGGAAACTGAGCATCTCCTGCCTGGATGTGAGGAGTGTGTGTGAGGAGTGGATGTGAGGAGTGTGTGTGAGGAGTGTGTGTGCAGTCTTACATAGATGACTCTGCTGGGGGAGCCTGAGGCGCTGGAGGCTGGGACCGAGGTGATGCTCTCAGAGGAGGTCCGGGTCACCTGACACACACACAGTTACGTTGAATAGATGAGATGCACACAGGTTAGGCCAGGTGACAAGAAAAAGACTTATCTATCACCGTTGTTTCCATTAAGGGCATGCTTAAGATATTTGGATCTGATTTACACTTTAAATCTCCCATTTTTCTTGTCCTTTAAGCAAACACATTAAAGCAGTTCATTATGTACATAATCGGTTTTTTACCATTGTAATTAACAAACTAGGTTTTTGTTGTTGTTATCCAAAATCTAAAGTTACATCTTCCAACTGTTTGTTTAGTCCTACAACAATTCAAAACACTAGATTCCATTTGCTAATATATAAAGGTTAAAATGTTATCCCATTAACTCAAATCTAAGTATCTACATTTTAAATCATTCTTTATCATTTTTTCCCACCAAAGAGCACATTTTTGTTTCACTATGTTGGAACAGCACATTTGTGTAGCACAGTGAATTATGATTAGTGAAGCTCTGCCTAACGTGGGATATCAATCAGTTGTGTTAAATCACATGTTGAAGACAGAGTGGACCTTTCCTCATCAGTTTGTTTGATCTTAAGTTAAGGCCTCTGTTTCTGACCAGTTGTGTGCGTGTTAATCTCTTCATTCATCCTACAGATGCAGGTACTGAAACACATCACTCATGTTAGAGCATCCTGTACTGTACGTGCACAGACTGATGATCAGCATGGGACAGCATCATCATTCACTGACCAATCAAAGGTCTTTAGACCTGCTGGCTGCTGCTACATGGAGCACCTACAGAAGCATGCAAAGTACTTGCTTTCAGACCAAATACTTAGTGCCCAGCACCTAGTGCCAGCACTTAGTACCCCCATGGAACTAAGTACAGATCGCGTTCACACCGGAATAAGTTCCCTGAGGGAAGATTACGCAAATGAAGCCGCTGACGTCACTTCTTCTTCTTCTGCTTTGGGTTTACTGGCAGGCCGCAAACCACTTCACGGCGTATACTGCCACCCGAAGTCCCCGGCCGGAAGTCCCCGGAGTTGGGGACTGGCTTCAGTAGAAGCTGCTGGGACTCCCAGCAGCTTCTACTGAAGCCTTCCGAGTAAATCGCCAGAACGCCGACACCTCCTCATCACTCCACCGCTCCCATGTTTTTTTTTTTGTGTTGCCATAAGTTATTCTCTCTCCGTTGGTGCGAATGGCTAATGCTAATGCTAATAATGCTAATGCCAGCAAATACAATGGCGGCTTCACAAAACCTTTCAGAGTTTTACGGGGCGTGGTTTGCAATTCGCCCAGCCAATCGAAATTGGTACTTTTTTCTCCCCAGGATCCTACCACCTCTGTAGCAGGAACTAAAAATGGGGGAAAAAGTTTTCGGAACTAAGTACTCTTTTTTGGTGTGAACGCAAAATTTCAGGCACTATCGGAACCAAACGGGAAAAGTACGGGTAAAAGTACTCCGGTGTGAACGCGCCTATGGATGGTGTCAGCAGCTCTGAGAGCCCATGCAGCAGATGGGTGGGGGTGAGGGGGTCAGGTGGGATGTTCAAACCAACCTGCTGCTCAGGGACTTCAGTGAGCTGGATCCGGACCTGCTTCTGGGAGGGGGAGGGGTTACGATCAGGGGAGAAGGATGGACATGAAGGAAGGGCAGATACTGGATGTAAAGCTGCAGGGTTCTGATGAAATGCTAAAACAATGGCTGTTGGTTCTGAACTGTAAATAACCCTCCTCTCCGCTCAAATCCTGCATGTGTGTACTGTTTGTCTTGAGGATGATCTTGTCATTTGAACAGCTTGGTGGATGTTTGTTAAATAAATCCAATACTAACATTAAAACGTCATAGACTAAAATGTAGAAACGCTGTAGTGTTGAATATAGACAGAGCACTTTAGTCCATGTCTGATGATCACTACATATCATTCAAATGTTCATTTAGTCTTTCTGACTATGACTGTGATTTACATTAGATCTCTTTTATATAAAAAAAGACATTTTAGACATTTAGCAGGCTTTATCAGGAGTCTGGAAAGTTGTTAAGGAATTTCGATTAGAGAGGTTCAATTTAATTACTTTTGTGTCCTTAGCCAATCATTTGAAGCAATTTTCCTCGCTTCATTATTAGCTGTACAATTAAGAAACCAATAATATCTCTTTGGAAAAGTAATTATTTTGGCTCTTTGTTGTCTTCTCCACCCACCTTGCTCTTCTCCTCCTGCTTGGCTGCTTGTCTGCATGGGGGGTGCCATATGGAGGAGCCTGAAGACACAGAGACGCACACAGTAACTGGGATCATTCCCAACATTTCACCTGGGTCTAAAACTGGCCAACAAATCTGGTGAGACACTTTAAAGTAATGGTGGAAAAAGAACTCAGATCAAGTAAAAGTTATAATACCACAGTGTAGAAATACTCTGGAACAAGTAAAAGTACAAAGTATTATCATCAAAATTGACTGGAAGTACCAAGTATGTAAAATGCAAAAAAATAAAATAAGAACCTGCATAGAAACTGGTACTTAAACCTGAGTAAAGAGAACAATATTTTATTCCAAATTATAGTTGAGTAGAAGTATGAAGTAGCATAGAAAGGAAATACTCAGGTAAATTAAGTATCTTAAATATTTACTGAAGTGCAGTACTTGAGTTAATGTACTTAGTTGCTTCCCACCACTGCTTGTGAGAAACCCAACAACCAATCCCTCTCTGGCGCCAGCTGATGGTCAACATCATGGACGGAAACTTTACTAGAATATTTTTGTTTATGATTCAGGCCTAAAAGACTAATGATAACACTTTTATTTTTCACTTTCAATTTGTGCTTGGAGGTCATTAGAGGTCATTTAGATTTTTTTTGTTTAAGCTACTAGCATGGTTACAGAATCTTAGTCTTGAGATATAGAAATGTAATACTTTTACCAGAGTCTAGATGGACTCAATTAGAAATGTTTTTTGTCTAACAATGGACAGTCAAGTGTTATAGGCTTCAACACTTTCCAGAAAGGCTGACACAGTATCTGTCTTGAAGCTAGGAGCTATTAAAACATATCAAAGATTGGAAGCCTATTATTCTTCAGATCCAAAAACTGATCTCACCTTGCAGGTACATTTCTTCTCCCTCTGCAAACATCTGCTCACAGCGGGCACAGCGGGCACATGAGGGGTGGTAGTGCTTCTCTCCAGCCTGTGAGGACCAATCAAAAGCAGGTTCTGACCATCAGCACGTTTTTATGACTTGTTTTGCCTATAGGTTAATTGCTAAAAAGGAACAAATTGTGCACTAAGATGTGGGAAAAAATCTAAAGTCGAAGAACAGAAGAGCATTCATTTGGAATGAAAAACAGGGTCTGACATAATGCAAATCAATAACATATTTGCAATGCCCGCCATTTTCAAATTCCCCCACACCAGTGTTTCCTGTTAGCTAACCAGTGTTGAGATAGCCATATTAGGTTGAACACTTAAAACCAAAGTTAGTTATAATCAAATATAATCAATTATATTCTTGTATAACCCAAAATGAAAATGCTTCATATTTTATGGTTTTCTAAATTTACAGTATAAACAAAACACAAGTGGTTTGTTAAGTTGAGTGTAAGGCCTATTATGGTTTATGGGTGTCAGTGATAAGAAAGAGGAGACAGTTTCTTCACTCTTCCCTCACAGCAGTACACAGGGGGGGGGGGGGCTCCTGACTTGTTGGAGAAAGACTGAGGCCCCAAAAAGGTGTTTGTGCCATAGCCGAGAATAATATTTTGCAAGTCCTGCACACTAGAGGCCATGCCCAGTTTCCACAAATATGGGTATGGAGGGGGTGTCTTTAGGTTTTTCTGTCCTGTTTCGAGCATAAAAACACTGGCAGAGAGGGAGCAAACTAGAGAGAGGGGGGGTTCCCCTGGTATGCTCTCTCCCGGTAAAGCTCTCTCCCTGAGAGCTGGGTTTTCCCTCGGTAAGGTTCTCTCAAACTTGGTAAATATTGCTTAAATTTCTGTTTATTGAATTCTGAGTGAATTGTTGGATGAAAGTTTGACACTGTTAGATTCCACTGACCATTTATGAGGAGCTGCCTCTGAATGTTGTCAGGCTATAGGTGTGAATGTTAGCCCCGGCGATCCGTGAGGAGATTCCTTTGGATTATGTCGGAAGACTTTAATGTCTAAACTATGAATTAAGGTTTCAGATTAGAAAATGACCACCGCATGATATGTTTTATATTATTGTCATGTTGTAACGAGAGAAGGTAAAACCCTGTTCAAGTGTGGACCAATTTTTCTTCAAATAAACTGATCCCACCTTTTGGATTGAGACAATTTAAAAGACATCTGCGCTCTCCTCTCCTGCTTAAAAGGTAAGATTGCACACTGCCACACTCACACTTAGGCAGGGCCACACCTCATTACTGATATCAGAATCCTTCGGGATCGCTTAAACAGATTTAGCGGGTCGTCTGAATTGAAACAGCAGTTAATTGAACCTGGTTCTTCAGGAGTTAATAGAGGTGAGATCTTGCTGACGTTGGTGGATCTGAGCCAAGCAGTAAACTTACATAGACTCAATAACTTCTGTTAGGTCAATTAGTAGGTCTGAGTAATTTGCCGGAATATATTATCAGGCCTCCCGACTCCCAAGACCAGCTAACCCTGATGACCTTATCTGGTAAACATTGGAAGGGAATTACACAGCTGAATGCTCAACACCGTCATGGAATAATGTCTCTAGAAAAAAAAGAGGAGGGGGAGCTAATGCCTGCTCAGAATTCTACCGGCAGATACTGTTAAATTCTGCCGTGATTAAACGCCATCATGTTCCAAACCACATCAAGGATTATTTCTGAACAGTTCTCTCTCACGGGTTTACCACAAGGTGAGTTCCTTTTTTTATTTCCTTCTTTTTTACACATAGTCTCTCCAGTACAGGTTAGCTCTGAGTGTTAGCGATGCTTGCTAATGTAAACAAAGACCATATTACGTCCAAAACACGTCAGGCATTGTTTCTGATACAGCAACGTTTCTGATATGAAGTGATTTACGTCATATCGGACGCCAATCTGGATTAGCTCCGTCGTACCCATGGATGTATAATAAGAACTGGATACAGCGTCGGAGGCGGGGTCTCGTTCTTTCCTATGAGCGCTGCTCATTGGCGCATGAGGACAAAATGGCCCAACTTTTGAGAGAGCGAAACGTCACACATTACCCGTCATGCCTGGCTATCAGAGCAGAAGAACCCGTATGTGCGGTCACAGAGCATGCGCCCCTTAAGTCCCGCCCCCCGAGCTCCCACTCTCGGCTCAGTAGAATGAATGGAGAGAGAAAATAAATTTAGATTCGGCTTTTAGTGCATTTTACAACTTTAAGGACCTAATGATTCTAATAAGGGCTATACAATAGTTAATTTTACAGTCTTAAGGTTAACATATTTATAAAAAACATATTGGATGTTGTTTTGAACATTTCTAGTAATTCCAAGAGGTGGCGGACTCGAGTCACATGACTTGACCCGAGTCAGACTCGAGTCGCATATTTTTGGACTTGAGACTTGCTTGACTAACATTGATAAAAGACTTGACTTGACTTTGACTTGGTATTCATGACTTGAGACTTGACTTGAGACATATGACTCGAAAGGACTTTTTTAAATTAAATATTTGCATTTGTTTTTGTATTGTACGGAGCCCCTAAAGGGCAATGAAAAAAAAAAAAGATACTGTATCCCGTTCGCAAGAGAAAGTTACCAGAGCGCCAAGTAGGAAGTGGAGCACACAGGAGACAACCGTTTCTTTGCAGACTGTAATGTTTATGTTGGGAAATGGCAGTGCATACATTATTTTAGATATATTTCGAACTCGGACTTTCATTCACTTCATGAAATCGCTACAGCACCAGGAGGCAGCGGGACGTGTAACTCCGTCTCTGAGAAGAGCAGCACCAGCGCGCAAAGAGCTGTGCCTTTTACGCAACGCCTTCACTGTGTAGACTTTCATTAGAACAGCTAAAGAGCGACCATAGGCTGCTACTTTTTAACCACACACACCTCTACACACACACACACCTCTACACACATCGAACTGCCCGATTAATCCCCCTATTACTAGTTTTATGAAGGAGATGTCTCGGACATCTCCTTCATAAAACTAGTAATAGTCATCATGTCCGGTCACTAAGGCGTATGATGTGTGTGTTTGTGCTCTGCTCAGCTCTGCTCTGTGTGTGTGTGTCCGACAACGGCATTTGTTTTCAAATTACCATGAACAGTAAATTACACACATCTGGCCAACTCCATATGTATATGTGGGTGTTCCCAAATGAAAGAAATGTGTTTAATCTTAATGTCGCACTGTTTGCACACAAACACACACACTATGAAAAAGATGATAGCAGTGCAAGACAGAAAGAAACGTCTCGTGCTACAATTCAATAGCTACATTAGTCTCTCTTTCCACCTGCATTATTGTCCTTTCAATTCCATGAGCCCAGGCTGAGGCTTTTATACATCTGTAGTCTCCAACTTCACTGCTAAACTATTTATCTACAGTAGCCTACATAACTTGTTAATGTCATCAAATATTCTTTGATTCAGCCTGTTATCTTTATTAATGGAAGTAAAAAAGGTCATTTTAACTTCCAATACCCCACTTTGCAAAACTATTATCTCAGACTTGATGAAAGACATGTCATTCTCTGTTTATATTACTTGAATATTTTGATCCTGCAAATTACACAGTAAAATCAATAGTATATACTTAGGCTATGTAAGGGTAAAAGCACCAGTGTAAGTGAATGCGTTTTCTGAACAAAATGAACTGTGTTTCTTTCTTTTTTTCTAGCTGCAGTCACTAGTAGGCTAAATAGCTGTATATGACCTGACCTGACCTGTATTCTAGTCGATGTATTTATCTATAAATCCATCAATAATCATCACAATACATTACATTTAATTTGGCTGACGCTTTTAACCAAAGCAACAACAAAGAAAGTGCAGATAGATTCACCTCAAGCAAGTCATACCGTTGTGAGTGCTGGTGAATTAGTTACAGTAGTAAAAGTGCCTAGTTATGTGATGGTACCTCCAGGACTTTTCCGGTGATGTAGTTCTTGCAGCTCTCACACTGGATGCCAAACATGGCGTGGTAGTCCATCTCACAGAAGGGGATTCCGTCCCTTAAGAAACACACAGTCAGCAGGTCAGTCAGCAGCAGATACAGAGTCCTGTCTGAGCATTAGCATTACACACAAGGAAACATTTCACACGTGGTGCAAAGTAACTAAGTATATTTACTTTTTTGACATATCTGTAATTTACTTTTCCATTTAAATCTACTTTATACTTCTACTCCACTACATTTCAGTGGTGAATATTGTACTCTATTTATTGTAACCCTCACACTTACTCTGTACATAAAAACACAATTAGCTGATATGGTATAATGCAGTGCTGTACTACTTTTCCACACAGTATTTCTAGTATCTACATGTGGTCCACATTGAAGCAGGCCGTTGTGTGAAAGCTTTGGCTGTGATTGGGTTATGATTGTGACTCTTTTAAGTTGTCTGTAACTGTGCTGCTGCCTATCTAGGGCCAGGACTCTCTTCGACCTATCCTGGTTAAAATAAAGGTAAATAAAAATTTTTTAAATGCTATATGCATTTATCAGGATAATATAATAACCATAATAATAGAATACTGTAAAGATCCATTTTGCATAACGAGTACTTTTGATACTTAATGTACATTTAGCTGATAATACTTAAGACTCAACTTAAGTTTATTATTCATGTTTTCTATTTAGTTTAATATTAGTTTATACGTTTACTGAGTGACATCCAACACTAACCCTAGGACAAGTAGTACTAGGTGTGATATTAAAGGAAGGGTCCACTCATTAGATAATTAATAAAAACTTCAGTATTTAGTGAAACATTATGTTTAAACCATACCCTGAAGAAATCAGCGATATTCCCCGGTAAATAATGATTTTATAGCTCTTTTTTATCAAAACCTGTATATTCCGTCAGGCAGCTGCCATTTTGGCCATTTTCAGTAGTCACATGATCCAAAAAACTAGGTCGTGACGTCATCTATGCGTTCACTTTGTAAACACACGAACAGCTCGTTCGACGAAAACATGGCGGAGTATTTGAGTTCGGACTCGTCAGCCGAGGAAGAAGTTTTGAGCAATGTGGAGAGATTGGATGGGGGAATTCAGCCATATAGGTTCGAGCCAAGTGGCCAGAACCGTCAGGAATCCAGTGACGATGAGGATGAACAGCGCGGTGATCTTGCTGGAGACGATCCCTTTACTCGTGCAATTGATTTCGGGGGGCGAGTAGGGAGACCTGTACATGAATGGTGTACTTGCAGTCGGTGTGTAGCCATGGACAATCCTCTGATGAACATATGTTGTCATGAGCTTGAAGAGCTTGAAAATAAACTGGTCACAGACGACTTGGATTGCATATGTTTACACAGGGAATTCGGCACTGTGGTGTTAGAAGAAGCTGTATTGAGAACAGCACTGGTTGCCATGAAGGATGTGAAACGCACCTCTTAGGTTGAACCAATAAATGAAAGGTGGGTACATTTAACGGGTACAGCCCTTTCTTCTTAGCATTATATACTTTACAATTAAAATTAACATATGCACAATATTTTTAAATTGTAGTGCCGATTGTCAAGCATGTCAAAAATACAATGCCAAAAGAAAAGGCCTGATGATGATGATGATGATGATGATAAATCAATCGTGAATATTAAATAAGAAAAGCGTTCATTTCAGGCCAAACATCTTATTTGTTTAATTCATCATTAAAAAGTAATAATTTCATACATATTTCCTTAGATATACCGATATTTCACAGTGTAAATAATATACATATATTGCTACCACAGATTAATTATTATGGTGGCATGATGTTGACATTGACTATGAAATTAAATGTATTAACCAAAACACGAGGACGTGTATCAGGCAACATAAATCACTAAAGAGATATATACAGCCAAAAAAATCTGAATAAATATATACATGAAGTGGACATTTTTCTCAATGAACAGGTGAAAACAATCAAAATGCCCTAGAAGCACTCTGCTAGCTGTGAGTATTTTGACAGAACTGAGACTGGCTGTTAAAAAGTCAAAATGAAACTTATCTTGAAATATAATTTGTGATAGGAACACCTGTTCATTACGATAAAAAATATATCCTATTTGCAACAAAATACAATGAGGCATATTTCAATGGAATTGTGAGAACAATGGAGAGTAACTAGAGTCATTTTGTCCAAACGCATAGTTCACGTCACGTCCGGTAAAATAAGTCATGTGACTCGTCAAAATGGCGCCGCCCACAGGGTTGATGTTATTTTGGTAATTAATCAGCTTAAAATCACTGATAACGTCATCAGATTAAAAAAAATAAATAAAGACTGGCAGAGACTGGTCTGTTTTATCGTATGATAATTATTTAAAAATGCGTGTCATGAGCATTCCCTCCCTTTAATGGAGCAGTGTGCTCACAGCAGCTTCAGACTTACTTGCTGATGTACTCAGCATTGAGCACCTTGTTGCACACTTTGCATTTGAAGCAGCCGAGGTGCCAGTGCTTGTCCAGTGCCACCAGAGACTGTTCGTTCTTAAACTCCTTCCCACAGCCGCAGCAATCTGTGGGGAGAGGACAGCAGAGAAGAGGACATTCCAATACATATGACACTTAATAGTCTGCCAGCATTGTGAACCTGGAAATGTTGAGTTTTATGTCACAAATGTAAAGTAACTTGCATACTGTATGTTGGGCAATTTGCACGACGAGCATAAATTGCGTTAATTAGCATTATAGCCTGTGCAGACAATAGTTCAGAAATGGCTTGGCCGATTCGGACACTTTGGGAGTGGGCTTGGGATTATTGAGGATGCTGAATCAATTTCTGACAGTTTCAGGATTAAAAATGCCAGTTTTACCCAGAGGGCCCTGTTTGTTCTCCCGGAGGGTAATTTTTGGTCGCTTTTTAAGTTTTAGGGGAGTCTGGATCATTTGGATCAGGTAATTGTTTCTGCATGGCAGTTCCCTCTTAGGTAATTTGGTTTCATGAACCAAAACGATTAAACTAGCAGTGGACATTTTGGTGTCCTGAGAAAAGGACTAAACGCAATTTAAGAAAGTTCCAATTTAGGGCACAAAATGAGGATAACAAGCAGTGTGACGGATCATAATTTGCAGGGAGCACAAGTCTACTTTTGGCATGATTTCTGTTTGGAGAGAAGGCCACAGGAGACAGAGACAGGGTCAGAGACAGGGTCAGAGACAGGGTCAGAGACAGGGACAGGGTCAGAGACAGGGTCAGAGACAGGGTTAGAGACAGAGACAGGGTCAGAGACAGGGTCAGAGACAGGGACAGGGTCAGAGACAGGGTCAGAGACAGGGACAGGGTCAGAGACAGGGTCAGAGACAGGGTTAGAGACAGAGACAGGGTCAGAGACAGAGACAGGGACAGAGACAGGGTCAGAGACAGGGTCAGAGACAGAGACAGGGTCAGAGACAGGGTCAGAGACAGGGTCAGAGACAGGGACAGGGTCAGAGACAGGGTCAGAGACAGGGACAGGGTCAGAGACAGGTCAGAGACAGGGACAGAGACAGGGTCAGAGACAGGGTCAGAGACAGAGACAGGGTCAGAGACAGGGTCAGAGACAGGGACAGAGACAGGGTCAGAGACAGGGTCAGAGACAGGGACAGAGACAGGGTCAGAGACAGGGTCAGAGACAGAGACAGGGTCAGAGACAGGGTCAGAGACAGAGACAGGGTCAGAGACAGAGACAGGGTCGGAGACAGGGTCAGAGACAGGGTCAGAGACAGAGACAGGGTCAGAGACAGGGACAGAGACAGGGTCAGAGACAGGGTCATAGACAGGGACAGAGACAGGGTCAGAGACAGGGTCAGAGACAGGGTCAGAGACAGAGACAGGGTCAGAGACAGGGTCAGAGACAGGGTCATAGACAGGGTCAGAGACAGAGACAGGGTCAGAGACAGGGTCAGAGACAGGGACAGAGACAGGGTCAGAGACAGGGTCAGAGACAGGGTCATAGACAGGGACAGAGACAGGGTCAGAGACAGAGACAGGGTCAGCGACAGGGACAGAGACAGGGTCAGAGACAGAGACAGGGTCAGAGACAGGGTCAGAGACAGGGACAGAGACAGGGTCAGAGACAGGGACAGAGACAGGGTCAGAGACAGGGTCAGAGACAGAGACAGGGACAGAGACAGAGTACTGACTGTGGACGGCCTGGATGGGTGCTGGGCTGGTGGCAGGGAGGGGCTCGGTACACTTCTGGCAGATACACTCCTTCCCGTTAAATGTCACTCTGTCGCCGGCGGGGAACGGCTGTCTGCAGACAGGAAGCAGAGGAGGAGGTCAGACTGATCCCTGTGTGCTGCCCACAGCTTACACAGTTTATCTGAGCCTCTGAAACAGAGTGTAGGCTGCTTCAGAGGCTGAGGAGCTTTAAAATGTTTCACTGCAGTTACAATAATTACATACATACACCCAAACCTGAGTGAGTTCTCTGATCTGAAATACGAAGTAAAAACTATTGTAATGTATTTATTACGAAGCAGGAACATTTAATCTATATATTTCTGTGCTTTAAATAAAAAATGTAGAGAGATTTTGAGTTAATGAGAATAAGTATTAAATTACTCAAGTATATAATCTGCAAAAAACCCAGTGTGAAACATCAAATTGTCAAATAGTTATTTCATTTATTTTAGCTTGGAATTTATATGGACACCCCTTTTCCCAAATGTTTGTGTCCTTTGGTGACGGTGGTACACTTGAGCATCATGTTAAACAGAGTTTTATGTCTGAAGGCATGAAGACAAAAGAGTGTAGAGAGAGTAGAGCAGTAATTAAAACAGTCATCTACATATAAGTGAACTTCTAATGGTTTCGAACATCCGAACCAAGCTTGTTACTAATGTTTGAAAACGTGACCCCAGAACTAAACTGATTTGATTCAAGCTTGGTCACATTAAGAGACCAATATTGAAGCGCTTTTGCCAGCACATATTTTGTTCTGCACAATAAATTGTGTGCTTCCAACTTTGTGTCAATAGGACAATACCCCTTCGTACAAAGCCTGTTCCACACAGATGTGTTTTTCCCAGTTTCAGTACTAAGAATTAGACCTTAACATCAGTGTTTGGCCTCAGTAATAACTGAATAGGAGAATATCTCTGCAGCAAACATCTGGTGGGGGGTGTTATACAAGCATGTAACGCCAAATCCCTTTATAGACATTATACTTTTAAGAGGAATATTATATACACAATGAAACAAAGTTAATGTCTCCTGGCTATGTATGTGCCACTCCAACACAGCTGAGCTGAGATTATAGATGATTCATGTATAAAAAGTAAAAACAGTACATTGATTGATTTGCCCTATTTTAATATTCTGCACAATAAGCCTGTGTGTTTGGCTATCACAAAAGCAATATTGTTATAAGATAAGAGCACAGGATTTTGATGATCACATTACAAACCTCAAAGCCACACTGGAACATTGTGATCTCAGGTTCAGCATGGGTATGACCAAGGGTATCACCAATGTATGATAGCACAGGCACATGCAAACCCCCCCCACTGTGGCCTAGCTGTGGGAATGGGCTAACGATACGTACAATTCCTGCCTGAGGGAGGCTATCATTACCTTTCCAGGCCTGAGAAAAAACGGTGGCCACACACACAGAAACACATGAACAGAATTATGTTAATTTGTCTGACAAAAAGGGGCAAAAACAAAATGTTTTTAAAGAGTTGAGTCAGGGTTGCATTGACAAACAGAAATGAGCGATGGACTTGTGAGCAGGTTGAGTGTAAGGAAAGCGCTCGAGCCGTTGACAAGTCTTAAATTGAGTCGATCTTTTTCAGCACTTTTAGGTCTTCTTGTGCATGTTTGCCTAAAAGTGTAAGCCATTGACACATGGAAGTGTGTCACACTGTGTCTTACTTGCAGGAGGCACAGACGAAGCAGCGGGGGTGGTAGGTCTTCCCCAGCGCGGACACCACCTCCCCCTCAATGAAGTCCTGGCAGCTGAAGCAGCGAGTCCCATACATTCGCTGGTAGTCCAGAGTACAGATGTACTCCCCCTGACGCACGAAGAAGCCTCCCTGGGCCAACTCAGCTCCACATACTGTAGAAAGTTTGGAATGCAGAGAGGGAGGGTGGAGGGTTGTGGAAAGGTGAGAGGATAATGGGGAAGGGAAAGATCGAAAGAAAAATGTAAAGAAGTGTGAGAGAGATGAGACATTGGAAATACACATGCTTCCCTGCACATTTACATCTTTAAGCTAATTCCAAAGCAAAGCCATAGTGCAAACTTTCCTGCAGAAAATGCGTGCGAATGCTGTAAACTGTGAACATTTGTGGCTGAATTTAGCTGAAAATGCAGAAAAAGCTGAATATTTTATTAGCTGAATGGTCTCTGTAGCTGCTTTTAGCTACAAAAACCAAGTAAGTGTGTTGCTGAACTTAGCGGAGAAATGCAGAAAGGTGAAATGATTTGAATCAAAATTGTTACAGCTCAAAAGCATTGCAATGACTTTGTCCTGAAATAGCTGAATAAGTTAATAGTTGAATGGTTTCTGCAGCTGAAAGTAGGCTGAAGGAGTTAGATATGAAATGTAAGTAGTAGTGAATGAATGTTTACAAACACCTGTGTGTGTAATCCCAGAGATCAAAGGTTACCGTGGTGACGACGTTATCAAACACCTGTTTAAGTGAGCCCAGAGATCAAAGATTTCCATGGAGATGTGCTGTGAAAGGAGAGCCTTTCCATTGTTCTGAAGGAGAAATAAACCTCTTACATTTCTAACTATAGTTTAAAAATGGTAGCTGCTTTTGGTAAAATGTCAATGTGTGTGTGTGTGTGTGTGTGTGTGTGTGTGTGTGTGTGTGTGGTAGAGATGTTCAGTGTTTGTGTGTGTGTGTATGTGTGTCCCCGTCTGACTGTGTGTGTGTGTTTGTGAACATATGTAGTATAAACATCCAGTGTTTGTGTGTGCGTGTACCAGTCTGTCTGTGGGCGTGTCTGCTCTGATTAGATGATGTCAATCAGGTGTGTGGCCTCAATCTGCCCAGCAACACCATGGTTACCAACTGCAACACTGAGTCCCATTAAGAATGCATTGAGGATTATATCTTACAATTTTGCCACCTGTTCAAAAACTATGGCTCCCATAAAAAAATGAACAGAAAGTGAGCATCAGGGAACCCCAATGAACTGATATATGTTTTTTTGGTAACACTTTATATTAAGGTACACAAATTAACCATCAACTAGTTGTTAATTAACATGCATATTAGCAGTATATTGGCTCTTTATTAGTCATTATAAAACACTTATTAATGCCTTATTCTACATGACCATATTCTACAAGTAATAAGCCATTAGTTGAGAGTTTTTCCTCAATAACCCTCTAATTAGTGCTTATTTGTTGCAAGTAAGGAAGTTGTTGTACATGAGTTTTGGTCTTAATATGCTCTGCTCGATATGGGCCTAATAAGGCAGTAGTACCACAAGAATAGTAATTCTCCCATAATAACACTTAACAAATATGATCTATTCTTATGTAACAAGACATGAAACTATAAGTGTTAATTGTGTCTAAATAACTCAAAACTAAGTATTTATATCTAAGAATATGTTTTGGGGCATTGACAGTTCAGCTACCAATAGCAAGGTGATATTGACCTGTATGTTTCATATTTGCACATTTATATTTTTGTAAAATGTGTACTGAAGGTTAGACAGGAAACCGGGTACAGGAAGTAGGAGAAAGTGAACTGAATAGCTTGGCAGTAGACTGCTGCTAATTTTCTCTATGCAACCTGAAGAGTAAAAGGGTCAAGTCCGTCAGAAAGCAATGACTGTAAGTGTAAGTGTAAGCCTTACACTTACACTGTAAGGATTAGTAACATGTATTGTGTTTATGTGATGACATTTGGAGATGTTTAAACACAATGAGAAAATGCGTTAGCATTCGCGCTAGCATTAGCATTCGCGCTAGCGTTAGCATACACGGTAGCATCAGCATACATGCTAGCATTAGCCATACTAGCCTACATGCTTATTGCACAGCTAGCATTAGCTATATTTACCTTGTTTACACTTAGCGGTCCCATGTGTTAATCTTTGTATATTACACTTGCATGTATGAGATCATTAAGTGCCTTGTAACTTCTTTCTTTTATAGTTTCACTCCGTTTCAATGTCAGTGGACTGCAAATAAGTCAATAAAGGAGCATGGCTGCTCATTCCCTGGCTCTCAAAAGAGTTTGGCTGGCTGTTTAATCTATGTTCACACTGAGACAGTACAACACATACTGTAGAGAGAAGAGTACACCTATTGTGTAAGTACATTCAAGCAGGTCACACAGTATGATCACAAATACATACGATCTGTTAAAAATCTGTTTTTATTAAAAAGTACAGACTGCATGTGTTCTCAGCCTTGGAGAAACTTGACATGTTTTGGTATGTCTGAACCTCTCTTTAGTGGTTCATTAACAAAACAGATATTTCAACGTGTGTTCACGTACTGTTGAGGTTAATTTCAGTAGTTTGTGTGCTATAATGTATTTACAAAGTGCGAAGAGGAGGTAATTTTAGAATAGGGAACCTGTTCAGGTCAATTAAAGTCAAACTACTAGCGCAGGGCTTCTCAAACTCCGGACCAAGGTCCGGATCCGGACCGAACTGCAAATCAATCCGGACCGAACCGAACCCTGTGTCCCATTATAAAAAAAAAAAAAAGAATTTCTGATTCTGATGTAAATTAAAGTGGACCTATTATGCTATATTGGAAAAATATATTGTAGGGCCATACCTGTACAAAACATGTCTGTGAAGTTTTTTGCTTAAAATACCAAACAGTTCACCCATTGTAGCCATGCCTCATACTGCTCATACCCCTCTTTTGCAGCCCTGTTAGAGAAAGGCAGATTCTGGGTCCTTAGCTTGAAAAAAAAAAAAAAGAGGAGGCGGAGCTAATGCCTGATCAGAATTCTACCGGAGATAAAGTTAAATTCTGCTGTGATAAAACGCCATCCTGTTCTAAACCACATCAAGGATTATAGCTGAAACAGTATGGAGCTCAAATGCTTTTTCTCTTGCAGGTTTATCACAAGGTGAGTTCCTTTTTTCATTTCCTGCTTTTTAAACACATGTGCTCTTCAGTACAGGTTAGCTCTGAGTGTTAGCGAGGCTTGCTAATGTAAACAAAGACGAGATTACGTCCAAAACACGTCAGGCATTGTTTCTGATAGCAATTTTCTGTGGGTCCGCTGCCGATTTGACGTCAGATCGGCAGCAAATCTGTATCCGCTCGTTGCACTCGTTTTTAAAAGATTTGGGTACGGAGGAAAAGAGAGGGTTTTATTTTCTGAGGCTGCGTGAGTTCCCCGACACACCGGGGACACATATTTATGTATAAAATACATCACAAAGTGCATTTTGCATGATAGGTCCCCTTTAATGTATATTTTCTTGTTTCTGACGCGTTGTGAGAATGAACGTGCATATATATTTACTTGTGTGCGCGAGCGTGACACGCATTGCAGACCACGAGTTAACCGCAAGTTTACCTTGACTTTCTAATGCTTCTACTGCCATTTTTGCCGAGGTTCAAGGCATTGGCTACAGACAAACAGTGCCATTTCTCCCACTAGTTCAAGCCATCATAGTGTATGTATGTATTGAATGTGTGTGTGTATACAGGGGCGCCGTTTACCGACAGGCAAGTGCTTGGACCAGAAGGGGGCCCCCAAATAAGGTAGATTAATCCAATCCAACTTTATTTATATAGCACTATAAAACCTCCAGACCAAAGTGCTGTACAGAGAGATACATAAAATATAAAATCACACAGCTCAGCTCACAAAACATTAAATAAATAAATACATTTAAAATAAAAGATACAAACACAAAACAAACCAGAATAAACGTAACAATTTCAAAATAAATAAAAAAAGAAAAACATAAAAAAAGATTAAGAAGGTCCACAGCAACGACAACATGAAACACCCTTTAATTTACTGCGACATGTCGGGAAACCCCCTCAAGGGGGCCCCATACATAGTACCAAAACTTAAACGTTGATAAGTCAAACACTGTAAAAGATATCAAAAATCTGAAGAACAAGTTTTATAGCTGATCATTTTAAAGTTGGAATGAAGTCTCTAGCTTAAAAGTATGTGGCAGGAGTAGCATTTGGTGCAAGGTGTATGTAAAAGAGGATTTGAAGGTTCCTCCCATTGAGTTCCATGTTAAAAAAAGAGTTTAAAAAGCTGAATATTTCAAAAAGTATAACATATTTTGAAAAAGTTTAAGGTTTCCCATCATGTGCTGAAAAGGTTGAATAGTTTGATATTTGAATGGTTTCTGTAGCTGAAAGTAGGCTGAAGTTATTGAGAGCCAAAGTATTGGTTGAAATAAGAAGAAGAAAAAGAGGAAGATTAAAGATGTGTAATATTTATTAGTGCGAATGCTGTGGCACAGCATTCGCACTAATAAAGATTCGAAGAACTATAGTGGAATGCTGGCACAGCATTCGCACTAAATATTACAACAGGCATCCATTTGTCCTTTCTTAATGCTTCTGCCTGGCAACAGGATATATATGTTATTGTTTTGTGTGTTTTGTCCCATGAGCGTCACCACTTGGGTTCAAACTGAAATATCTTGTTGATGACTGAAGTGTCTTGATACTCTGACATCTACAGTAGACAGATGTGTCCCAACGACTCTGGCCCCCCGACTTTTCCCTTGGCACCACTATGAGGCTAATATCTGCTCTGTGTGAGCAATATAAATTGTGGTACAGATATTCAGGGTTAACACGTCATGTTCCCTTTCTATCATCTTCACGTTGAGATCCTAACCTGTCATCAGGGCACCTTTAATGGTGTTTAGTGCTAATCAGAAGGAAAGATCTGGAGCTCAAGCAGTGTAGTAGACATTAACATTTGTATTGTTTTATAAATTGGTGTTTTGTGGTCTTCCATTTTTCTAAATCTCCTATTTATGTGTTTTTTAATGTATCATGGTCAGTTATGAGCTTAATGATCCCAGAGCTGCTAGCTTGTCTGCACCATAGACTGTTTATGGTCTGCATACACTTAGATTAGTTATCATTTTGGCCTTTTACCTTAAAAAAAAAACGTATAGAATTTGATCTGTACTACACTGCACTATACTTTTTGTACTGTGCTATACTATATTAGTTTTAGTACAGTATATGTATAAACTAAATCATTAGAGAAACATAAACAAACACACCCACGTACAAATCTATTTATAGACATTAATTTGAAAAGCAGTTAAAAGAGGAGGGGGCGTTTTGGTGAGCAGAGGCAGTTTTACACGTCTGATTGTTTTCCTAAAACTGCTTAAAAAAACAAGGACTTTTAGAAGGGGGTGTGTTATTATGCATGCATATGTGTATATGTGTGTGTGTGTGTGTGTCTCTATTGTTTGGCTCTTAAAAACATATGACAGGAACTCAAAATCACTGTCTCCACTTGACAACACACAGTGATTACAAACAGTTACCATGGCAACCACATGACATCACAGACCAGCCACACCCTCAGGGGAAGTGTCGCCCTATCTTTCCACTCCTTTAGCAAAAACACAACCACTCCTTTCTTTTCCCTCCGTTCTTTATTTCTGGAAAAATAACAGCAAAGAGAAGATGTTTGGATTGGTCAACATGCTCCGTGACTCCTCTGTGAACCTGCACACACACACACACACACACACACACACACACACACACACACACACACACACACACACACACACATACACTTAGGTGGTGAGTCATTGTAAAACATGACGTGCAGTCAAGGTCGCACCTGAATAGCAGAAAGCACATAGCACATGTATATTTAACCCTGCTCACGCTGTCACTCACAGGCACAGTGGGGGTCATTTTGAAAGACGAGGTGGGGGCAAGGTCACCCCCATGTGAGGACATAGCACATACATATTTTATATGACATGTCCTGTCTGTGAATAATGTCTCTGGAGTGAGTGAAAAATAAATACACTTTTCATTTTTCTCCACACACACAAAGACACACACACACATACACACACACACACACACACACACAAACATACACACACACTGGACAGGCTACCTCAGATGTGCCTGTATATTTTAATTTTCCGCAACCAGCTCCGGGCTGCTGACTTGCATTAGGCTTAATCTATTTTACATGAACTGCAGATTCAATTCATTTGAAGGCCGTTGTATCCGATATGGTTATCCTCAGTGGAGGGCTAAACCTATATAACCTACATATAGTTCAATAATAGCCATATCTGTATCTGATAGGGTCGCATACATATACTTAGAAAACACTTTTTCAAAACCTTAAGTTCACGTCGCCGATCTAAGCTTCTTTACAGTTTCTATAAAACCCTTTTTTCAATTGACCAAAATCAGCAAAAAATCTCAAATGTTCAGCTTTGTCCTAATAAAACCAGCTTCAATGGAATGCCCTGAAAGTGCTAAATCTTTATTTAAAGCATTAATAATAAATGTTTTCGCAGAACCATATAAAAAGCTAAAAATCACCGGTCTGATATGAAGTGTATATCACAAACAAACAAATTTGATTTATTTTATATTTAAAAATATATGTAAGTTAAGTTTCTGATATGTATCAGTCCACCTTTAACTATGAAATTAATCTAATTTAAAAACAAACTTGATTTCAAATGTGACCAGCCAGTCAATAGCTCTCTGTCCTGACAGAGTTTACACATTTGGTTTGGTCCCAAAAGTATTCAGGTCTGGTACCCAGAGCTCGTTTCAATAAAGGAGATGCTCCATATTATATTTACAAATAACACCATGGCAAATTTGTTGCACATCCATCTGCTCAAGCTTGTACCTCCCTCACTTAGTCTCCAATTGAACTGAAGGACAAACTGTGGTTCTGAGGTCCTCCAGCGGGGAGGAAGCAGATTCAACAGCCAGTGGAATTCCTCGAAAAGCCTCTGAGTGCATTCACATTATGTAAGTGGATCATAGTGCACAAGATAAGCCTCCCAAGATGGAAGTTATCAGTTTCCTGTAAAGTAATCTTCCTTTCAGCCTTGGAGAATGTTGTAACCAAGCTGCCCTAAGCTTTATACCTTACATTGGTGATTTGAAAAACTCAAGTATTCCTGGACTCACTGTCATTGCGTACTTGTAATTATGCATAATAGAATAGTGCTCTTTCATTTTTTGTATTCATTTGACTGGTTCTGAAGCTCTATACTACTGGGTTGTTACAGATAACCATTTGGTTTTCTGCCCCGAAAGAGTCTTCTCGAACACGGACTCATGGATATGTGATCCTGCTGCGAAACATTCTGTTATCTGAAGATAAGACAAACCCACTCCTCATCTGCATCTTCATCTCAACTGCCCCCCCCCTCTATTGTCTTAGAGATGGAGGGTTTTTAAATGATGAAATCAAACATAACATTTCATTCAATTACATTTTAGTTGGTTTCAAGGATGATTCTGATACATTTGAATTGCATGGCTGCTACAGATATTTGTTCTGTAGCTTTACCATTTCTTTGCTCCATTTCTTTCAAAGTGTTAACTTTCCGAAAACGAAACTCTATTGACTGGACTAGACTAAGTCATTTCAGAAATAGAAAGATGTTTATTGTCACTCTAGATTCCCACTAGACATTACTTTTTAGAGCATTTTAGTTCATCACCTGCCTAGTCATCTTTTATTGGTTACCATCTATTTAACATTTATTTTTCTCAGAATAAGAACAAACTTGAAAGTCAACTTAACTCCTGACTCAATTTAACCTGATTTACTGCCTCCCACATCCTGCTTTGCTTCATTTATTTCAACCTCTCATTGCATTTTAACACGATCCACATGCATAGGGACGAGGGGATGTTGGGGAGGAGAGCAACAAGAGCACAAGAAAGGCATAAGAGGAAGACACACATCAGCTGCCCGACGCGCGGCAGAAATACACTGGACCATGTTTATTCCCCTTTTCCCCACATGTTTCAAACACTCCACCATCGTTCCTGTCAAAGTCAAATCAGCCTCAACGACTACCGCCCAGTAGCACTCACCTCCATCATCATGAAGTGCTTTGAGCTGTTAGTCAAAACCTTCATCACCTCCTCCCTCCCTGACTCTCTGGACCCCCTGCAGTTTGCCTACAGAGCAAACAGGTCCACAGACGACGCCATAGCCCTCACCATCCACACTGCCCTCTCACACCTGGACCAGAGGAACACTTATGTGAGAATGCTGTTCATTGACTACAGTTCAGCTTTCGACACCATTGTTCCCTCCAAGCTGGTCATCAAGCTCAGAGACCTCGGGTTCAACAGCGCCCTCTGTGACTGGATCCTGAACTTCCTGACGGGCAGACCCCAGGCAGTGCGGGTGGGAAACATCACATCCTCCACCCTGATCCTCAACACCGGTGCCCCTCAAGGCTGCGTGCTCAGCCCTCTCCTCTACTCCCTGTTCACACACGACTGCGCGGCCACACACAGCTCCAACACCATCGTGAAGTTTGCTGACGACACGACCGTCATCGGCCTGATCACCGACGGCGACGAGACGGCGTACAGAGAGGAGGTCGAAAACCTGACATCTTGGTGCCAGGATAACAACCTCCATCTCAACGTCAGCAAAACCAAGGAGCTGATTGTGGATTACAGGAAGCAGCAGGGAGAGGGACACACCCCCATCGCCATCAATGGGACTACGGTGGAGAGAGTCAGCAGCTTCAGGTTCCTCGGTGTCCACATCACTGAGGACCTGACATGGACTCATCACACAAACATCATCACCAAAACAGCTCGACAGCGGCTCTTCTTCCTCCGCAGGCTGAGGAGGTTCAACATGGACTCCAGGATACTCTGCAACTTCTACAGGTGCACCATAGAGAGGATCCTGACCTTCTACAGGTGCACCATAGAGAGGATCCTGACCTTC
Organism: Dissostichus eleginoides; assembly: GCA_031216635.1. Classification (NCBI taxonomy): domain Eukaryota; kingdom Metazoa; phylum Chordata; class Actinopteri; order Perciformes; family Nototheniidae; genus Dissostichus; species Dissostichus eleginoides. The sequence goes on along the minus strand of CM062286.1, from coordinate 23,238,814 downwards.
TACAGGTGCACCATAGAGAGCATCCTGACCTTCTACAGGTGCACCATAGAGAGGATCCTGACGTTCTACAGGTGCACCATAGAGAGTATCCTGACTGGCTGCATCACAGCCTGGTACGGCAGCTGCACCGCCCTCAATCGTAAGGCTTTACAGAGGGTGGTGAAAACTGCACAGAACATCACCAGGACGGAGCTGCCATCCATGGAGGATCTTTACTCCCAGCGGCTCAGGAAGAAAGCCCTCAGGATTATCAAAGACACCCATCACCCCAGCCACAAACTGTTCTGTCTGCTGCCGTCTGGCAAGCGGTACCGCAGCATCCGGACTAAAACCACTAGACTCAGGGACAGTTTCATTCCACAGGCCATAAGACTGTTAAACACCTGAACTAAGAACATCCATAACATTCACCTGTTTGCAACTCACAAATTATGTATCACTTGTATATAGACTCTTATGGCACTACTTCTATTCTATTTTATTGTATTTACTTGCACTATTTTATCTGTTTTATTGTGTTGCACTATTGGAGGAGCCTGAGACCTAAGATTTTAATCAACATGACTACACTGTAGCTATGTACGAATGACAATAAAAGCCTTGAAAACAGCTTTGGCAGTATCCATTAGGGATGATGGACAAACTGAAAGAGCATGCCCTGTCTCCCCCTCACTTATGAAACGCACTCAGAAACACACTGTTTGAGCTACATTAGAGGCTAGGTCTCCAACTTGAGCTCATATAGGATCAGCTGCTTAAGCTACTGATTTATAATCAAAGTCTATGTGCCAACGCGCAACGCAGGTATAAACACTGATTGAAAGACTAGCTTACACAAAGCTGTACTCTTAGTTTGGTTTTATTTCTCCATTCTAAATCAGTCACTTCTGTCTGAAGGCATCTCTAGTAAAGTCAGTCGGTCACTGTCATATGTCTTATATATCATATTGTTTTAAGATTTTACCAAAACTCTTGAAGGTCAAATCGAGGCCAGGTCTCAAGACCAGGGCTCTGCATTGAGTAAGTTAAAATCTAAAGAGCTATAAGCTTAAAGACCCACTGAAGTGTGCGACGGTGCATGATCTTTTATGCTAATACGTATAGTAATGACCAAAATTGTCCATTGGAACCCATATCAAAGATGTTGGAATAGCAACGAATTTGACGAGTTTGAATTTTCCGCTGGGAAATTCGCAGTCGACCTCCGCCTTCGTGGGCGTGGCTTGCGATCTACTGCGTGACGTCACAAGATGGGCCAAGCCGAAGTGTTTACATTCACCACCATTCATTTTGTCTCTATTTCAAAGTCGAATTTACCAACGTTTTTGAGCGAGTATTTGATTGGAAAGTGTTTCGCAGTCGACTGGAAGTGATTGCCAATCGAGAAAAGCTGACAATGGAGGCGACAGTGACGAAAAAGGGAGGAAAAACACACGGGAAGCGATGCATTGCCGCTGGCTGTGGTAATGTGAAGTCTGCCGAAGTGGCGATGTTTCTGTTCCCAAAAGATGAAGGTGAGTGGCTGGTGTCATTGTTTCGTAGATTCGTAGATTGTTTATGAAAAATAAACGCCACTGTGTTGATGTTTCTGTTCCCAAAAGATGAAGGTGAGTGGCTGGTGTCATTGTTTCGTAGATTCGTAGATTGTTTATGAAAAATAAACGCCACTGTGTTTGTGTTAACTAACAAGACTGTCATGGCGGCGGCAGAGCTCAAGTCGAGTTTCTCCGCCTGGAGATATTCTCACTATTTCACTTTTGTCGAGCACAAAGAAAAGAATTTTAGTTAAATGTAAGTTGTGTCTTGGCGGGTCAAAGATCCTATCGACTGCCCAAAACAGCAATTAAAATCTGTTGAAACATCTGCAGAAAAAACATGCTGGGACGAAGCTAGTAGCGAAGCTAGTAGCTAAGACCACAGACCCAGACTCATCCGACGCCATTCCACCTCCACCTAAGCAACAGCGGCTGGATTGGCACTTTGAAACATATCTTTGTGTTTGTGTTTGTATAGACCACATTGCTTAGCAGAGTTCAGTGATGCAAATGCATGTCAAGTTGATCAACAGGTTGTATTATTCTCCGATGCAATAACAGTACTGAAATGAAGGCTACAGTATAAGGGCATTAATGGGTGCCCTTTTCTAAGTAACTAAGAAGTTACTTTTCACAGTAACGCATTACTTTTTGGTGTAAGTAGTGAAGTAACTAGTAATTGTAACTACTTACTGGTTTTCAGTAACTAGCACAACACTGCATGTGAACATGAATGTTGCATCATGCTATGAACAGATGAATGTATGATCAGGTGATGGCCAATCCTGTGTGTAGATCTACTCTAGATCTATGACAAAATATTGTCCTCAACTAAATTGACTTCCATGGCCACTTTCCTCATCTATCCTGTCCGAAAAGCTGTCAAAATCACTCATTTCTCTCGCACCAGTATCACTTTCCGAAGTCTCTGCCATGTTTACAATCACAACTGGGCCCATCTTGTGACGTCACAGCCGCTATCGTCTGCAGCAGCGGTAGGCTCAGACGGCCGTTCACGGGATGAAAAATTTGCGATGTTTATCTCGTCCCTCGCACTTCCTAAAAAATTATTTTAGCCATGAACAGGTACAATTATATGTAAGAAATGAAACTGCCATTTCATTTTGGTGCAAAAAAATGCACTTCACTGGCACTTTAATGTACTGCTATAATCTGCTTTCCACCTTTGTAATTGTAATTGTAAAGAGGTTCTATAAGAACTACACTGAGACGGTTCCTTGTTGAAAGGTGCTGTAAAGAGTGTTTTGAAACTCAATAACTACCTGGATTCAAACTTTTTTTCTTATATCAGACAATGACTAAAGAGCACTTGCAAACCACTTTTTTTACACATATACTCATTTATGCAGCTCTCCACTGTGCTGGTGTGTTCTCCATCAGCCCGGAGATGATCTCATTCAGGCTCTGAGCGGATGTAAGGGCCGCTAGCAGCCGCTGGAAAGTCTGTCGTCCACTTCCTGAGAAAACATTCCCGCTCGTATTGTTGTGGTGGTTTTAGCATGCCGTGACCCCTCTGAGGGATTGATAACAAAGTGAAATTATGCAATTACTGGACAACGGTTTTCCAACATGTCAGTTAAAGTTTTTACAAGGGTGGGAAATGTGGTATCTTACACAACAACAAGAACAATTATCTTTCAGTGTAGAGAAAGGGAATTTAGACTGAGGAATATTGGCACAAACATTTCAGGATGTTCTAAGTTTTTTTGAATTGGTGTAATCCCTGTCGGAGCACAGTTGATGTTACACCACACGCATTCAGCTATATATGTATCTTGTGTTTCGCTTGCATGGAGAACAACCTCGCCTGGAAGAAAGCATCAATGCTCTTAGTTCTTCTTAGAACATGGGGTGTTCCCTTCTGCCACTCAACAAACACCCGATCCACACACAAAAACCCACCTGTCTTCAAAGATAAACAATAATTACTTAAAAAACATTGTGTAAAAAATTGATGAATGAAGTGTGAGAAAAGAACCACGTGGTCCCGCTACAACATGCAGCCTTCCTGTGGGCCAGTCCTTGTCTTTATTCTGCATGTCTTATATCATGTGTGGGCGCAGGGCCGTCCCTCCCTACAGGTAGATCACGCAGACTGCGTGGGGAGGGGGGCCTCATCTTGCGGAGGGAGCCTCAACTGAGCCGCAAATGCGGCACACCTATGCGCTTATGCGGCGCAATTAGTGTGGCGCGGCACGGTTTTGCCGCTGCGATGCTCCACTAGCACACACTGTGTGTGTGTGTGTGTGTGTGTGTGTGTTGTGTGTGTGTGTGTGTGTGTGTGTGTGTGGTGGGATGTGGGGTGTGGGTCAGGTGTTCTCTAGTATTTTCTATGACCTTGAGTGCATCAGCTATGGGACTGATCTTGAAAGAAAGAAATTCAAGGTTGAATCTCCTGAATCCCGCTACACTAGCCAAACTGCAAGCAGGCGTCTAATGAAGCAGAAGACAGGGGGGGGTCTGTCTGTTGTGTAAATCAGTGGGCTACTCTTTATCTTCTAAGTAGATTATGGTTTTAAGCAAGAAGTAAAATCTAATGTCATTCATTTCCATTGGTGACCAGAATGAGACAGGTTGTGATAAGGCTCGACGGTTAGCCATTTATTTTGGGGTCATCCAAAAATGAGCTCACTCTAAAATGTTAACAGTCATCCAAGATAAGAGACTATCAACAGCCACTACTTTAAGGAAGTGCAATGTAAACTTATTTCCACAGCCAAAATGAGATATTAAACTGCAAAGACACCACAGTAAATGCCAGTGTTTGATTGACAGGTGCTCTCTAGGAAGGTCAGTGCTAAACATCACTGCATTTGCATCAAAGACAGACAATCTGACTCTTCCTTATTCTATATCACTTCAGATCCAATCCTCCCCAGGTGTCATATGCACAATATAGCATTTATATAAAGATTGCCCTACAACTCAACAAGTGGTTATGCTTTCCTTTCTCCCTAAACACGTATGTGTGAGGTCAGTGCTCCTGGCCAAATGACGAACACCCCCCCCCCCCCCCCCCCCCCCCCCCCCCCCCCCCCCCCCCCCCCCCCTGTTCTGGTCAGCCTGCGTCCAAGAAAGAGACAATCCAACAGCCAACACCCTACTGAGAACATCACAACCATCTGCTGTTGTAACACCCCCGATCCACCATCAGGGCTTCAACATGTGGCCAGCAGCGCCTGGGTAGATGTATAAATCTGTAATCTATTATGGAAATGTTCTTACAAAGACTTGACAACACAGACATATTTTAACACAAACCTATAACTATAATGTTTAAGTGAAAGTTATTTTCTAAGTAGAAAATCCACTCTTTTTCAGACTTCAGCAAATAGAGATGGTAACGTGTCATTACACAACCTAAATCTGGACCCCTGTCACATGATAACACCTCGGTTGTTTATGAGCAGGAGATCGTAATCACTATCTCAGTTCAAGGATGGTCTTTGACGTTCGATATGATTGGCTGCTATCAATTCCTTCATGGCTTTGATCTATCCCCCAGCTTGAGAGCATTGATAACATAGTTATATTTTTTATGTTTTTTTCTAGACCTTGCTCATTTTGCACAAAAAGAGAAATCTGAGAGCAGGCCGTTTCACAAGAGGCCAGAATCAACCTGAGTGTGGCAAGAAAAGGCTGAAGCTAGAGCACAGGAAGTGTGTGCAGGAAACAAGATATCCAAGTGCACACAGTTTGAGGAGAAGCAGAACACATATAAATCCCAGAAGGGGATATTTAAGTGTGAGGACAGGGTTTTGTGGGAAAGGGTTACGAAACCTGACCAAGAAATCAATGAGTCATGTTCTCAATTGAAAGAACCATTGAAATATATGAATCCACCACCCAATCAAAGGTGTAACTGTTTCGTTGATCATCTTCCCCAAAGTGCTCGCCATTACAGTGATGGGATGTTCCCCAGAGCACATGATGTTATGAGGCCCACACCTACATCATGTCATGAAACCCTTCTAGGTCCATCTGTTGAAAAGGACCAATGAGGCTGCTCTAACACCTTCAGTTTCCTCTTCAACTCTCACTCTTCTTTTTTGTGATATTAAAAATTAGGAATTTGTAGAAGTCAAAAAGTGACATATTGAGATCTTATGCAATATCAATGTTTTAAGGCAGAGAGAAACTACGTCTATAAGAGGAAAGCGTGTCGGTATTGTTTTCCCAATTGATGTGTAATTGGCATTGAGAAGTTTCTAGCTTATCAGACTAAAACAATTCCATGAATAGATCAGCTTTATGGGGAAGCAAGTGGTTTTCAATAAAACATACACTGTTTTTAAGGGTGTGGTGAGAGGGGAGTCTATGGATGACAAAGAAGGAGCTGTGTCTGATATGAATGAGTCCTTTCATGTCACCATTCCAACTTTTATACTCTACACCAGGCCTATTCAACTAGCGGCCCACGGGCCGTATCAGGCCCTTCAGAACTTTTTTCTGGCCCGCAAGAGGTTGCCTGCCTGCAAATCGAAATGACATATGTGTAATAGCGTAAATAAAACTAATGTCTATTCACATTAAATTCGACGATGCGGTGAAAACGCTGGTTTTTCCATTCATTTTAATTATTTTGAATCCGTTATTTTGCTCATTAAAAAAAAAACAGCCGCACTGTTTCCGCACTTGCCATTGGCTCATTCAAACTCACGTTACACACTAGGTTCGCGGGCCACAGATAATGTACTTTAGTTAATAACAACAGCTTCTAACAACAGCTTCAAGATGTCTCTCTCCAAGCCCAAGAAACGTAAAGTTGATTCGGAAAATCGCCAATTCCAGAATGAATGGACTGACAAATATGTATTTACTTTGCCAGCCGCAACAAGTAATAAACCGGTGTGTTTATTGTGCAACGAAAGTATATCCGTTATGAAAGAATACAACGTAAAGCGACACTACAACTCAAATCACGGCTCGTTTTCTGCCAGTTTTCCCGTGGGCTCAGAGGAACGGAGAAGGAAAGTACAGGGACTGCTAGCATCATTTGAACGGAGTCAAGTGGCTTTTAGTCGCTTTTGCACGGAACAAGAGAGAGCTACGATAGCATCCCTGCGAGTAGCCTGGACACTAGCCAGACAGAAGAGGCCCTTTACCGACGCGGAGACCGTTAAAGAATGCATGCTTGCTGTCATCGATGAAGTGATTATTGACCCAAAGGTAAAAGACAGCGTCACTTCAGCCATTAAAAAAGTACCTCTCTCAGACACAACAACCCTTCGCAGAGTGGAACTACAAAGGATGTGTCGGGGAAGCTTTTGGAAAACCTTCGAAAAGCGGAATTTATATCAATCGCTGTGGACGAATCAACTGACTACTGACATGGCCCAGCTGTGCATCTATGTGAGGTTTTTCGATGGAGATCGCTTTAGGGAAGAACTTCTGGGGCTTATTCCGTTGGAGGGACACACTACAGGTGAGGTTATCTTTCAAAAGATAGTCTCGTTTTTTAACGAACGTCAACTGGATTTTAAAAAAGTGTGCCTGTTAGTCACTGATGGCGCTCCGGCTATGATCGGCAGAGTGCAGGGGCTGGCGGCGCGTCTATCTGCCATAGCCCACACATGCAGTATTTACACTGTATAATTCACCAATCTGTGTTGTGTGCAAAGCTCAGTGGTGATTTGAAAAACACCATGGACACTGTCATGAACATTGTGAATTTCATTCGCTCAACCTCCAGCCTACAACATCGCCTGTTCCGTCAGCTGCTTGCTGACACGTTTGCTGAACACACGGACTTACTCGTCCATAACGATGTCCGATGGCTCAGCAAAGGAAAGGTCCTGGATCGTTTCTGTGAACTCCGCCAGGAGATTGTGTCTTTCCTTCGCACATGTAAGCACAAACGAGCTACAAACCTCTTGGAGCGCATGTTAGATGAACAGTTTATGGCAGAAGTTTACTTTCTGTGTGACATTTTTGGACACTTGAACACTTTGAATTGCGAACTGCAGGGTCGCGAAAAGTCTATCGCTGATTTGGTTGAAAGACTTTGTGCCTTCAAGACAAAGCTAACGATCTTCAAAACAGACCTGACAACAAAACTGCTGCACTTCCCAAAACTCCGTGCATTTATGACCACATCACCTGGAGCAAACATAACGCCAGTCATGACAGACTTCATGACAAAATTGACTGATAACTTTACTGACAGATTCCAAGGCTTCAGCATTCCAATTGAGGTATTGCAGTTTGCTCGTGACCCGTTTACCATCAAGCCTGATGCAGACTTCTGTGTAAAAGTAAAAGAGGTAATATCTTGCATTGATGAGAGCCTCTTTCAGATGGAGCTGGTTGATGTGCAGTCTTCCTTTGCTTTAAAGCAGCTCCTGCAGTCTGAGGGTGCAGTGGACTTTTGGTCTAACCATGTTAGCCAGTATCAGTACCCCACAATGAGGAAGGTGGCCTTGCTTATACTGACAATGTTTGGATCTACCTATACTTGTGAGTCTAGCTTTTCTCATATGAATGCAAAACAGGGCACGTTGCTGGCCAATGAGAAGTTGCATGAGTGTCTCAGGATTGCTCTTACCACTTATGAGCCAAGCTATGCTGAAATAGCTAAATCAAGGCAGTGTAATTTCTCTCACTGACTCAAACAGGCTAAACATGACAGAAGTCTGATGCATGGTATGTAGGCAGATCTGTTTTTATGGTCATTCATTTTATGGTCATTCAAACAAGCCTACTTACAGTTTTGCAAATTGTAAAAATGTTTCCAAGATATGAATGTTATTGTGAGTCTGATGGCTATTGTTTTACTATGTTCTATTTGCATTTAGTATTACATTTTATGGATTTGTGTTGTCTTCAAAGCACCTTATGTATGCTTGGAAGTGTTGAGGATATAAACAGGGCTACTTACTGTTAATGTGATGAATACTGTTTTATTATATTCATCTTGTTTTGCACATTAGTGGACATGGAACTGTTGGGTGAAAAAACCTCATGTCTCCTTAGTTTTAAAGATGCAACATTTTGCACTTTTGTGTCAAGCCTTGTAACCGAAGCTTTCCTACTTTTTTATGGACTGGTTGCTTTCTGTAATGATTTCTGTTGATACAATTAAAGTAAAACAAAAAGGGATGCACTTGACTAGTTCATTTCATGTATTAGTATCTATTAACACTACTGTAAGCAAGAGTTATTTGTAGTGACTCCTTGAAAAAAGAATGGTGTGGCCCACAAACCCCCAGTGATTTTCCTATTTGGCCCACTTGCTAATGAAGTTGAATAGCCCTGCTCTACACTAATGAATGTAATGCAGGCTTGTCAACATCAGGGTGTCACCCCATATTTTTCCATTTGAGTATTCCAATGCTATTTAGATGAGGTAATAACACATTAGTGATAGAGTTCTTTCTGAGTAGTTTGGAATTGTCCTCAGCTCTGTGCTATTGATGGTGTCAGATTAAAGCAGACATAACAGGATGTAGTGAGGCAGGCACAGTGGAGTCCTAAATAAATCACAATTACTCAGTAAATACCATGAAAACAGAAATGAGTGCTCATCAGATGCTGCAAAACTAAAATATGCAATATAATAATAATACAAAAGAATATCAAATTTTGCCGTGGACTAACATTAACATTAATTATAACATGATAGATTATCCTTTTTTCCTTTAACATTGGCTATCTATTGAAGGACTCTTTAGTACAATGAATGACAACACAAACTGTTCCGAAAAACTTTCAAAATGCGGTTGATAACTGGGTTTGATGTGGCTTTTTTTGCTAATGTTATTTTGAACGCCTCTAAGAGTTTCAGCAGTTTGTTTGAATTGAGCATATTCTCGCCATGTGGAAAGTTAGTAGAGGCCTTGTTTTGTCTTGTTTGTTTTTTTACTCTAAATTGAACCCATAGTAGTGGTGAAACGGTCCACATATTTTATTTGGAGCATGTGGCCAGTAATTGAACATAGCATCTTTAATTTACCAGTCAATGGGGGTCCTGATCTGAGGCAGTCCAGCAGGTGACCCCAAGTACAAACATGTTGCTACAAACACTCAGGCTGTGTTTACTATTTGCAGCCCAGAGGTACCCTGATTTCAGGATAGTGCTAAGGAGGCTAACATTAGCTCCCATTAATGCAGTCCTCTGCTCTGCCTGGTGTTAATTCCACATGGCTGGCTGCATGTTGACACTCCTCCCTCAGAGCTGCCCCCCCCCAGCCTGCTGGCCAGCACTCAGCCTAGTTGTAATTGGCAGTAACACAGCAATATAGTCAGGGGTCACTATGATTATTATTATCCAGGTTAATCCTAATATCCTGAATAGAGTGAATGGGCAAGAGGTTTGGTAAAGGAATGTATGTGTTTATGAAAGAAGATATTTCACCTGGTTCATAAACATGTGACATACGTCAAGAAAATGTCCCGCTGCGGGACTAATACAATAATTCTGATTTGGAATTCTGAAAGCTAAAATAACTATACTGTGTTGAATTCAGATGTCTTTTCATCCCTGTGTTCAGCCCCACTCTGCCTGCTATGGTTTATTGTATTTCCACCCTGACTTTCAGATTCATGCCAATCCACATCTGGATGATTGAGTAGCAAACTGCACACCCAGCCCGGACCCAGCCTTGGATATTTCATTAATGAATTTATGGATAGAAGAATTCCCAGGCCTTTTGAGCTGGGTGGAGTGAGCTCCTATGGGCTCTTGTGACTGATTCCTCTAAACCAGGGGTGGGGAACCTCCGGGCTCCGGGCTGTATACGGACCGCGAGACCATTTTGTACGGCCCTCGAGGTAATTTATAAACACACGCTAAAAAGAAAAAAATGTAAGAAATCTAGAAGAATTAAACAAGCGAGTGCCTGTTTTTCCTGGCCAAGGTCAGGGTCCTTGAACACAACACAAGCCTAACGTGTCATGTCACGTGGTATATGTCTCGTCTGATAGGGGTGCAGTTCTGACGGAGAGCACCAGAACGTCGCTCCGGCACTTTCAGAAATTGCAGTACCCATAAGGAGCTGTCCACATGCCGCAGTTTCTGCGTGGCTGTGTCTTTAGTTGAAAGCCCAGTGGATCTGCTCATCTGTCATACTGATCATACAGTCAATAACTTTGTTGTTATTAGCATCTGGTTAGCTAGCTATGCTAACGAACATAAGAAGCTTTTTCTACAACCAGTGAGGTAAAGGCACATCTTTATATGATCATTATAGTTATAAAAGAATAAGAGAATAAAGTAAACAGGTATAAAATACTATATGACAGTAAAAAAAAGTAATTATTAATAAACAAGAATACAGTTTGAAAGGGGAGTGATTTGTAAAATATCCATAAAGAAAAATAAATCTGTTTACAGTTCTGCTTTTAACTTCAACATTTAAAAAAAAAATCTTCCCGGGGGAGCATGTCCCCCGGACCCCCCTAGAGGAGGTTAGGTCCCCCCCCACCTTAAATCGTGTTCACATGGATAGGAAACTAAATACATTTGCACACATCTTGTGTCCATATCTTTCTGTTGTGGTGGTCATGCCACAACCGTGCACGTGCATGCATGCGTGAGTCATGGTGAGATATCTGGATTAAGAGGTGGCTTTTTCTTTGCACAGCATGAAAGAAAGGCCAAATGAATGGGCTGTGATTTTAGTATTTTTAAGCAGAGGTCAATCATTTGTACGGCCCTCGGAGGATGTTGAAACAATTTAAATGGCCCTTGAGAGGAAAAAGGTTCCCCACCCCTGCTCTAAACGGTATTAATACTTCTCATCTCCTTAAGTTATCCAGCCCCATGCTTACTAATTAAGCCTTTAGAACAGGGGTGTCAAACTCAAGGCCCGGGGGTCAAATCTTTTATGTGGCCCACAAGAGGTTGCAAAGAATCTAATATATTTATTAAATGGTTACATGGCGATTTACAGAAGCACGTTGCCCATATGTAGCACAATGCATCTCAGAATTTGACCTATTTTTTTTAATGTTACTTTTTTTCCAAAATGTTACTTTTTGTTCAAAATGTCACTTTCTTTTTTGATTTTGACTTTTTTTCCAGAATTTGGCTTTCCTTTTTAAATCATTTTGTGACATTTACACTGAAGAGACTTGCAATTATTTTCCCTAGACTTCTGCTTTCAGACGTAGTTAATTATGAAGTTATTACCCTATCCGATAATAATCCTATGCAGAGGCAATAATGTAATATAATACATTATTTTATATATGTAAAATATTTATATATGTATTTTTATATAGTCTTAAAGTTACAACCGGCCCTTTGAGTGCAACCATAATGCTGATGTGGCCCATGATGAAATTGAGTTTGACAGCCACATAACTTTCCTAGTGAAGAAAACATGCTCTGTTCCTTTAATCATGACCTCCAGTAACTGTGAAATTGTGACTTTCAGCTATTAACATCTGATTACATGTGTATGAGTCATTTGTATGTATGACCCAAAGGCGTGTAATTACCACAATTTGCTCATTTCTTTTTAAGGCTGCAGCCACACGAGGACGATAACGGTCCTATCTGCTACAGTTCTCTATCAGATAGATGGTTCGGCCACACGAGGCCGACATGGAAACGCAGATGACGATAACGATAACGGGTCCCAAGGTGGGTAGATCTGCGGACGGAACGCTCTGGGGGGCCAAACGGCTCCGTGATTACGCCCTATAACGATTATTTCCTGCTAACGATGACGCAATAGCCCCAATGTTTCGAGCCAGGTCCCGGTATCTCGCAGGACAGTGCACCCAGCAGGAGCTTCCAGCTAGATTTGATCGATATGGACATAAACGCGAGTGAAGTCTAATCGGACAGGAGAGGAGACACGCAGCTCTGCATGATCACCTGCAGCTCCGCCCGCTGTGATGGAGCGATGAGCGGAACAAAACACACACTTCAAGTTCGATCATCACCCTCAGCTATTTTAATGACCTCTCAAACTACCTAAACTAGTTATAAACATGTTTATTTTGACTGTCGGGTCACTCATTATCAGCATCAGCCAGCTGCATGAGAGCACGGATACTGACGGGCTGTCAGGAGAGGGGGAGGAAAAGAGAGGCTCCGTCCTCCGTGTATTATTCTTACACGGTCGTTATTCATTTGTTTTAAAGCTCAATAAATAACAAAGAAGACCTTTGATTTCTAATTTTGTCCGGAAGATTTAAACTTTAACGGACATGTTGACCGGCGAAACCCCACCTCTGCTGCTAAATCCAGGGCGGAGAATAAACAGAAGGGCAACCATGGCAACCATGCATGTGCGAGAAGTCTTCTTCGCTGCTTTTGGTGTATTTTGTGGCCGAAGTACAGCGCCACTTACAGGCCCGGCATATGTACTACAGCGTCTCCAGCGGGTCGAGCTGTCTCGTGTGGACGGACACGTTTCTGGTGCCTATTGCGTGTGGACAGAAGACTTTTTTGATAACGATTTCGGTGCGTTTCCGTTATCGTCCCCGTGTGGCTGCAACCTAAGTCAAAGATAAAAGCTTGGCATGAAGGAACAAACTCAGCCCAATTATTAAGGCATCACAGTATTAATAACTGCACAAAATTAATAACACATCATGGATTAGGTCATAAACCATAAGCCAATGAAGAAGTACAAGTTAAAGTTGTATTATTCTAAAAATATTTATAAATTAATATCCTAATAAAATAAATGGTGCATGATTTCACTGGGGACAAAATATACTCTACTGTATTAAGTGGCTTTAAGTAAGTAAAATCAGAACCATACCTAAAAAGCAACATTGTGGACTATTCATCATGTCGCCTATAATCATTATTACAGATGCTGCTGAACTGTATGAGCAAGAGGTGTACTGGACTTATTGTATGCATGACTACTCATGTTTTCACTGACAAATTGTCGGCGAGTGCTGCGCTCCAAAATAAAGTCATTTCAACTTTGACCTCGTTTACCAATGACCTTGAAGCCAGCAGGGGAGGAAAGCATAACCAAACTCAACCAGCTGTTTTCACCACGAGGCTCTGCGCCCAACCTCTGGGGTCAAAGAGCAAATGGCGTATCTTGTGTCTGTAGCTTCAGGGTCAGACCGATTTTCTGACTAGTGATATTGTTGGACTTTTAAATATTGTCAAAATGTTCCCTGATCTTCACTATTTACTTTGCAAGTCCGAGTTGTAATAAATGACAAACAGATGACACATGCGTCATCTATCGGCTATGCACACACCCTGCTATGTCCTCCCATGTTTCAAGATGGAGGAGAGGGGGGGGCAGGGTGTACAGACAGGCAGTCTGCTGGTCAGTGCAAGTTTGAAGGCGATAAACTCAGGGAGCTGCCGACATTGTTGCAACACCAATGGTAGCCTAGCAACCTGAGAATGTGTTGACAACAACAGAAATCTGACACAAGGCTCGTGCTGAGGGTCTGGGCTGGGAGGGGCGCACACAGGGCTATAAAGTTCAGTCACAGCCACCACACCACACACACATAAAACACACGTTTAAAGTATCTGACACTCACCACCCAACCCAAAATACACACAAACACCAACCCTCTTTATACACACTCATTCATACAATCTAAAACCAATCATTAGACATTACTGACCCATCCGTATTCACTCTCTTAGCACATTATCTCTTGTTGTCCAACTACCAATAACAGTATGATTATAAATAACTTTATAATAATGGAGAACACGTATAATATTTCCACCAAAACAAGCAGGTATATGCAGGTTTGCTGAATGCAGAGAACCTGCTAGAAAGAATGTGATAGACTTTGTTTCTTTTGCCAGGAAGAAGCCTGCTTCTCTGTCCTATTTCCTGGTGTGTAGATGTCCAGCACTGGAAGCAAGGTAAGTGAACGGTAGAAAGGTAAAAAAGTAACATTGGTTACCCTTCAAACATTTTTTTTACTAATTCAGTCGCTCTTTTAAATTATTATTATGCAAAATCAATTTTTTCATGTCTTTTATACATACACATGTGTCCCCTCTGTGTAAAGGAAAAAGGAACAAAGATTCTCTCTCTTTTTGTCCTGATCCATTTCTATAAAAACCTGTCTGAAAATGAGCTGATCAGATTTTGGCCACTTTATGATGTCATAACGATTTTTTTGGCTTGATTAACCATTAGCCAATCACCAACCAAGGTAACCCCCCCCCCCCTTATCACCTGAATCTCCTCCTAGAGCACCATTGTGTTCTTTTTAACCAAATATCTCTCAGAGGGGCGTGGGGAGGGGCTCATTATTTTTCATCTAAAGCAGGGATGGGCAACTTTGATGGTGGTGGGGGCCACATAATTGATGTACTGGCCACCGGGGGCCGCAGATTCACTTGGAACACACAATTAGCCATTAACCTGTTTTTCAGGTCTCAGGCTCGAAAATGACATTCTCAGAACAAATGACAATATCTTTACTTTTAAAAGGGGTAAATGCATAATCTTTTTTCTCAAAGCAATGATACACCTGTGAGTTGGATGTAAAAAAGTCAGAATCAATATAGATTTTTTTAATTTTAATGTAAATTCAGATTGAACATAGTAAAAAAATGTAAATTATAGTGTCCGTCCAAATTTTCTTTTTTACTTATAGTGAAAACCACCCTTGAATGATGGGATAGTAGACTAAAAGCTTTAGGAATCCAAACTATAACATATAATAAGTACCCTGTATCAAGATTGATGCAAAACAAGTGAAATTTGACCTTTTTAGAGAGATTTAGAAAAAAAAACCCACTTCTGGGGTCATTTGGGTGCATTTTCCATATCTCTGGTCCCCCTCGTTCGATTTTGATGATTGACATCTCTTTTTAACCGTTAGATCCAATAGAATCGAGGGGAAGTTCCTAAAATCCATCCAAACATTACCCATTGGTGAATGAGTGCTGGGCAGCCAGAATGCCCCAGAACCGGAAGCTGCGATACACTCTGGTGGCTACCATTAGCAGCTAATTTAAATTTTCCGATTTTTACAAAAAAATAGAATTATGGATTATCAATAATTTTTTCAAAGTGACACAGACACATTGGATTAACCTATGGATTAACCTTCAGCCGCGTTTTTATCATTTTAATGCCATTGAACACGACTTTTGATCAGAAACCAACAGCCAAGGTAAGATATGTCCCGTGAATGCTCCGTGATGCTACGTGTTGTGATGTCTGTGTTTGCTTCCACTGTCGCGAATTCTGATCGCTCAGTGATGATACCAATACCTATAGAATCTGTGGAATCTCAGCTTTAATCGGATATCTTGTATGTGCAGTTACGATAAGTAATAAGGGTATTTTTACCTTGAGTTCTGTGCCAAGTGCGTTAGCATTTTTTCGCTCAGGGCTAATTTAGACACTTCTTGTGAGACTTGTGTTTTGTTTTGGTAAAAATGGTTCATATCTTCAGTTAGCTGAGTTTCTAACCGTTAAGTGAGTATGACACATTCATAGGTTTTTAAATATTAAGAAGCCCTGAGACACAGTTTCGTGAAAAAACTACCCGCCAGACCCGGATTAGGGTCCTCTCGGGCTTAACAGGTTAAGATGACATAAACATGAAGTCATGAACACTAACCCAGACATTAGTTGTCTAACTTGAACCTAAGACACTTGTAGCCTGTCTCTGCTGACGCACAATAAGGGGAGTGTCAACACAGACACCTCTCAACCCGCACTCTGCTGTTCCTCAGCGCCGCTCCCCCTCCCTCCCGCTGAAATTATGAATGTAAAGCTTATAGTAATCATAGATAACACGGCAGGGTCCGTGACAGTTTGTTTTCATCTGATTTAAATAAACAAAGTCTTGGTTTTTAGAATATTAAACTTGTTTCTTGTGAGTGTTTCCCCGGGAAACAAACACAATACACACAAACGCGTCACAGATTCTTTCGCGGTATTTGGCTGCCGAACGAAATCATGTACGCAGCTCGCGACGTAACTAGGAGTCTAGTGGACGGTATCAGTACTACAAGTAAAAAAAAAGATTATTTTTTATTAATTACGTTGTTTATAAATGAATCTGAGGGCCGCAATTTGCCCATCCCTGATCTAAAGTAACAGACAGAGAATCAGCACTTTTGAAACAGTGTGTAAGGATTCTTTTATCTTTTTGGTTGTTTCAGATATTGCTGTTTTTATTGACCTCTACGGAATCATATTAATGTCTTTTCAACACAGCGTCTTTGTGCTCACCCGTAGTTGTTTGGTTTAAGTACGTTTTTATGATTTATTTTCATAAAAAGCTCCCAAAAGAATCTTGACAAATAGACATACATTTATATTATTCCCCAAAGGGTCGTAATGTATTATCTTTTAGAAAAAGCTCTTAATTATTGTGTCTGCTTCAAGAGCTCCATGTAAAAATCAGTTCCTTAACAGTAATTGATCTTCATTAATGTATATTTGATCTTATTAAAAAGTTAAAATGAATTGTTTTCTGCCACAACTCTTAATTTTCAGAATACTTAGTCAAAAAGATAAACGACGTTAGTGTCATTGGTTGAATGATTTTACCATAGTGGTTAGCTCATTTTTACTTATGAAAGTATTTGTATATTCGATCTAGAAATGGAAGATATTGGTACGTTTTCAGTTGAACGCAACAAAAGGTCCAAACTAGCTATGTTCCTACTTTACAAGCAACATTCCTGTCTTATGGTCTCCTCTTAGGGTGTGGAACTTGAAGGTTGTTTGGTAACATACCTTTACAGGCGAAGCACTTGATGTGGAAGTGTTTGTTCTGGACCCGCAGAGCCTCTCCTTTGCAGGGCTTGCCACAGTTCTGACAGGGGACAGGCCCCCCCCCTCCAGTCTTCTGTTTCTTGGGCTGCTCCAGAGGGCTGTGGACCTGCTGCTTGAATACTGCAGGAGACACAGAGACAGGAGGAGACCATTTCATGTCCTGTGGTAGTGTACAGTGTGAAGGGGTACAGTGGCAGTTAAAACATAACATACCATGATGGTTTGGGCTTTTCGTGGCAACATTTGTTTCAGTAGTTAAAATTGTATTAAATGAAATTATGAAAAACAAAATACCTTCCGCTAGTTACAACACAACACTACCCTAAATTGTATTATCATTATAAACCCTTCTTTTGGAGGGGGGCCACAGGGGGTCAAAGCTCTTGCCCCCCCCCCCCCACCCCTTCTAGAACACTATACAATTATCATCATTATTGCTAATGACGAAACCAAAAACTGTAAAGGCGTTTGATGCAATACTTAATA
Source organism: Dissostichus eleginoides (assembly GCA_031216635.1). Classification (NCBI taxonomy): domain Eukaryota; kingdom Metazoa; phylum Chordata; class Actinopteri; order Perciformes; family Nototheniidae; genus Dissostichus; species Dissostichus eleginoides. Next base: position 23,221,080 of record CM062286.1, on the reverse strand, counting down.
GAATAACATCTGTTTTGACACAAGAAGAGTGACGCTAATAGACGCCTCTATTTCAATATCACGAAAACCAAGTTATCATTTAGGATGTCACATCATGCAAGGGTATAAAAAAACAACTTTCTTATTCCTCTTTCATCTTTGACTCACGACACACACAAACACTTCTATATCTTCAGGGGACATGTCGTTTTGTATGTTTATTCATAGAGACTAACCATCACGTAACCAAAACACATATTGCTAGCAGCTCTCTGTCTCTACACACACACACACACACACACACACACACACACACACACACACACACACACACACACACACAAAAACACACACACACACACACACACACACACAAACACACACACACACACACACACACAAACACAGACACACACACACACACACACACACACACGGTTCTCTCCTCTCACATCAGAACCCCACAGAATAGGCTCCCATATGGACGGCTTCAGTCATGACTGGGGCATCGGCCAATGAAAGGCCCTTTGTGTTCTCAGGAAACAGGCCTGTTGTCAGACTGGTTTCACCAGGCCTCCATGGTTACCAGTAATTGATTTAGAGAGAGAAGGGGGCATAAGGATAAGACAGGGAGGATCCTTCTTTCAGGTTTGCAACATTCATAGGGTGCTAATTGGGTGTTTTATTGGCACAACACTTATAACATTGTTTTACTTTCCTCAACTCTATAATGTGGAAAAATAAAAGGCACATTTAGCCAACGTCACACTATTCTCTCTTCATTAAGATTGGAAAGAGTGCTGCTTCTTAATAATTTAATCAACGCAAGTCACTTTTTTCAGTCGGATCACATGCCAACTCCAAACACTTTAGTTGGATTTGAAACAAACGAAGTGTTGCAACATTATGGAACAGTGTGCTAATTTGTCTATGCATTTAAAAGTTGGGTAGCATCTGTAAGCATAACGACTAGAGGCAGATTTGACTTTTCAAAGTAAAAAAATGTGACATGGTTTTTATATCTGTAAGAATTAAACAAACAAGATACAACGCGATAGATTCTAAACTTTATAAAAGAGTCATGCTAGCTGTTTCAGTCTTAATGCTATTAATTATATTTGGTTGAGTTGAATCTTCTTTTTAATTTATTTATTCTCATCTTGTTCTGAGTATATTTAACAAGAAAGTTGAAGCATTTGTGGAATTGAGTCTTGAATCCATCTGATTCCACACTCCTCTCCCTCCACTGTCTCTCTGTTGGATTGATACACATGCTTTGTTATGTATTTCTATAACATATTTCAAATGTAATACAAATTATACTACAACACAGTACTATATACTGTTATAATTATTATGGTTTACTTCCTCTAAGCACCTGTATTTATTTCTGACTGTGTATTATTACAAATAAAATAATGTTGTAAAATTGTGATTAACAGAACTTGCAATAAATAAACTTAAAATAAGAAAAGAATGATGCAAATTCTAAACATGCACACTTCCAAAGAAGCACTTTGGATTTGTGACCTGCTTGGTTTAGGGGTTACTTGACAGGAGAGTAAAACCAACGGCAGTTTCCAGATCCACAGGAGCCACACATTCTTCACTTCTAAGGACCTGAATCAGTAGCTTTATAGTGTGTCTGTGAGTCCAAGACAAACACATCCTCCAAAGCTCTTAGATCTCCTCAGGACGATAACCTTACATCATTACTTTTGGGCCTTATGCCTGGGTTCCCATTAGTCCAAGTCCCATAAAGATTTGTATTTAAATAAAACATACTTTGGGGATACCAAACATTTTTGGGGTTAGCATTTATGATGAAATATTCATGAAGTTTTCTTTGGAAAATCCACAGATCTTCTTTTATTCAACGCATATGGCTAGATTGCAATCTGATCACTGACTTAAAATTGGATGAAGACCAGAAAAGGGATTTTATACACCGTTGTCTAGAGGCCATTGAAGGTAGAAGATGTGTCTTTTTGGGGGGGCGTACAGTGGGCATGCTAACCAATAAAGACAAGAATTTAGGAGGGAAAGTCTTGACTCCTGAGGCCCAGTTGATTGGAACCATATGGAAAAGACAACGGTCCAAAAGCAAGAAACGGCTGGGAGGGGTTGCAGGGGAACTGGGAGGGGTCCGGACTCCTGATCTGACCCAGAGTGCAATGCTGTACCCCAGCACCTGTTGGATGGATCCAGTGTCTTCACTTCCTCTTCACAGTGACTTCAGATGGAGACAGGAGATGATCTTCTGGGCCAGATGTAGAATCCAGCAGGTTGTTCCAGACATTGAGGCTGCAGGAACTAGGACATTTGTAGTGGTCTTTAAAAAGGGTCCAAAAATCTGCCTGTCTATAAAATAAATAATGAGTGGTCCAATCCATGTGATGTTATTGCTCTCATGAACTTGGGAGTTTTGCCAGGGAAGCAAATTGCATCTTTATCCTTTACATTCCAAAATCCCAAGTAATCAGGGTAACAATTGATCTGTTTCTCAGCTGGGTCCCTAACTACATAATTTCCTTAGTTTTGAAATGTTCATACCTTGCCATCAGTCACAAACTCAGTGCCAGTTTGTCAGTTAGTGAGCAACAAATCATTCATGAAACTGTAAGTGGATACAGAGGTTCACTCCTACGCTCCAGATAATGTTCAAGCAACTAGCAGTAAAGATGTGAAAGGTCCAGATCTCCATGCTTTCACATGTTGTACTTTTAAAGAATGTGTGACATTTGAGGGTAAAACCCAGGACATCTAATTCAGGTTGATTAAAGGTTCCTTTCTATGATA
>CM062286.1:23098302-23213302 GCA_031216635.1 Dissostichus eleginoides | reverse complement strand
ATTCTCTGTTACGCAGGCACTAGAGAAGGGTGATTTAAATACCATATACCTCACTGACAACAAGTCACCAAAGCTACTATGGTTGAATATGTGGATTCTTTAGGTCCTCATTATGGAGACAAAACTAAAGCTTAAAAGGTCACTATAATTTGCAATAAAAGACACTCTAAATCACATTATAACAGTGATGTCCTCTGAGCTCCTGGCCCTCGCCCTTCTGTCAGCGGCCCAAGTGGCCCGGCTCCCAGTGGTGGAGTGCAGGCAGGAAGACAACAACTCTGTGCCAGGGATGTTGTTGTCATTCACATTCACACCATATTCAACAGAAAGTGCCCTGTGCTTCTGACAGGAGTCACATAATAGGAGACCTGGAGGTAAGGTAGACAGCTGGAACCAGATCACCCTTATCTGACATAAAACTTTTGAATGATTTCCATATTTCTGAGTAACAGGATTATTATGGTTTGGTAAAAATGTTTTGGTCAGAGAGTAATTCATTGGTAAGTCCTCGTTTTTACAACTAATCCTTGGCTACACAGTCTTATCTCACAGGCAGGTGAACATAATACTCATTAAAGGTTATTAAAGGTCATTTTACCTTTCTCCTCCGGCATCGTCACTCAGCTGTTTTCACAAATGTGAGATCTTGTTATGTCCTTTAGAAATAGTAATTATAGACAAATCCCAAAATGGTTCAGAGTCCTCTGATGGTGTTGCAACACATCCTCTCTTCAGCGCGGTGTAAGAATAGATGGAGCACAGAGTGAGCGTCTGCTCCAACACTATCTCTGGAATGAGCTATAGGTCATATAACTCCCAATGTCTCTCTCTCCCTCTCGCTCACTCTCTCTCTCTTATTGCAGATATATGTTATAAATAGAAGCATGGAGAGTGACACCTCTCACTGGTGGACTGTCCCAGTCTGCCCAGTCCCTACAAAGCTCAACTTACTATCAGTACACACTCCAAGGCATTTAACAAAATAATGGAGCAAATCAGATTGGAAAATGTCTTATCAGGCATTTCAGAAAATAAAATGTGTGAGCGATTTGGCATCTTCAGGGGCCTTTAAGATTTTAGTTCTAGAAGAAAATGAAGGTAATTTGAGAACTTAAAGCTGCTGTCATGTCTCGAAAGATCATTGTTAAATTATATTCTTTAAATTAGCTTTGTCATGTCCCTTTGTCTTGTGTCTTCCCTGTTTTATTTTGAAAAGTAATTCTCCCTCTCGTTTCAGGTCACTGTGCTCCCCGCCCCTATGTGTCTCCTGCGTTTGTGATTGTTTACCCCGCCCTGATTGTTTCCACCTGTGCCCCTTACCCTGTGTGTATATATTGTCTTAGTCTCCACCTGTCCTGTGCCAGTTCGTCTCTTCTCATGACTCGATATACCAGCGTACCCTCAAGCCTGTTCCATGTTTGTTATTTTTATTTCAAGCTCCATAAAGAAGTATTTGGTTTTTCCTCGATAGAGTGATTTTTTGTTCTCTGATTTTGTTACTGTGAAAAACCCAGTAAACTACTTTTGCAACCATCTGAGTCTGAGTCTGAGTCTGAGTCTGAGCCTGAGTCTGAGTCTGAGTCTGAGTCTGAGTCTGAGTCTGAGTCTGAGTCTGAGTTGTGCATTTGGGTTCATGCCTCTGAGTTCACTCCTTGACAGCTGCACTTATCAATATCCATTCAGGGTTTCCCACACATAGACTTTACTTGGGCGGGCCCCCCAGGTATATTAACGGCCCCCCAGGTATATTAACGGCCGCCAAGGTATATTTCGCGACCCATTTATTTGTTTTGTTTTGTTTTTATTTATTTTTTTATTCGTCCGCGACCACGACGCCAACTGCGATCGATTAACTTGTGGACAATGATCCCTCGCTCTACGCCTCCTATACCCAGGCCCGGACTGGCCATCGGGAGGACCGGGGGGTTTCCCGATAGCCTGGCCTGTTAAGTGGCCTGCTGGCCTGAGGATTTTTTTTTTTTTTGTATGTATTGTGAACGCAACGCTGCGCAAATCTGGGTCTGCCTCACACAGGGTGACTGGCTGTCTACATGATGTGGCCTGCCTCACACAGGGTGACTGTCTGTCTACATGATGTGGCCTGCCTACATGGCAGGCCACATCATGAATCAAAGCCCTTGATTGGTCTCTGTGTGTCATTCAAGCTCGGGATAACCTCAGCTCAGGTGAGGTAAAGGACTCTCTGAGTGTTTAGATAGTTATCTAAGTCTAAGTTCTCAGTGGGTCTCAAACGGTTTGGTCACCATTTATGTAAACACATATTTCCATTTGAGGGGGGAGTGATTAGTCAAATAAGCATGAATAAAAAATAAAAAAAGTTAACTAGGTGAAAAAAGGTCAGATACACTTTTAAAACTAGTCTTTGCTGCTGCCTCAAAGAGCAGAAGGGGGGAGAGGAGGGAGAGGAGGGAGAGGAGGGAGAGGAGGGGAGAGGAGGGAGAGGAGAAGGGGGGAGAGGAGGGAGAGGAGGGAGAGGAGGCAGACAGGAGAGGCTGATTCAGGAACCCAGACACACTCACAACTATAAATGAACCAAAAATAAATAAATAAAGAAGTTTCAGTGTTTTTTCATATTGATATGGGATGTTATTGGTCATGGCCATGATTTTATGATTATTGAAATGTATACAGTTCTGTTTCATATGGGTGTTTCCCATAGATCTAGTCTCTTTATTTTCCCCTCAAAGTGCACCAGATTGATGCATTTAACTCCAAAATAAAAATAAAAATCTTACCGGGGGAGCATGCCCCCGGACCCCCCTTGAGGATTTGAGGTCCACCCCCACTTAAAATCACATGGATTGTCACAGTCTGCTCCATCATTCACCAGTAGTTTTCCATTCACCTGTCTCACCTGTTAATCACACGCACGTGTTTGCTCACTCTCTTTCTCTACTGCACCCATTAGTTTTACTGCCAGTATTTAAACCCTCACCAGACACACACCCGTTGCCAGATCGTACTTTGCCTTCATGCTAGTCTTTCACGCGTTTGTTACCAGATTGCCAACCGGGTTCCGACCCTGCCTGTCCCTGACCTGCCTGCTCTGCCTGTTCCCTGATCCTGCCTGTCTTTGGACTATCCTGCCTTGCCTGCTGTCTGACCCTGCCTGTACCTACGTTGACCGCCTCGCCTGCTCCCTGACCCTCTGCCCGGCCCTGACTCACCTTCTGCCTGCTGTCCTCTGGTTCGTTTGCCTGCACATCATCCGGCTGTTACGGTTCTGCTGGTATCCCTCTGCTCTGGTATTATTACCAATAAAGTACATTACCAATACTACTTGGTTTCTCGAGTGCTGCATTTGGGTCCTTCATAAGATTGTGACAGAACGATGTGGCCAGAACATGGACCCAGCGCACTCCTCTTCACCTAGAGACCGTTTCGAGAGAGTTGAGGACGCTCTCCAGAGGCAGGAAGCCTCGATAGCTTCCCTGGCCACCGAGGCTCATCATGCAAACTCTACACATGACCAGACGCTAACCTATTTAGCTGCGCAGCTACAGCAGCTAACGGCTACTGTGCAGCAGCTAGCGGCAGTAGTGGCTGCTCCAGCGCCTCTTCCCATGCCGCCGGCACCCGCTTCTGCATCCTCTCCGATTGGATTTACCCCAGAGCCTCGGGTGGGAACTCCGGAGCGCTACGCCGGGGAACCGGAGGGCTGCAGCTCGTTTCTTACTAACTGTTCTATCCTGTTCGCGCTGCAGCCACACACTTTCGCTTCTGAAGCAGCTCGTGTGGCGTTCACGATCAATCATCTGACTGGGAAAGCCCGACTGTGGGGCAGAGCTGAATGGGAGTAGCAGACACCCGCCTGCTCTTCTTTCCCCGTTTTTTCCGCGGAGCTGCGCAAGGTGTTTGGACCCGTGTCTGTGGGTCCAGACGCTCCAGGAGGACTACTGAGCCTGAGCCAGGGTAATGGATCTGTGGTGGATTATGCTATTGGGTTTCGCACCAGGGTCCGCCTCAGCAACTGGAATTCTGCAGCCCAGTGTGACGCCTATCTGCGTGGCTTGGTGGCTTACATTAAAGACGAGCTGGTGTCTTTTGATCTGCCAACTCACTGGATGGGCTGATTGAACTGACTTCCCGCATGGATCGGCGCATCCAGACACGGAGACGGAAGCGACGGTCGGAGGGAGTTCAACATGCCTGGGCGCCCCGACATCCGGGTTCGACTGGGACTCTTCCCCTCACTCCAGAGCCGCAACCAGGGGGTGATGAGCCCATGCAGGTGGGTCGCACCAGCCTCACCTTGGAGGAACGTGAACATCGCAGACGAGGTAACCTATGTCTCTACTGCGGCCGGGCCGGCCATTTTGTTTCTCGCTGCCCGGTAAAAGGCAAGGCTCAGCAGTAATGGGGAACATACTGTTGAGCCAAAACCCTGGATTTGTTCCCGCTCAGAGACCATTGAGCCACGTCAGGTTGCTATTACCGGATAGCTCTCAGGCCCTTGCAGTTTTTATTGACTCTGGTTCGGACGCGAGTATTATGGACGAAGAGCTTATGCTGCAGTTGGGAATAGACCGGGTTCCCTTATCTCGCCCAGTTCCAGCCAGCGCCTTAGACGGTCACCTGCTGGGGACAGTGACTCATCAGACTGTACCCGTTCACATGCTCCTGTCCGGGAACCATCATGAAACTATTCAGTTTCATGTTCTCCGGTCTCCACATATCCCGCTTATCCTGGGTTACCCATGGCTTCGCCGCCACAACCCTAACATTGACTGGGAGACGGGAGCCATTTTGGGGTGGAGCCCCTCTTGTCATCAGATCTGTCTGAAACAGGCTGCCGCGCCTCAGCGTTCGGTGAACCCCAGCCGAGTTCCGGATGTTACAGGGGTTCCACCGGAATATCTGGACTTCAAGGAAGTATTCAGCAAGACGAGGGCTACTTCCCTACCACCACACCGGCCTTACGACTGTGCCATCGACCTGCATCCCGGCACCAGCCCTCCCAGGGGTCGATTGTACTCCCTGTCTGCTCCGGAAAGAGTTTCCATGGAGACGTATATCAATAACTCTCTGGCGGCTGGGATTATTCGCCCTTCCTCATCACCGCTGGAGCGGGGTTCTTCTTTGTGGAGAAGAAAGACAAGACCCTAAGGCCCTGTATCGACTTTCGGGGTCTTAATGACATTACTATAAAGAATCGATACCCACTGCCTCTTATCTCCTCTGCATTCGAGTTGCTGCAGGGAGCAACCATATTCACCAAGCTGGACTTGCGTAACGCGTACCACTTGGTACGTATTCGCGAGGGGGATGAGTGGAAGACCGCCTTCAACACCGCCTCGGGGCACTACGAGTATCTGGTGATGCCTTTTGGACTTACCAACGCCCCTGCAGTATTCCAGGCTTGGTAAATGACGTGCTCCGTGACATGTTGGACCGGCACATATTTATTTACTTGGATGACATCCTGATCTTTTCCAAGACTCTGAAAGAACACGTGCACCACGTCCAGGCGGTTCTCCAGAGATTGCTGGAGAACTCGCTGTTTGTTAAAACTGAGAAGTGTGAGTTTCACACCTCCTCTGTCTCTTTTCTGGGATACATCGTGGGACAGGGGAGCATTGAGATGGATCCCTCCAAGGTTGATGCAGTCACTTCCTGGCCGGTTCCAGACTCCGGGAAGCGGCTACAACAGTTCCTCGGGTTCGCCAACTTCTACCGGAGGTTCATTCGTGGATATAGCACCTTGGCCGTTCCACTCACAGCCCTGACCTCCTCTAAGGTTATGTTCCAGTGGTCCTCCTTGGCTGAGGAGGCATTCCAGAACCTTAAGGCCAGGTTCACCTCCGCCCCCCATCCTCCGGTTACCTGTCCGTCCGTCCAGGCTTTCATTCGTCGCTGTCGCCAGACCTGGAATCAAGCCCGGATAACACTTGTTCGTTCAGCCAACCGGTACGCCTCCTCTGCCAACCGCCGACGTTCCAAGGCACCCGTCTACCAGGTGGGCCAAAAGGTATGGCTGTCCACCCAGGATATTCCTTTACGGGTGGAGTCGAAAAAGCTTGCACCGATGTTCATTGGACCGTTTGAGATTATAAGGATAATCAATCCCGCAGCAGTAAGGCTAAGACTGCCTCGGACTCTGCGGGTCCATCCCACGTTTCTCGAGTGCTGCATTTGGGTCCTTCATAAGATTGTGACATGGATAGGTTCCTAAATAATTTACCATTTTTTTTAAATAGTAACCCATGTCCATATGTTTATTATTGGGTAGTAGATTGAAACTATAGGGCTATCACTATGGGCCCTGTCTGTACCTGTTCGCTCTGCCATCGCGTGAAGGGTCTGCTAACAAGCGACCAACAGAAAGGTTCATGTTAATGTTAATGTTGTTGCACGTCACAAAGGCACCTCACCTCAAATCTTCATGTGTTTGGTGACTTAAGTCTGTACACTGACTTAACACAACTAACTATATTTTGAAAATGAATTTAAACGGATGAATCTTGAATCTTTTCATTCTTTCCAAATACTTTGTTGCCAGGACCTATGCGGTCCATAAGCCTAATGTGTCACTGTTCTGTTCTTTTCTTGCCACGTCACTGGAACTAAACTCATGTGGTGCAGGATGACCACGACACATAAGTTACACTTCGAATAATCATCCAGCTTACCCAAGCAGCAGTGTAATACACTCATTACACAAGTTGTTCTACTGCAGCTCGTCTAGATATCCGATTTATGTTCAAGGTGACTTCGTATTGAGTCGCTGTTTGTTTGTTGGTATGTGGAGACTGGCTTTAACTCTCTCTATTGATCTGAGCTGATATCTAATCAATTTCCAGGGCAGCATGCCTAAGGGATTCATCATCAGTCAAACTAGCTCTAAACTCACAGGAAACGACTGTATACTCTGCAAGAAGGGGATAGACCAAAATAATGTAAACATCATTAAAAGTGACTTTGAAGTCATCCCTATAAGGAGAAGATCTCAGAAGCAGTAGGTTATTCAGTCTTTAAATCTCAAAACATTTTCTATGACAGCAAAAAGTTGAGCGGTGTGACTGAAACATTTACAGTAGAGAGAAACAATGAGATCATTCTTCATTCTGCTGCTGTGGGATCACCTTAGGGGAACGATGCTGGACCTTCTCCATCTTTTTGGCCCCAGTTAATCAATGGTCCCTTCAAAAGTTGTAGATCTGCAGGCACATTCATTAGGCCATGTGCCAAGCTTTGGGAACATAACTGAACCAGTGTTTCATTAAAATGAGCTTAAAATGACAAGTGTTACTGTCTCATGATAATTAACTTTTTGAAGTAGTTTGCTGCATAGTAACTCCAATATTTAAAAAAAATGTTTAAAAGTAAAGAATTACAATTTGCAAGTACCAACGGGTTCTTCTGCTTGAAACCACATAAGGCAGGAACTGTGTGTGTGTGTGTGTGTGTGTGTGTGTGTGTGTGTGTGTACACATGCATATATATTGAATTGGGATCTTTTATGTCATGTTCAGGGACGTGTTCTATGAGTGAGCCGATCATGTAAGAGTTATGAACTTTGAGCACAAAGGCCAGCCCAATTTAATCGCCTGATTACAGATATTAAAGCTAGAAAGCCACGGTTAGTCTAAGATAGTGGCAAAGCAGAGGCATTCAAAAACACCAGTACAACAGTTACTAACCCACATTGTTCTTAAGTTATCCTTAAAATCAATCAAATAAGGACATGAATCTAACATTCCAGGCTACACCTCTGATTTCTGGGATGAATATCGATTGAAAAACCCTTCCAAGTCATTTATCAAAGTTCCAAACCCAATGATCAACGTTCCTGGATGTTGAGATAGTAAAATATTGAATTCATTTCTCTACAGGCAAAAGGCCTTGCCACCAAAAGTTTGAAAAGTGACAGTTAAACAACTGATCAAAGAATTCCAGAGGGCGCTAGATGCATGCCCTGATTCAAACATGCACCGTCACTTTGTAAAAACTCACCAACAACATTTTTAAAGCCCACCTGATCCTGACGACAACATTAGGAAATAAGTGGAAGAAATTCTTACTTGGAGATTATATTCAGTGGAAGAATTATGTTAAAGATGTTAATTGAGGGTTAAAAAAAAAGGAATATATGCCAAATGGTATCGGTACATTTTTTATCTCATATTTGTGTTATAGCCCAATAAGGAACGGGTCAAATGATATCTCTACATCTACAGTAGACTAATCGATTTTTTATCTAGCACCATCAGCTGGTGAACAAATTGTCCATTACTAAATACTTGTCAAAAAATGTGATCCCCATCAACTTTATTTGTACTTTGTGTTTAGCACTTATTAGCAAAAGTTAGCATACTACCAGACTTTGGTCACATGGTAAAAAATGCTTAGTATTTAGTGAGTCCAAAGCCTCTCAGGGTTGCTGCATGTTTGCACTGTCATTACCCTCCAGACCACAATATGTCCGCTTCTGGAAGTTCCAGTATTGGCCGGGAAACAAAGAATGTCACTGGAACCCTTGCACACAGCGGAAAGGAACAACAGGAGCTGCTTCAGAGCAGATCAGCAGGAACCCAGAGAGGAGGTTATTAAAAAACGACCAGAAATAACAGACAGGATGAACCAGAGAGGCTGATTGTCAGCGCACATAGAGAAATGCCAGAGGGACTGAGAAGGGAGTAAGGCCTGATTTCATCTCCAAAATCTGCATTGCAAATCATGCAACACAAGAGCTGCCAAGAGGAAGATATGTAATGGCGCATTTCCACTGCAGCGCGTAGCACGGTTTAGGCGTGCCGTGCCAAACCCGGCCCGTTTTTTGTTGCGTTTCCACTAGGGGTAGTTCCGGCTAACGGGTACTGTTTCCCAGTTTTTCTGGCTCTCCAAAATCCAGGTTCTTTCCGGGCCAATAACCGGGCTGAATATGCTAAACTAGTGAGAGAATCGCTGGCAACTACAACAAAATGAACATATTTGACCGTGATTTAATTTTAATACACGTTTCTAAATGATGCCGAAGTAACAACATACTGATACCGGTTAGTAAAAAACATGAATTAATGCTTTGACAAGTCTGCAGACAGACGGCAGGCAAAAAACCTTTTAAAATGCGTGTTTTCTGAATGGAGATCGGCTAAGCTAACGTTGTATATGCTCCGACCGTCCACACTCACAACAACGGCCTACAGACATAAATAAACCAGCGACTGTATTCGCCATGACACAGACAGGCTGTGGTTTGTACTTGTTTAACTTTTGTCTAGTTTCTGAACAGATATGAGGAGCTGTGAGCTCTGAGTGCTAACAGCTAACGGCTGAGGTTGGTTTTGTGTTTCGCATTGAAGATGACGTCACGGCTCCGCCTACACTTCGTTACTATAGATACTGCCCCAGTTCCTGTAATTGTAATGGAAACGCAGCATAAAGTGAGCCTGGCCTACCAAGGCCTAACTATACCGTATTAAGCCGTGCGAGGCCCTGCAGTGGAAATGCGCCATAAGACTCTCTGCTGTCCTGATATCAATGGGGAGCTCGTTCCACCATTATAGAGCCAGGGTAGCACACAGGGAGGGCCATGGTACAACTGTCAGTGAGGGAGAACCAAGTCCATTGGCTGATGCAGAGCAAAGTGCATATGCTGAGTGTATGGTTTAACCATGCTGAGCCTCACTGAGCTCAATGGTGTTCACAAGGACTGATACAGGAAATCATTCCTGCCAACAGCAGTAACACTTTACAAAGATCACCTCTGGCAGAGAACTGCTCCATAATTTTTGTTCTCTATCAACTATTCGCACATCTGCAATTTATAGACTATCATATGTACAGTAAAAAGTATATGTCTCTGCTCCTGTAGTATACATCTATATTTCTGTTGCTGCACTTGTTTAGTCTTTTATAGAACTTTTTAATTTATCCTGGGGGGGGGACTGCATTTTTTAAAAGCAACTGATTTGGTCGGTGACTGTAGACTCTGTAGAGCAGGGGTGTCAAATTCAAACTTACTGAGGGCCATTCTGACGGTTGTGAATAAAATCAGGGGGCATGACATTCATTACAGTGATTCTTGTTATGGTTACAACCCATATACATGACTCAGAGATAACGTCAATGCAGCCAAACTGGCGTGTTTATTCACAATCAAACCAAACACATGACTGGCGAGAACCTGCCAGGAGAGGGCACATGGATGACAGGACCATAACAAATATGTTTAGAACTAGGCTAGCAGGTGGATTAAATTAAATAAAAATAGTGTGTCCCCCCTTCATATTTGTGGATAATTCTTTATATCAGCAAAATAAGATGAAAGTGCTGTCAATAGCATCAAGTGCAAAACCAATGCTGTTTTTAAAGATAATAATAATAAAAAAGAAAAGAAAAAAAAGAGAAGTGCACAATTAAACAAACTACATTAGCAGTCTAGCCTACAGTAGGTTCAGTTTATAACAAAATAGTTCACAATTAAACAAAACCATTAGGCCTACTACTGTATCTTTCAACACAACAAATGTTTTCTGTGATAACACAAAATAGTCAGTGCAACAAGGCCTATCTGAAATGCATTGTAGTTTAACTTTTACCAGACACTCTGCACCTTTTCTTACAGATGATCTCATCTATTCTAGGCTTAATGTCCTTTGCTGTGGCCACTTTCAATACCGACGTCAAATGCTGGTCAGTGATCCGGGATCTGTGGGATGTCTTATTCAAGTTCATTATAGAGAACATCTGTTCGCACGAGTAAGTGCTCCCGAACATGGACATGATGCATGCAGCATGAAGACGCAGCTCTGGCACAGATTCAGGGAGGAGAGGTGCAAACTCAGCAGCCCCGACTGACTGGTACTGGGTCTTCAGAGCGCTGTTACATTGCAGTTCAATGAGTTCCAATTGCAGGTGCTCAGGGGCAGTGTCGACATCAATTGCAAAAGGATTTGCGAACAGGTCAATGTTGAATTTCTGTGATTCAAAATCGGCAAACCTCCTGCTGAATTCCTCTTTGAGTGTGTTCAGTTTGTCAGCATACACTTGGGTCGGGAGCTGAATGGTGACGGTGGCGCTTATTGTTTGACAGGTAGGAAAGTGGGTCAAATTACCTCTACGCATCTGCCCCTCCCACAGACGCAGTTTCAGTTCAAATGCCTTCACGGAGTCCCGCATCTCTGTGATAAGCTGCTTTCTTCCCTGGAGTTTCACATTCAGTGAATTGAGGTGCTCAGTAATGTCACACATAAACGCCAAGTCGCCCAGCCACTTTTCATCCTCAAGCTCGGGGACGGGCCTCTGTTTGCTTTCCATGAAACGAGCGATCTCAGTGCGGGTGTCGTAAAACCTCCTCAGCACTTTCCACCGACTCAACCAGCGCACCTCTGTGTGATAGGGCAGATCCACTTGCACGGAGTTCTCCTCCTCTAAAAGAGCCCTAAACTGCCGATGATTCAAGCCCCGTGCACGAATAAAGTTCACAGTTTTAGTCACAACAGTCATGACATGTTCCATGCCCAACACCTTACCGCAGAGGGCTTCTTGGTGGATGATGCAGTGGTAAACTACCAAGTTTTCTCCTGTGTGCCCCATCGCCTTTCGGGTCAAACCGACCAAACCCCGAACTTCCCCGCACATCGCCGGTGCACCATCCGTTGTCAGTCCAACAAGTTTACTCCAGGGTAGCTCCATCTTGTTCACGCTCTGCTCCACTTGGGTGAAAATATCCTTTCCTGTTGTTGTCCCGTGAATCGGTTTCACGTCTAAAAGTTCCTCAGTGACGGACAGCTGACTGTCAACCCCGCGGATGAATATGGACAGCTGGGCTGTATCCGTCCTGTCTGTACTCTCATCTACAGCTAGTGAATATGAAATAAAGTCCTTGGCTTTTGTTTTTAGCTGGCTCTCTACATCGGAGGCCAGTTCATCAACACGACTAGCCACAGTATTACGGGACAGGCTGATGTTTGAAAATGCCTGCTTCTTGTCAGGGCATACGACGCTGCACACTTTTTCAAGGCAGTCTTTAATAAACTCTCCCTCGCTAAACGGCTTGCTAGCCTTTGCGATTTCCTCTGCAATAATAAAACTTGCCTTGGTAGCAGCCTCACTTTCACTACTGATGCGGGTGAACATGCTTTGCTGATGTTGAAGGTTGCGTTTCAAGTCTTTGGCTTTCTGCAGCCGCTGCTCCATGGCCATGTTAGCATATTGCTCGCCATGTTTCGTTTCGAAGTGTCTGCGGATGTTATACTCTTTGAACACTGCCAGCGACTCTTGACATACGAGACACACTGGCTTTTGTTTAATTCAAAAACAGGTATTCAGCTTCCCACCTCTCCTGAAAATGTCGATAATCTTTGTCTCTTTTTTTTTTCGCCATCGTTTGTTTATGCTAGCTTTCAATCTCCTTTGCAAAGCACACCTTCAGAGAACGTTACTCGGCCGTTAATGACGTAGTGAGAAGTGCGACAGCGCCCTCTTGTGTTTCAGCGTTGCATTGTCACAGACACAAGCTCGCGGGCCACATTAAATTGATAACCAGGATTGACAGGAGGGCCAGATTCAATATTGCGGAGGGCCGTGTTTGGCCCGCGGGCCTTGTTATTGACACATGTGCTGTAGAGGAAAGAACTTACAGAATTTACAGGACTTGGATAAATGGCTAGACTGTAGATATGTAAACAAGTGTATTGGATTGCATTTATCTAGGTTTGAGACTCTTAAAAAGTTTAAATGTAAATAGAAAGACACAAGTGGAAGAATTGTGAGTTATTGTGATAAAATACTTAAGTAATTTCTGCAGCAACATTATTGCAACTAAGTCCAACAAAAACAAGTTGTAAACAAGCCCAAACTGTTTATCCAGGTTATATAAACCACTTAATGGAGGTCATAGTTAAAAAATAAACTTATAATAATCCCTTGTTATATAACAAAATGATGTCTACACAACTATGACAAATAGACATGGCTAATGTTTTTGCTGAGTTGGCTATACAGTGTCTACAAAAGATAAGAAAGTAAAACAGAAGTTATATAAAGGCCATCATATTTTGTTCTCTGTATCAGGAGAGAAATAAGACTTCTCTTCGTGCAACACTATGATGGGATTTCTTGGATTAATAAAACTTGTTTCAAGCTAGGCTGACCTAACCTATAACCATATGTTGGAGAATAAATCATAACCTAGATCTGGAATTGTAACAGGAAGATTTTCCCTCACCTCTGTTCTCTCCAAACCTGTGAGATTTTGCCACTCCAGACTCCCTTGGCTTTAGCAATGTCATCGCACTGCCAGGATAAACGTTGGACCATTCATCACTCACACCTTGCAGTGGTTAACTCTAACAGGAAACCACTGGCCCATTATACAGCAGGTTAATGCAGGAAAGAATTCAGCACTGAAGTGAACAGGACTGTCATAAAGGATTCACTTCAAAGGCTCAGGTGAGCATATCACTGGGAATACTGGGGGGAGGGGGGGGGTTATGGATAAGGGACTGAGTTGGAGCCCAGAGAGCAGAGAGGGGTCAGAGAGCTGGTGGAGAGGGTCTCTCCCTCTCTGTCTGTTGTGCTGAGTAGTGTCTCAATGCACCGTTGACCCCAATCACAAGTCGAGGTCATTACCACCAGTTCAAAGGAGCACTGAGGCTATCGGTGGGATGGTGTGTGTGAGTATGTGCCATTAGCTAACAATTCATACAAAATGTAGATCTCCAAATTGAAAAGTGAACACAATGCTATTTAACACCAAAGGTTAAACATTTTCTTTCACTAGTTCCAATGTATGGGAGGAAATAAACATAATATTCACACTTAATTGAAAAGTTCGGACACACGGGTTTACCACTGCAGTGTTTCCCCTAGGTTTACTGCTTTGGGGGGGTGCTGCCTGAGCAGGGGGGGATTTTTTAAATCCTCTGGAGCAGAGAGAGGAGCTGTGGATTATTGTTATTGATTAATGCATCAGTGTTTCTTAGGGTCAAAAACACTAAACTCACAACTTAAAATGAAAGCGTTTAGTTTATTTAATAAAAGAGCACATGTTGAATGTGAAAAGTGACAGTAGATATAGATTAGTTGCAATTTGGTGCTATATATATAGATTAAAAAAAAAAAAATGATATATATATTTTTTAAACACCTTGAATTTCAGGGGGGGCGCGGGGCTCCATTGGCGGGGCTCCGTTGGCGGGGCTCCGTTGGCGGGGCTCCGTTGGCGGGGCTCCGTTGGCGGGGCTCCGTTGGCGGGGCTCCGTTGGCGGGGCTCCGTTGGCGGGGCGCAGCGCCCCTCCAAGACAATGGTAGGGGAAACACTGCACTGTATTTGGTTGGCTATTATTCTCTCCTGGCCTTGTCTCTAGCCCAATCAGTGCCTCTCACCTTTACCATGACCAAGTTGGTGCAGTTTGATATTTAGTTGAACTGATCAATACAATTGTTGCCTATGGAAAAGTTAAACTGAATTTAATGATATCTTGACCAGGTTCTAAACACTTTGGCATGGGGAGGATAATCAAAGCACTGTTATGGTCATCATTATTAATCTTGGAGGGGTGCTTCAGTCATATAGCCAAGTTTCCACTGCACAACCTCCAGATTTGTCAGATGGCTGTACTGTTCACCCTCCACATCTGTTGTCTTGAAATTGGGAGGCCAGAAGTCCTTATGGTCTTCATGCTACTTGACTGACCTGAAACATGACGCCTCATACTGTAAGACCTTTCACCGGGAGGAATCCATGATGAGTATGTCTACACAAGAGCTGTGATTTGTCATGGAAACACACGCGAGTAGTGATACGTGAAATGAAGTAATACCATGTGCATAGTAATGCTTGTTGATGTTGTCATTGGCAAACATGCTGACTAATAGCCCGTCTTTAAGTCTTGACTTCAGCATTTACAGCATGGTTTTTCTACGTGCAACAACAAATTGGTCGTTGCTGCAAATGCAATACAAAGTAAACACTGTATAGGGAAGCCCCCCCCCCCCCAAGTTTCCTTTTAACCCGCGTTTTGCACTCTCATAGGCTGTAGACCAGGGGTGGGGAACCTTTTTCCTCTCAAGGGCCATTTCAATTGTTTCAACATCCTCCGAGGGCCGTACAAATGATTGACCTCTGCTTAAAAATACTAAAATCACAGCCCATTCATTTGGCCTTTCTTTCATGCTGTGCAAAGAAAAAGCCACCTCTTAATCCAGATATCTCACCATGACTCACGCATGCACATGCACGGTTGTGGCATGACCACCAAAACAGAAAGATATGGACACAAGATGTGTGCAAATGTATTTAGTTTCCTATCCATGTGAACATGATTTAAGTGGGGGGGGGGACCTAACCTCCTCTAGGGGGGTCCGGGGGGCATGCTCCCCCGGGAAGATTTGTTTTTAAATGTTGAAGTTAAAAGCATCAATCTGGTGCACTTTGAGAGCAACATTAGGAGATCTATGGATACATCTCTCAACACCCATATGAAACAGAACTGTAAGCAGATTTCTTTTTCTTTATGGATATTTTACAAATCACTCCCCTTTCAAACTGTATTCTTGTTTATTAATAATTACTTTTTTTTACTGTCATATAGTATTTTATACCTGTTTACTTTATTCTCTTATGTTTTTATAACTATAATGATCATATAAAGATGTGCCTTTACCTCACTGGTTGTAGAAAAAGCTTCTTATATTCGTTAGCATAGCTAGCTAACCAGATGCTAATAACAACAAAGTTATTGACTGTATGATCAGTGTGACAGATGAACAGATCCACTGGGCTTTCAACTAAAGACACAGCCACGCAGAAACTGCAGCATGTGGACGGCTCCTTATGGGTACTGCAATTTCTGAAGCGCCCGAGCGGCGTTCTGGTGCTCTCCGTCAGAACTGCACCCCTGTCAGACGAGACATATACCACGTGATGACACATTAGGCTCGTGTTGTGTTCAAGGACCCTGACCTTGGCCAGGAAAAACAGGCACTCGCTTGTTTAATTCTTTTGCGGTCTAGATTTCTTAAAAAAATATATTTTTTGCGTGTACTGTGTTTATAAATTACCTCGAAGGCCGTACCAAATGGTCTCGCGGTCCGTATACGGCCCGGAGCCCGGAGGTTCCCCACCCCTGCTGTAGACTGTAGAGCCTGCTCGATATCTGGGAGTCTTGTGTTTAAATAATTTACATATCCAGTGTCAGTTTGCAAGTGACCCCAAAGATCTGGGTCTTTTGTCAGCAGTGATGGAGAAGTGTTAGCATGAATTCTCGCAGTCTCGCCTACAAAAACACTAATGTTTTCTTTCGCAGAAGGTGACACAGAGGTATTATATCTTGTACCAGCACAGAGCAGAGAGCCAAAGACAACAACCCAGTCTGCAGAAATGATCGATCAAAGTACAAGAACACACACACATGCAGTAACACACACTCAGGAGAAAGTGAATTGATGAATAATTCACTGAAGTTATCGATCTTTGTGTCTCTCTCTTTCTCCCCACATAGCAGTAATATGATCCAGGTGAGCATAGCTCTAAAGGTACGCACACATTCCCAAGATGCATTTGAAAAAACACAGAGGACAACATGTTCTGTTTTATCTGAACTTTGCTTTCAAAAGACAAATGTTCATCAAATTAAGATTATTGAGATTTTGACAACATGAATATTTCCAAACAATATATTTATTATTGACTACTATGGACAGATAATATATTCATTAGTGACTAGGGATGTAACGATGCATCGAGAATCGGTTAAAAATCGGTGCAGATGCGTTAAGATTAAAATCGGTTGAGCTAAAAAATGAATCGCAATGCAATTTTTTAAACAGCACAGGGCGTGAACTAATTTAGATTGTATTTGATTCGATTCGCTGGAACAGCAGTCTGGACATGATTGAACGCTATCTAGAACAACAACTTGCCGTGGCAGCTGCTCTCCTCAGTGCAGACGTCCGATGAAATGCCAGTGAAATCGACACACTGGATAACTCGGACATCCATGATGCCGAGGAGGCATCCCGTTTGTGTCCCCCCCCACTTTTCAAATGTGTTTATTATTACATTTTAACGCAAGCCGTCATCTCCACGGAGGAGCACACATCCTCTGTGTGTGCATGTGTGGCACGAGCGCATTTTGTGACAGTGAGCGAGCGAGAGAGAGCGCGCACCAGTTACTGGGATTGTTGTTACTTGTAAGCATTGGTGCTAGCTGCGCTAACGGGTATACAGAGCAGTTAATACAACAAGGTGGAGGGAGAGCTCTCTCCTGTCAGACTGAGAGGCTGATAACTACAGCTCAGTGAGGTAAAGGACTCTCTGAGAGGTGGAGGAGAGTCCTCTCCTGTCAGACTGAGAGGCTGATAACTACAGCTCAGTGAGGTAAAGCACTCTCTGAGAGGTGGAGGAGAGTCCTCTCCTGTCAGACTGAGAGGCTGATAACTACAGCTCAGTGAGGTAAAGCACTCTCTGAGAGGTGGAGGAGAGTCCTCTCCTGTCAGACTGAGAGGCTGATAACTACAGCTCAGTGAGGTAAAGGACTCTCTGAGAGGTGGAGGAGAGTCCTCTCCTGTCAGACTGAGAGGCTGATAACTACAGCTCAGTGAGGTAAAGCACTCTCTGAGAGGTGGAGGAGAGTCTCTCCTGTCAGACTGAGAGGCTGATAACTACAGCTCAGTGAGGTAAAGGACTCTCTGAGAGGTGGAGGAGAGTCCTCTCCTGTCAGACTGAGAGGCTGATAACTACAGCTCAGTGAGGTAAAGCACTCTCTGAGAGGTGGAGGAGAGTCCTCTCCTGTCAGACTGAGAGGCTGATAACTACAGCTCAGTGAGGTAAAGGACTCTCTGAGAGGTGGAGGAGAGTCCTCTCCTGTCAGACTGAGAGGCTGATAACTACAGCTCAGTGAGGTAAAGCACTCTCTGAGAGGTGGAGGGAGAGCTCTCTCCTGTCAGACTGAGAGGCTGATAACTACAGCTCAGTGAGGTAAAGGACTCTCTCAGTGTTTAGATAACACTTTAACTTTAGTCCAAGTTATCTCAGTGGGTCTCAAATTGGGTCTCAAATTGTCTCAAATCTATGTAAACAAATATTTCCAATGCACACCTTTATCTATTTAATATAGTTGTAAAAAACAAGGAAAAAAATCATTCCAATATGTAGGACAGTAAATAAATAAAAAATACAGTTTAAAAGGGGAATGATTAGTAAAATACCCATAAATAAAAATAAATATGTTTAATTTTGGTGTGGGATTTGTTTTCAAAATCCAATGATGTATCTTTTTGTTATTTAAGATAAAATACAGTTGCACAGTTTACAGTTTCAGTTGCACTTTTGATGAGAACATGTACGTTGTTGTGTACAGTTTATATAAATACAGAAATATTTTTCAGTCATAATTTGTCCGCAGCTCATTCTGTTGAAAAAAAAAATCGCGAGAAAATCGTATCGTGAACTTAAAATCGTGAATCGTATCATATCGTGAGTTCAGTGTATCGTTACATCCCTATTAGTGACTGAACCTTTGTTATGTTTTATTCTATTCTATGTTTTCTTTCTCTTAAAAGAATACTTGGTGATTACAGATGTGAACTGCTGGTTAGCTAACTGCTAGCACACTAGCCAGCCAGAAACATGCTAGTGCAGAGGTAGGAAACCTGTAGCTTTGACATGTAATAACATGGAACAAAAGGGAAGACATTTTGTGTTTGAGTTGGAGGTGGTACTGTGACACTGGTATTTAGGCCTAGGACTTCTGAAGTATGTGTCACTTTCATCTATGATGCGGCGCCTTTCACTGCAGAAGGCAATCTCAGCCTCGGTTAGTTAACCATGGATACATCCAAAACAAGAATAGTCTTATGGATCATGGAGAGTTTGATTTTCTTTGGACAGATTTCTTTTTCTTTTACTGCCAGAGATGCTGGCTTACCTTCATGCGTGAAATGTGGCAAGAAATTAGCAAACAACAATGTAAAGTTGAAAGATATTTTTAGAACAAGCACAAGGCTGAAAAAAACACATGGTGTTCATAAGAATAAAATACCCCAAAAATTCAACAATTCTCTTAATTGTTGTCCAATAGTGTATAAACGCGATTACCTATAGTTTTTGCACATAAAGTTTAACTATATAAAAACTCAATAATTTATAAGCCATGCTATTACATAGGTTTTGCGCCCCTTAGTGGCCAGGACGCGTGCACAAAAATGGTGACGCGTGCACTGAACGTGTAAATCCAAGATATTAAGGATGCTTTATCCAGCATTACAATGGATATAAGTAATATAAGTAAGACTCGAAAGGATGACAGCCTAACAATT
This sequence comes from Dissostichus eleginoides, assembly GCA_031216635.1. Classification (NCBI taxonomy): domain Eukaryota; kingdom Metazoa; phylum Chordata; class Actinopteri; order Perciformes; family Nototheniidae; genus Dissostichus; species Dissostichus eleginoides. Next base: position 23,194,015 of record CM062286.1, on the reverse strand, counting down.
AAAAACTTCTGAAAATGGTGGAAAACACGGAAAGGATCATGAAGGAAAAAGACGAAAAGATTGTGATGCTGGAGAGAATGATCAGTACACCAGAAAAGAGGACAATGCGGACTGCCACACACTCGGAAAGCCGTCGGAAAATGTATTTCAAAAGGTCATTATGAAACTTGTGAGCAGAAAGACAAAAGTGTGCACAATGATCAACGCTAAGAAACTGAAAGGAACGTGAATCTACAATAACTAGCATCTGACAAAAAGGAACGCTGGGATGGCAAAAACGGCAACGGACCTCAGGAAGGTGCACAATATTCATCAAGAGCAACGAAGGAAAAGTCTTACTTGTGAAAGACAATGAGGACTTATCCAGATATTCACAATGTTTGCAAGCTGCCACTTTATCAAGTATGATAGTAAGGATAACGGCCAAATGGCCTTTGGAGAACAATATAAAGACCTAGATTTCGTAAATGAAAATCCCCAAAACGATAACTGCTTCGATACCCACACTGATCCAGATTACATTTTTAACAGAAACCTAAAAAAAACCTGCCGCTACTACAGTGATAAACTCTTCGATACACAACCCCACGACATTAAAGGCCTTTCATTAATCCACTTTAACGTTAAAAACACACTCTGCCAGATTGGTAGAAAGTCTCTCCGCCTGTCATAACAACCTCTTTGAATCTGTCACGGTAGAAATTGAGCTTAAACAGAAGAAACATATATTTGTCTCATGCATGTATAGGACACCAGGTAGTGATATTGAGGAATTTGATGACCTAGTGGAAGAAATGCTTGGACCTTATTGGAATAAAATCCTCTATGTGTGTGGAGACTTTAACATTGATCACTGATGCGTTTTCTTCCCTTGGTCTTCTCACTTACAACCAATCCAACTAGGATAACTGATTAACTGAAACGTTAATTGACAACATCTTCACTAATGTTTTGGAAATGGAACACCACAGTGGTGCTTTCAGCACAGATGTCAGGGATCAATTGCCCGTTTTTTCTATTAGTGGAAAATAACTTGTTCTTAATAAAATACAAAATACATACTTTTTTAAACGGAAAATAAATGAAAGATCTCTGAGCAAATTAAACATGAACCTAAAAAATGAAATGTGGCAGGCTGTTAGATAAGATAAGATAGAACTTTATTGATCCCAATTTGGGAAATTTTGGAAATTTGAATTCGAGCTTCAAGATGTCAATAAATCCTATAATGACATAGCCCCATATTATGCCCCAGCCAATATGGATTACAGAAAAAACACTCCATCTCATCTGCAGTGATTAAATTGGTTGAAGAAATCACAAATAACATTGAGAAAGAATGTACTGGAATATTCATTGACCTCAAAAGGCTTTGGATACAGTAAATCATGATATCTTGCTAAAAAAAACTAGAACATTATGGCATTAGGGGTCGAGCTAATGAGTGGGTCAATAGTTAACTGAGGACAGCAATGTGTAGAGATGGGAGAATCAAACACACTTCCAATAATATGTGGAGTCTCACAAGGTTCAATTTTAGAACCAAAACTATTTCTGATTTACATGAATGATATTACCAACACATCAAACATGCTGACATTAATTTATTTGAAGATACCACCATTCTCTGCTCTTACCGTAACTACTGCTCCAAAATATGGGGAAACACGAACATAACAAATATACAAAAAATAATTGTATCCCAAAAAAAAGTAATACGAACAATATGTGGGGTAGGAAAATGTGAACAAGCAACTCCGCCACTTAAAAAACTAAATGTATAAAAATGTGTTGACCTTGTTAAGCTAAAACAGCGCTGGTGATGCAACAAAATGCCTCATAATGTCCGAAATCAGTTCCAAATTAAAGTCAGCAAGTACCCTTCTAGGCAGACTAACACTTTTTGTAGAAAGCCCTACAGAACAACCATTAAACCACACAGCTTATCCATACAGCCCTCTCAGGTCAGCGGATCAACTGCTCCTGAATGTGCCCAGAACCAAGTCAAAGCTCAGAGGGGACCGTTGCTTCTCTGTAGCGGCTCCCACACTGTGGAACGATCTGGCCCTGCACATCAGACAGGCTCCCACACTGCCTGCTTTTAAATCGCTTCTTAAAACCCACCTCTTCTCCTTAGCATATTAACATCTTTTAGAGCGTTACTTTTATTGCTTTTAAATTGTCTATTGTTTTTACTTGTACTGTTTTATGGTGTGTGAGCTGTGCTGTGCTGTTTTGTTTTGTTTATTTGACTGTACAGCACTTTGGTCTGGAGGTTTAAAGTGCTCTATAAATAAAGCTGTATTGTATATTAGGTGCAAATCAAATCAAAACTCTTATATTTTATTAGCAGACTCAACCTAACCAAAAACGGGTATACCTAGCTGCTATTTTGTTTTTGTTTTCTTGGTCATTGTGCCTTTGGTTTAACTGAAAACAATTATATGGATATATGATAATGATAATAATAATAATAATAATAATAATAATAATAATAATAATAATAATAATAATAGTAATAATAATAGTAATAATAATAATAATAATAATCCATCCATCCATCCATCTTCTCCCGTGGTCGGGTCGCGGGGGTAGCAGTTCCAGCAGAGAGCCCCAAACGTTCCTTTCCCTGGCCACATCAACCAGCTCTGACTGGGGGATCCCAAGGCGCTCCCAGGCCAGCGAAGAGATATAATCCCTCCACCTGGTCCTAGGTCTAACCCTCGGTCTCCTCCCAGCTGGACGTGCCTGGAACACCTCCCTAGGGAGGCGCCCAGGTGGCATCCTTAATAGGTGCCCGAACCACCTCAACTGGCTCCTTTCGACGCGAAGGAGGAGCGGTTCAACTCCGAGTCCCTCCCGGATGACTGAACTTCTCACCTTATCCCTAAGGAAGACGCCAGCCACCCTGCAGAGAAAACCCATCTCGGCCGCTTGTATCCACGATCTCGTTCTTTCGGTCATGACCCATCCTTCATGACCATAGGTGAGGGTAGGAAGGAAAATGGCCCGGTAGACAGAGAGCTTTGCCTTCTGGCTCAGCTCTCTTATCGTCACAACGGTGCGGTAAAGCGACTGCAGTACCGCTCCCGCTGCCCCGATTCTCCGGCCCATCTCACGCTCCATTGTTCCCTCACTCGAGAAAAAGACCCCGAGATACTTGAACTCCTTCACTTGGAGTAAGGACTCATTCCCTACTTGGAGTGGACAGTCCATCGGTTTCCTGCTGAGAACCATGGCCTCAGATTTGGAGGTGCTGATCCTCATCCCAGCCGCTTATAATAATAATAATAATAATAATAATAACTATTATCATAATTATCATAGTTGTTATAAAAAAAGTATGAGAAATGAATGTCCTGTTATCTGAACATGAACTTGTAGGAATTTATTTTTTACCTTGTTTTTTTCTTTTCACCCTGGAAATGGGTTTATGTATGTGTACATATGTTTGTGTATGTATTAGGGCTGTCAGTCGATTAAAATATTTAATCGTGATTAATCGCATGATTGTCCAAAGTTAATCGCGATTAATCGCAAATTAATCGCACATTTTTTGTCTGTTCTAAATGTACCTTAGAGGGATATTTTTCAAGTTTTTAATACTCTTATCAACATATGAGTGGACAAATATGCTTTATGCAAATGTTTGTTTATTATCATTTGAACAATGACAAATATTCTCATGAATATTAAACACAACAACCTCTGAACATTACAAATATTCAACCTGGAACCTCTGTCATACAATACAATAATACAATACTGTGTGTGTGTGTGTGTGTGTGTGTGTGTGTGTGTGTGTGTGTGTGTGTGTGTGTGTGTGTGTGTGTGTGTGTCTGTGGAGACACTGTGATAGATCGTTGGAGCTATGTGCAACTCAAGGCATATGCTCGAACGGGAGCTGCCTGGACGCTGCAATCATGTTGCGCGCACTATCCGTGCTGAGTGTGCTGACTTTTCGTACAATGTCCCCCTGTCTGGCTACCTGCATAAAGTCAGGTGCTCGGCGCAGTTGTCGGCGAACTGTCGCTCCTCTGTTTTCATTGAAACAGCTCCTTATATCCGTTAGCGCAGCTAGCTAGCACCAGATGCTAACAACAACAATACACGTAAGGTGGTATTAACGCGTTATTAACGCGTTATTAACGCGTTATTAACGCGTTAACTTGACAGCCCTAGTATGTATATATAGAATTGTGTTTATTTGTGTATGTATTTAATTACTGATCTATCTTTTTTTCTTTATCCTGCAGCTGGATGACTAACAGGAGGGCTATTGTCTGTATAAGCTATGCTTTCTGCCTTCCCGCTTCTACTCATTGTATTTGTTTGTCGGATTCATAAATTGTCTGTACTAATATTGAAATAGTAGAATAAATGAAAAAAGAATATTTGATGGAAGATGGCCATTTGGCTCCTTGATAGTAAAGGTTGCCGACCCCTGTGCTAGTGCTACTCAGTTGAGGTCGGTCTTGTTCATTTAACAGATGCATTTTACCATTGTTTTTTGCTCACAGCTATTTGCCCTTTTTTTTTGGAGCAGTTGATTCTCCAGCGAAGCATGACAATAACAAACTGGAGGGTGCAGCACAGTTATAGCCTATCTTTGTTCAGGATGTAATACAAGACAAGTTTGCTATTAGGCAATAGCATAAAAAGACTAAATGAGTTCCAGAGTGTGTTTCAGAAGGAGCGGCTGCTCATTCACTCCTCTGAGGTAGAGCTGGTCCAGCACCTGATCCCCCAAAGTAACCCCCAGAAGGCTGGAGGTATTCTAAGTATGTCTAAGAGTAAGAAGACCCCTGGACATACCTAGGTCACTGGGTGGATACATATCCAATCGTGCAGGGGACATTTTCCAAGGATCCCATGAGATGAGACTGGCATCCCTATCGTAGACTGTGGCTGGATCTGGGTGAGGATGCTTAACATAGGGGGGTGGATAGATAATCAGATGGTATGTTGGATCTCATTCCTGCCAGTCTCTTGTCTCAGAAAGATGCCTCTACTGCACAAAGAGTGTGTTCATATTAGGGCTGTACCGAATACAATTTTTCGGGCTCCGGATATTCGGTAGCGCGCTTCAACACGTGTATTTAGGTTTATTCAAGGCATTCATTTTGTTATTCTACAGTATTGTTGTTTTATAGTTATTTGGTAATGTAACTAACCCAATTTGTGTTCTTTGAAATTGAAAAGGATATTGCATTGTGGTTGTTACTTTCGTTGCAGTTGTATATATGTCTTAAGTGTAATTTGGCTTGGCTTCCTTTTTTGTATGGACATGCTTTTATTTTGAAGGAGAGTTAGCGCTGTTGACAGGAAGCTGTAGTTGTTGCTATGGAAACAACGTGACGGAGAAAAGGATCGGAGATCAACGGAGAAAAGTCATATTTACATATAAGGACGGAGAAAGTAAAGGATAAAGCTTATGGTTAAGTGTTAGCACCCCTGAAGACACACAAGCTCTTACGTTGATATTGGAGATTTCAATAAATTCAATTTGGCAGCCGCAGTGCAGCGCGGTGTTGTGTCTCGTCAAATGTGTTCGTTATGTTTATGTATTTTGTCTGTCATTTCCTGTTTTATTTTGTACTTACCTCTTGTCTTTCATTTCAGGCCCTGTTTCTTCCTCCCCTTGTGTGTTTTTCCAACCATCATCAGTGTCTGCCCCGCCCCTCATTGTTTCCACCTGTTCCCACTCACCTCATGTTTAAATAGTCCTGTCTCTCCCCTGTCCTGTGTCAGTTCGTCTTGTTTGTTTCCCCGAATGGTCGTGCCAATCCTCAGCTCAGAAAGGATCGCTTTCTCTCATGTCAGGTTTTGTTATTTTGTTTATTTTGTAGGCTTAAGTTTTTCTTAAGTGCTCTTTTTGTTACGCTACTTTTTTCCTCCTTGTGAGCGCCTTTTGTTATTTCCACCACCTACTCTGTTAAGAGGGATTACCTGCACTGTGATAATAAATATACTTTTTTTATATATTCAAGACTTGTCTCTGGGTCGTGCATTTGGGTTCATCAGTTTGTGTCGAGGTCCTGACACGCGGCTGCCAAAAAAAAAGAACAAAAACGAATATCCGAATAACGAAATTGAAAACCGAATAGTAGGCCAACGACCGAATATTCGGATATTCGGGTACAGCCCTAGTTCATATTGCAGCTGAGATAGGCTTCCATATTTACAGTGACACATTCTGAGGAGCTTTAGTATTCACTGGATCAGACACTAACTTTGAGTCCTTTTAGATTGTCCTTTTGCACTGCATGGGGGTGAGAATAGATTTCATTTGATCTATTGGTAAAGGGAATATTGTTAGGTATTTATGATGGTGACACATTTGGGGCATCTGTTTTTGTTGCTGTTCCTGTTCATACATGTAACTCTGTGATGTGCATCACGAATGGAGTATGATTTGTAACATTTCTCAAGAAAATTACAAAAGTCAAACTCACTCCACTGAAACAACTTGTGAACACTTTAAGCAGCCGACAGGTCACATAATCAAAGGTGAAACATACATCAGCCAGAATCAAGATGTATGGGTTTAAGATATATCCAATGCTGAGGTTAAAAAATTACTAAAATACTTTTCCAAAAATCTTTGTCAATTAAGGGGCCGAAGTGAACAGTTAAGTGGACAGCTAACATCTTAAAGAATTACAGTCCCTTATAATGTAACACAGTAACACTGTACAGAGCTGCCTGTAGAATCCATGTCTGCCCCTGACAGCTGCTGTCCCACTCAGCATGTTTCAAACAGAATACTCCATTAATATGCAGACGGGAGCTTTCAGGTGAGCAGGGAGGAATAAATATGACTCAGTGGATCTGACCCATCAGGAAGAGCAAGTTGTCACTGAGAGCCTGAGGGTGCTCATCTGTTTTTGATTGAAGTATTTTTCATCACTGTTGAGAATACTATAAATCACTCCTACCCCATGTTCTATTGCCAGGGTTGGGAGGGTTACTTTCAAAATGAAACCCATTACAATTGTTACCTGTAAATGTAAAGTAATCCGTAACATTACATGTCACTGGTTAGATGCTTTTATCCAAAGATCAACGCACTAGCCCACTGAGCCACAGCCTCCTCATAACAACATCATCTGAGTATCACAATATAAAAGTAATGTATCCTGATTACTTTCCATCACTTTTGGATTACCTCAATATCAAAGGCAATGCAAATAAAAACAAGATAAAAAAAATAACACTAAGTTGTTTCTTACTTAAAGGTCCCCCATTATACTCCTTTTCATCAATATATTATAGTTATCAGTTATATACAGAACATGTCTCTGATTGGCTGAAACACCAAACAGATCATTGCAGCATCCCATAATCCCCTCTGTTTCAGCCCTGCTCCAAAAGTGCTGATTCTGTGTCTGTAGCTTTAAATGCCAATGAGCTGCTGCTGGCCACGCCCCTCTGCAAGATATTTATATTTGGTTAAAAAAAAACACAATGATGATGTGATAAGGTGGGGGGGGGGGGGTCACATTACAAAGTGACCAAAATCTGATCAGCTCATTTTCAGACAGGTTTTTATATAAATGGATCAGGACAAACAGATCAATTTGTTCCTGAAACTTTCAGAGGTTCTTAACACAGAGGGGACATGTTTATAAAGAAAATACATACAAAAGTGGATTTTGCACAATAGGTGACCTTTAAGTGTATGTAACAATATAACATTAGAAAATAAGAAACCAAGAGATATTAATTAAGAGTCTCATCCTATTTTTAAATAAAACTATAAATAAAATGTATTCAGTACTTAATTTAATAATAATGTATCAATCTTTATTTCAAAATGCATTATAACATTGTAATCATGCTCTTAATCTCTATTTTTTGTTTAAATGTACAGTAATCAGAGTACTTTGTAATCGAATACAGTTACCTGTACATATAATTCACAATCTGTATTGTGACTTGTATGATTTAATTAAGCTAGCGGTTTCCCCTACTTCTAGTTTTTAAGCTTATCAAGGCTAAAATATAACCGGAAGAATTTAAATGTGATGTCATCTTTAAGTCAGTATCACAACTAGGGATGCCAGAAACTGACCATGATCAAATTCGAAAATCGGACAGCCCTGGCGAATATTAATCGATTATTCGCCGCCCCCCCCCCCCCCCCCCGCGGGAGAGAAAAAAAAAATAGTTCCACGAGGAACTCTCCTCTGAACGTGCCGCTTTGTTCATCTTGAGTTGTGTTGTTCTCACTGTTCTGTATATTGCCAATAAATCAATCGCACGTGTGACGGAGAGGGGGGGGGGGGGGGGGGCGGGGTCGGTGTGTCGCAGGCCGCAGCAGGCAGCAGCAGTCTGCACTCTGCGCTGCTGGCTTCCTCCAAGTTTACAGTAAAACAAACTGGTGGTGTGACCAATGGCCATTTACAATTATTAATACTATTACTATTATTAGCATTAGTCTATATTTTGGTTGAAACTAAGCCAGGAAAAAAAAGAAAAACATAAATAATAATAAAAAAATATATAAATAAAATCGAATTTTAAAAATAATTTTCGATTATGGAGACTGTAACGAATATTCGAAAAATCGAATAATCGCTGGCATCCCTAATCACAACAGAATGTTCCAAACACTTCACCATTTACAAAGCACAACTGAGGGAACAGAACACCTGGTATTAGAGAAAATGAAATACTTTGTTCAAAACGATTTAGCCTAACCATTAATAAAAAGAATGGATTGTGTCAGAGTGTTGAATGCTTCTGAGATGATTCTCTCAGCAGTTACAAACTGCTGAGCCATCTCAAACTGTTTCAAGCTTTATACATGTCAAAGGCTGTAGTCTGGGTTTCATCTCTCCACAGACATTGTCATGGTAAAGAATGTGAATACATATTACAATGTCTCTGCACAATGTCAAATCACTGAATACTGTAAATCTCGGCATGCCGCCCCGACACTGAGAACAGAACATATTCTAAATAGAATATAGAACTAAAACGGCAAAAACAACAAAGAGACAGAAACACTCAGCTGCTACATTTATAATGCTTACACCTTTGAGAGCTCACATTTCTGTCAGCAACTGAGTGTGTGACGGCTGTGTTTGATCAGAGGAACCAAAGGCAAGTCAAGACAACTCCATATTTATTATATGGCACCAAATCACTACAGTCCTCTCATCTTTTCCTAGATAGCAGGTCTAGACTGCACTCTGTAAGTGTTTAGGTCAAAAAGAACCATCATGTTAGATTGATGTGTCTAAAGGTGTGCAGATCTGGACTGAGGTTTTGATTATTTGTATCTTCAGTTTCAATTATTGTGCTGTGTGTGTCATTTACGCATGCTAGCAATTGAAAATAACTGTAAATTCCTACAGTATTGAAAATATGAGCTAAGATTACCGAACCATGACGTGACCATCAGTTTGTCTAAAGAATAAACCAGCAGCCAGCCATGCAGAGCCACGTTAATCAGCAGGCTGCAAGGAAATGTCACAAGCCCACACCACATTGAGGCTTAATTACTAGTGTGTGTGTGTGTGTGTGTGTGTGTGTGTGTGTGTGTGCGTGTCTGTGCGTGTGTGTCTGTGTGTGTGTGTGTGTGTGTGTGTGTGTGTGTGTGTGTGTGTGTGTGTGTGTGTGTTTGTGCGTGTCTGTGTGGGCTTAGCACAAGTGAGGTCAGCCAACCTTTTATCCCGGAGAGAAGAGCTGTGTGTCAGCCGGACCGTTATTTCATCAGCAGACCATCATATTTAAAGAATGAATAAGATAAGGTTCGTTACTAAAGTACTTTCTCCATGTGACAGTAGGAAAAGCAACATTTGTAAATTAATAAAATAAATGATGGCTGAATTCCATTTAGTAGAGCAGGTTTTTCAGGTTACCAACACGTGTACAAATGTAGCAATTGTCTACCCTGTTCATTTCCTTATTGTGAAGAAATGATAACACTTAATTCAACATGACATAAGCAATTGATAATGTAGGAAACATCAGGCAATTGTACATAATCAATTGCAATAATAGTTTGGAAATGTGTTCAAAAGAATTGAGAATCAATAAATAGTTTTGTATGATATGCACAATTGATGATGATGTGGAGGTTGAACAAGAATTTCGATTTTTAAGTGAAAATTGGAAAAAAAGTCTTATATCTTCAACATCGTGCTCTATGTTCTCCCCTCTACACTAACTGCACATGTGTAAACACACATTTCATCATTCCTGACAATGGACACACAAAGAACCACAGCCAGGAGGCACACGCCTTTCAGGGCAGAACCAGGGAGTTGTGACACATGGTTTAACGACAGAAGGAGCCGGAGGGAATGAGCCTGACTGCAACAGTGTCACAACTGACAACATAATCATATACGTGTGTGTCTTAGCTGGGTGTAATTGCTCACTAACCAGCACTCACTGGTTCATTACTGGTTCAAATGTAAGCACAAATCTTTGTCACATATTCTGTTCCACAGTGGTCTAAAACATTGATCTGAATGCCAGCAGAAATATTTCAGTGTAGGTTTTGATCTTATCATGAAATTAGTTTTCAGGAATAAAATAGGAATCCCATCAAATGTTGGCATAAACACGAGATGTCACTAAAACTATAAGAAAATGATAGCAACGGTTTGGTAGTTTTCTTTTCCAGCCCAATGGATGAACAGTTTGCAGAGCTCTGCAAAGCACCAGTCAGGAGTTCAGAGCACTGGGCCGGCCGCTGCATGAAGCTTTGGGATAAGGTTGGGTTTGGTTTTGGTTCTTTATATTTACATAGAAGTATAATGAAAAATAAAGACTTATATCATTTAGCTATAAATAAAGACATGGTTTCAGTTTCTGACGCCTGATGCCTGCTAAGGATTAGGTTAATCTCTACACAAACAGGAAGGAAACAGTACTGTAGGGTTTCTTGGGATTTCTTCCGTTTACGCTGCGGGGGTCTAAGGACAGACGGTGTTTGCTGTACAAACTGTTAAGCCCCCTCAGAGAAATGTGTACTTTCTGATATTGGGCTGTATAAATACATTTTATTAATTGATTGATATTGATCAGACTTCTACTTCTGTGGGTTAAGCAGGAACCTGAACTTGGATTTACAGGCTATTCTACCATCCTCCATCCATGTGGTGGTTAAAGGGCTCCATGTGTCTCGGCTGGAAGCACAAAGCCAGTTAGTGATCAACAAAAGAGTGATTACATGTATTGTGAAAGAATGCAGACTGGCCTTCAGATTGATTTCTCTCAGGGTGTGTTCATGCCAAGCCAGTTCTGAGAAGTTTATTTAGACTTGATTGCACCACTGGTACAGGTAAACAGGTTCAAACAGAGGGTACACTTAAAAACCACGCTAAAACACCTGCAAGTACACATCCCAGTAAGTGTCTTTCTAACTGTTCTTTGTCTTTTTTAAAGAGAAACATCATCTGAATTTAGGGTTAGAATTGTATCCAAGAATCTCATTGGGTCATGCAGGATTTTGCTAAAATGCCAGGACATATTATATTGTGTTGGTAGGATCAGGGTGGATCTGGGATGAGGTATTCTGGTAGGTCAGCAGGACAATGTTATCATAGTGTTGGGATTGGGATAAGCTAGCTCCAGAATTGGATGAGAGTTGTATATCTGTTATGATTTAGATATACCAAATTCATTTTAACACTAAGTAAAGCGACTCTTTGATCAAAATGTATTCCAAAATGTGGATTCATTTATTTCCGTTACACATTACAGCCTGATCAGCAGCTTACAGCAGAGCTACAATTCAGACTGCTTTAACATTTAGAAGTGCTGCCTCACTGCCAGCTGTGGAGTTCATTGGCTGTACGTCCAAAAACTGAAAGGATGCGGCCACAGATATGTGGAATATAAGTGACAACATGGCACAGGATAAGGTCCAAAGAGCGGGGGGGGGGGGGGGAGCTCTAAGGACTGGATTGGTTGGGACGTTTTTCCTCCACACTAAACCAATAAAAGTAATCCCAGAACACAAATTCTATAGCCAAGCTATATGATACAAATCCATTATAAATTGTTATTTAAAAGAGGAGCGCTGGGATGATGCTTAATCCTAAATTATGGTTCTATGGAATGTTTTAGTGATGAAATCATATATTGAGATATCATGATACACAATTACACAAGACATCTCGAGATTGTGGTTTTGTTTTTATATGAGGTCATGTAACCAAAGTCAGTTTATAGCTGGACATGTTTTACTTTTTTTTCTATAATTTCACTTTTAAGTTTTATGTCAATTTTGCACATAAGTTATTCATTTAATGTGAAACACTGTACAATAAGCGTTGAGCCCCCTGTGGTCCCCCCCTAAAAGCAGGGTTTATAATGATGATAACATTTTAGTTGGATAGCGGCATTATCAATCATGGTATTTTATGTTGTTTATTTTTGTGCGGATGACTCTCTACAAAACTAGTCATCTTAAAATGTTGAACACTGTCTTTGTCTCTTTTGTCCCACATTAAATGTGCCCCTCTCAAAAAATAACCGGCCCCAGCATGCCCCCCCCAGTAAAATGTATCCAGGACCGCCACTGCCAATATGTCCCTTCATATTTAGACCAGCTGTAATCATAAACAGGTAGAAATGTGATGAAACATTTCATCTCCTGCCCCTCACATATCCAGGCAACATTCTTCACAGGTCAGGTGGAACTTCCACAGGGCCCCACAAATTAGAGACAAGGTTCCAGACCAACGCTGACCTGTGTTTGCCTCCTGTTTGTGTGAGGATGTTTGCACTTTACAGCAGAGTGCTAATGAATTCCTCCTGTCTCCAGCCCCAGACAAACTGCAGTACTCTCATTAACAGCAGATCTGCACAGGATGGATCGTCTCATTAGAATCTGGGGCCCTCCATGCTTTAAAATTTTCTAAATTAGCTACAGTATTTTTAATTTATTTATCAAATTACATATTATTGAAGAGAAACCAGATCAAAACCTGCTCATTTTATGCTGTACTATTGACTGAGTCACAGTTACTTTCTGGTTTTATTCGATGCAACGGCAATCACTGGTTACTATGGAAACATTTTGACATTTATTTTGTTTCTTTCGCCAAGTCCAGGTACATTGTAGCTGTATCTTTGACTCAAAATTACAACTAGTTAGGCCCGAAGACTTGTGTTACATTTATTGAATCCCCCAATCCCACAACCAGGTGAGACAGCAGCCAGCAGGATTCAAGATTCAAAGGTGTATTGTCATAACATACACACACAGGTGTAGTTATGTCATGTATGACAAACTTAGATCGCAGGTTCGTCAACAGCGCAGTTACAAAACGTAAAAAATAATAATAATAATAATAATAATAATAAAAGAGGAGTCAGGAGCCAGCAGATCTACTGTGGGCGATTCTACTTCCGGTCTAATTAGTCCATATGACATGCAAGTTCACAGAAACAAATGTGAAACTATGTCAGAGAACCCTGAATGCTAGGCGTAGCATCACATAGTGGTGCAGCCTGATGCTGCTCTAATGATCGTATACATTATAAGATACAGGCTAAAGCTGTACAGTATATTACAGTAGGCCTATAGTGTAGCATAGTATAATATAGTACAGTATGTATCTATCGATCGTAAGGCCTTCTAATTCTAAATGCATATGTTTAATCTAAATAAATGATTATTATCGTGCTGCCAAAGCAGGTGACACATAGGGAAAATAAGGACAAAGCCCAACACAGCTGGCCCTATAGGAACATTAACAGTATTTTAACCAGTTCACGAGAAAAAGCCATTAAAACCTTGTATTTAAAAACAGGTCTTACCAGTGCTGCTCATGGTGCCAGTGTTCTCCGGGAGATGCTGCTCAGTACGCCGCTGCCACTGACAGGAGGACCGCAGGGGGCAGAGCCACACAGCGGAGGACCCGCTGGGGGGTGCAGAGGGCGGTGCAGAGGGGGGTGCAGAGGGGCTGTCCCTTGCTGTTATGCCGCAGAAAGCTCCCGAAGCAGCCGCACTGAGAAGACAAAGTCCCGCAGACACTGCAGTGTGCGGCTCTCTGAGCTGGGTGTGGGCACGGTGGAGGACGCGACAACAGTCAGGCTACCAGGAACCATAGGCAGGGTTTCCGGTGGGACATTTCAAAATAAAGGTTTTCTGAATGTTTATACTACTAGTCACCTATATATTGTTCTATTTATTAAGTGTTGGTATTCAGTTTCTTTACTTGTTCTTTACCACAATGTAAATATACAACATTTCAAGTAAAACTACTTCATCGAGAATGGTTTGTGGTATAACTGGTACTAAAAAGTATTTAAGTACGATTAGGAAAATGTAGTCAAAGTATTTGATGTATAAGTGCTTATTACAGAAATAAATATTTTAAAATATTTTGAAGCAAAAGGAGCACATTTTCACATTTAACTTTGAATAGGTTTGAACAAAAAAAACAAATTGCTGCCAATACATTTGTTGTCAAGCCATTCATAGTCTTAGTTACTTAAATATAATGTTTGATGGTTAAACCTATAACAAATAACCATATTTTAAAAGTATTTTGTGTCAAAATCTGCATTTATAAAGTATATAAATCTATAAAATAAATTGAATGGAGTAAAAAGTACAAAATTGGCTTCCAAAATGCAGTACAGTACGAGTATAAAGTAACATGACACCGAAATACTGTACTTAAGTACGGTACTTGAGTACATTTATTTGGTTTCTCTATCTGATCTGATCTGATCAAAGAAGGGTAGGGCTCTTAAAAGGTGCATATTAAAATGCACCTTATTCATGAATGTAGCAATAAAAAACTGAGTAAATAATATTATTTCCAATCCCCCAACGTTGAATATATTGAAGTAAATAGAACATCAGAACATTAAAAAAAATATGGAGCGCAGACTGGTACTGGAGAGGAGCCAGTTCACCTCCTGGGCACCTGCCGAGGTGCCCTTGAGCAAGGAACTGAACCCCCAACTGCTCCCTGGCGCCAGCTAGACTGGCTGCTTCTCCACTCTGGACCTCTCAATGCATGTGCATGTGTGAATATAACTGTGTGTATTTGTATGTACCCGTATAAGAAGCATGTGCGTGTATAAAAAACAGAGTGGAAAACTGAAGGTTTATGTTCTTTTTCTTCTTAATCAGGTTTGGGGTGAGATTTATCTTTCCAATATAGGTGCTTGACTTTGATAAGTCTACATTGTACTTTAAATGTAAATGTAAATCAAGTTGTCCAATTGAACTGACCCGCAGTGAAACTGGAGGTTTTGGGGCCAGGGCGCGGTTTTTGGGGATTTACCCTGGTAATCCAGCAGGGGTTTGCTTTTTCTACATACGGATACACTAAAACCGAAGGCCTATAACAAAAATTGCATACTTTTATGAACATAGCCACAGAATAATGAATACACTTTCATGCTTTTACTTTGAAAGACTCGATCCAAAGCTTCCGGTCTTATGCTCGGTATGCAGGAGCATTTTGTCGCTGTTTGCTCAGCATCCACAGACTGCTCCTCATCACGGCACCGGGCGGACAGCGACACTGCACCGGGGACGCAGTTTCCATTGGGAATGTAGTCTTTTAGAAAGAAAACGCCCATTCAAATAACCAGTGCGCAGCTTATTCTGGACTACAAGCCAGTGCAGTGTAAACTAACTGCGTTGTGAATGTACCTGGCAGAGACAGAACTGCATTTCATTTTTAAACAGGTTGGAAAATCAGTTAGGATGTAACGATGAACCTTTGCACTGCGTTTATTTGTTTGAATAATGTCAAAGCACTTAAGCACAGCAGCTAGACATCACAGTGCTCATTTTGTTTCGGTGTCATCTCTGTGTGTTGTAATAGCCTACAATTAACTGGGTCGGTGATCTTTTTTTTTTAAATCCTCCAGGAAAAACTGAGGCGGAGGAAGTGGAGGAAGATGACAGACCAGGAGATCAGGAAACATCTTCAGTGAAGAATATGTTAAACATGAATACAGAGCAGATTTTTTGTTTGAGATTTGATCGGTCAGAAATGGTCCTCCAGTAAATGCTTTTTCAAGCATTTTTTCAACAAACACAGACCTTATTTATATGAAATGATCTAAAGTGTATATACTGTATATAGGAAGAATAACACAAAGATTTAACTAATTGTAAAACATATTTGCAGAATAAAAGGTAGGCTACCATAAGAATGGAACGTATTTACCAGCAGCCTATTGATATGATTCAATAATTTCTTATGACAGGATCAAGGGCCTGAATACTCTGTGTATATTTACTGCAAATCTATAGAGGAAGATGATGACATGTGTGTGTGATGTTTATCCCATAGACTGTAGCCTATAGGGTTATCCATCAAATGTGTGAGGCCCACAATGGAACACAAACATGGTTGTATTGAACTTATCCCCAAATACAAAAGACAGCACAATGTGGCTGATATGTCAATTCCCCAGTATCAGAATAAGCATCAAATAAGCAACACTCCATAATTGAAAACCAACAAACAATGCAATATAAAAACATTGCAGTTATGTGGTTTTGCTGTTGTTCACCTCTCATCTCTTGAGCTATTCTGCTCATTTCTCAGATTTAATCCTTTTATCAGATTAGTTTGTTTTCAAGTACATTTCGTTTTACCATAAATAATGCAGAATTGTAATTAGTTTCACACAAAAATAATCATAGAATTGAGACAGTGAATAAAAATATGTAGAAGAGGCTGGTTCATCATTTCAAAGATTACATTTTAAAATTAAGATCTAGACGTTTTTTTGTGCATTTATTTTATATTATTGGTAATACATAATTTATACTTTGGTAATAACCATGTTTTTTTCCATTCAGTACCAATTAAAATGAATGTAAATAAGTAAATACCTACAATGATAGGGCCTATTAAAAACAGTTGAATTAAATAGGGATATATATTTTTTATTTATTTCTTATTCCAGAACATAGTATATGAACATCATTTATTTTGTATACAAAATACATAAAGTCATAAAAAAAATGACATAAAATAAATAAATAAAAACACAGTTTAATTTTTCCAATTAAATATTTGTTAAATACACAATTAGTTTTGATTGCCTTTTTATTCATACGGTTTTAAATGGCGCTACTTTATTGTTCCTTGGAAAGAATGTGCTTGGTTTGGAGCATGGATGTATTATAAGAACGTTTGGAGCCCATCTATATTTTTTCTTTTTGTCACTGCGACACCATGGACATGACGTCATAACTGCGCGACTCCAAACAGCATGGCTCTCACTTGTCAGGCTTGCACTCGTGTTGAAAGTTAAAGTGTAAAGTGAATCAGAGTTATAACATAACGAACGACATGGATGTTCCCGACGCTAACGACGACAGTTTCGGAATAGAAGTGATTCTTCCTGACGGCGGGAAAACAGCGCCATGTTGTCCGCATGGTGAGTTTAAATCATGGACTGTTTAAATATAAAGCTGTTTAAATGCACTGA
This sequence comes from Dissostichus eleginoides, assembly GCA_031216635.1. Taxonomy (NCBI): domain Eukaryota; kingdom Metazoa; phylum Chordata; class Actinopteri; order Perciformes; family Nototheniidae; genus Dissostichus; species Dissostichus eleginoides. The sequence goes on along the minus strand of CM062286.1, from coordinate 23,176,576 downwards.
AGCACCAAGCTGTACACATCCAACATACTAATAACAAAACGTCTTTATGTTAAAGTTGCTCTGCTTTGTTATAAATGCACACACTTACATTATTTAAACGAGACTTTAAAAAATGGCGTGTAAAATGACAAAATGTAGCTAGTGTCGCAGTAAAATATCACATAAGTTGTAATCAGCAGTGGTGGAAAAAGTATTCATATCCTTTTACTTAAGTCAAAGTACTAATACTACCATGTACAATTACTCCATTACAAGTAACAGTGCTGTATTGAGAATGGTACTTTCTACTTAAGTAAACGTATTTAAGTATGCTTTAAGAAATGTATGTCTAAAGGCAAAAGCAGAAGATCTTCACATTTGAGAAGATAGGGTTTTTTTTGCAGAAAATGACTTCCAATTTACAACATTGCTCCCAATTCATGTTCTGTCTTTTCACTCAATGTTTTGGTTTAATTTAATTACATTTTAAAAGTTCTTTATAATTTATGTTTGTAAAAATTAAAAAGTACATTATTTCCCTTTTTGAATTGTAGTGGATTAGAAGTATAAAGTTGCAAAATTGAAATACCTAAGTAAAGAACAAGTACCTAAAATTGTACTTGAGTACAGTACTTGAGTACATGTACTTGGTTACTTTCCACTACTGGTAATCATATATATATTTCACAGAGACTGACTGTAAATAACACGTGTATTATGTTGTATTAAGCCATATTGCAGGTAAACAAACCCATCTCTTTAACGTTAATGTTTACTCACTTTGCTGTTAATGTGTGTTTAAGAATTGATGCTATTACATTAAAATTAACTCTTTTTTTTTATCACTGAGTTTATTTTATCTTTCAAGAAGTACATGGCGGGACACCTACCAAAATCACCCTATGTCACTTGTGTTTTTCCAGGTCCAACCTTGCTATTTGAGAAAGTGAGCAAAGGAGGGGAGAAAGGCAGGAGGTTCTATGCCTGCTCTGCCTGCAGAGACAGGAAAGACTGCCACTTCTTCCAGTGGGAGGATGACAAGGTGTCCGAGGCCAGGCTTCTGGCCAGAGAGGCAGAGAACCAGTCAAAGAGACCCCCCTTAACCCAGCAGGAGCGCGTCAAAAGGTCAGAAGTCAATTTACAATGTGTACCAGATCACAGTCCTACGAGGCTTTCTCTGGACCTTGGTCACAGATCGTCTCATATTAGCTTTTACTGGAAGAATGTGTATCTGTTTAAAGAGCAACTTGTAGGTTAGAGACACCAGTGAATAAATGTGTAGGAAAATGATGTATACACTAGATTTTCCAAAAAATATACATAAATATACACTACAGTGACATCTGTCGTCGTTTTTGTAAGACATTTTTACTTCCGCATAAAAAAAGCCTCCCCATGTGACCTCCCGCGTGTGATGTCACATGGGGGAGAGCAACCGGTCTAACGTAGTAATAAACATGGATCACAATGCTAGTTTTGACACAGAAGAGGTTGAAAATAAATATTCGAATGCATATGACGGACCACAACCATATAATTATGAGCCTGCTAGGCGTCCAAGAGACCAGGAGCAGCCAAGGATTAGAAGAAATAACGGCCATCGGAGAGAAATGGAGCTGTGGTGTGAGGAGAACCAGTGGAGAAAGGGCAGCTGTCTTGGTGAGTGACCGGCGCTAGCTACAGTTAATGTTAGCTAACGTCGGTCACATCACAACATTGTAAAGTTAGCTATCATATATCAGGCTATAACTAAAATAGTATTGATAATATAGTAACGTTACTGGCAGGACTGTTGATACTGATCCATAACAGAAACTAATGCGCAAGTATCAGCCGTATCTCGCGTTTGTTACGGTATCTGAGAGGACCCAAACGCAGGACACGGCAGAGTGTTGAAAAAGGGTTTATTAGTGGACGAGGTGCGGGGAGTATAATCCGGCTGGAGTGGCGAGGACGTGGCGGCTGGTGACGGCAACACGGCGGTCGGAGAATGATCCTGGAGCACAAGAAGAAAACACGTTAGACGCTAAAACATCCAGGTATGAGAAAATAGCTATAATGCTAAGTAGCCTTGAAGTTATACCACTGTGGTTTTACAACGATCTGGCGGAGAAAGGTTGTGGAGCCTCCGTTGATATGCCGTTGTAAATGGCTTGATGGAAAGCAGGTGTGTAGTCGGGGAGGGTGTGTAGTCGGGGAGGCTGCACAGCTAATTGCAGCAGGTGAGTGGAGGTTGAGCCGGGAGCCAGGAGTGACAGCCACCACACCCACACAAACAACACAGACAGGGGGAAACAAACAAACAAACAAACACAAAGGAGACGGCTGGAGGAGTACAGCCACCACAGCGTTACCTAATGCAACTCCACACTACGTCTTACGGTGCTGTGTACCGGAGGGGAGAGAGAGAGGAGCGAATGGGGGAGAGAGAGCTCGCAGCGAAGGGGGGGAGAGAGATGTAATACGGTTTCCTGACAAACGTTTTGTTTGATAGGCCTCAGCTGTGGAGAGTATGTGCTGCAGGGAGGTGGATGCTCCTCGCACAACGCACCCAGGAACGAAAGCTAGCTCCGGTCCTTTTCCTGTTAGGGAAACTGTGGACTCGATGTCCTGACACGCTGGAGTTTGTGCAACCTGCACAAACTCAAGCTCACCATGATTACAAATGGTGAATACAATGTAAAATTACCGAAAAAATACCAGCTCACTAAATCACAACCGCTCAAACCAACTACAAACTACTACCGCGGATTGGGCAGAGAAGGAGTCCGAGAAAGTTGCTCCCCCATGTGACGTAATATGACGCGTTTGACGTATGACGTTAAAAAAAAAGCAGTTTTTAGTAGCAGAGCTCAAAACGGCTCCTTTCCCCTCTGAATTCCTGCCCTTATGTCTCGTAAAACATATCAAATCCTGCATTAACTTTTTTAATTGTAATTTTCAGGCAAGGTTAAGCATAAATCTAGTAAAAAAAAAAACCTGCAAGTTGCTCTTTAACAGTTCACCTCTGGCTAGCAGAGAACTCGCAGCTCCATAGTTTCTTATGTTGCCCTGCTAACTGGACTCCATCACTTTACCCTTCAAAAACCGTGCGCACTTCGACATGGCGCTGCGAGCGTCGACTCCAGAGGGAAGCCATCATGCTCTTACTTTGAAACCTTGAAATGCGGAAATGTCATCATCAGCAGGCCATCACGTGGTTTCCGAAAATAACCGAATGACACGAGCAGATTTCGGTCGAGACCGGCGGAAAGTTTGTCTCAAAACTATAGGTTACTAACGTAACCCCAGTTCTCAGAGTAACATGAAGTGAGATGTCTCACTATGGGATGCGCCTCAACGCGTATGCATCAGAAGCATCAATCTCATTACGCCAATCCTGATTGGCTGGTGATCTTGACGACTACGTCAGGGAATACACCCACCCTTTAAGTAGCTTGCGCTACGTCGCAGTGTCATTCAAAAGAAGCACCTCTTCTCGCTTCGCCTCAGCAAGAAGGGCCGTCTGGTGAGACATCTCACTTCATGTTACTCTGAGAACTGGGGTTCCGTTAGTAACCTATAGTTCTCATTCATAACACTCCGTTCGATGTCTCACTTTGGGATATTGAGACTCCCGTATTGCTAGACATGCTTATCTCGAAAATCACCAAAACAAAACAGTACTTAACAGGTAGAACCCTGTCCCAACACGGGGCCCAGCACTGCACGGGCCACACTTGGAGCAGAGACATCTAGTCTGTAAAAACGGACAAAAGTGAGCGGTGAAGACCAGCTCGCTGCTGCACAAATGTCCTGGATGGAAACACCCTTGAACAAAGCCCAGGATGTAGCCAGTCCACGAGTAGAATGAGCACGCAGGCCCGTTGGTGCCTGCAAACCCTGACTCGTATAAGCCAGAGCTATCGCTTCCACAATCCAGTGGGAGAGCCGTTGCCTGGTAACGGGCTTGCCCTTATGAGGGTTAGCCCAGGATACAAAGAGTTGGTCATTGCATCGAAACTCTTTTGACCTGTCCATATAGGTGCGCAAAGCACGAACTGGGCACAGCAAATTCGGCCTGTTCTTCAGAGGAACATAGCGGTGAAGGAAATGCCTCAAGGTCAATGGGGGTGCATGAGCCAACCACCTTGGGCACAAAGGCAGGGTTGGGCTTCAGCAACACTCTCGTTTGCCCCGGGGCAAACTGAGTGCATGAAGGATGCACAGAGAGCGCGTGAATGTCACTGACTCGCTTGGCAGATGCCAGAGCCAGTAACAACACTGTCTTCAGTGACAGGTGTTTCATGTCAGCGTCTTCCAGGGGTTCAAATGGAGGTCGAGTGAGCCCATCTAAAACCACTGCCAAGTCCCACAGGGCACCAGTGACCTGGAAACGGGGAGGAGCCTGCGAGCCCCTTTCATAAAACGGCAGACCAAGGGATGTTGGCTAGCCGTCTTTCCCTCAAAGCCCACATGGCATGCGGCAATAGCAGCCAGGTACACTTTAATCGTAGAGAAAGCTCTGTGTTTCAATCAGGTCCTGTAGAAATGATAGAATCACACCGACAGGGCATTGAAAAGAGATGTGTCCCTTTTGAAGGCACCACTCCTCAAACACCCTCCACTTACAGTCATAGAGAGACCTGGTGGAGGAAGCCCTTGCACTCTGAATAGTGTTTATCACCTTCTGAGGAAGCCCCACTGTACTCAAATTATACCACTCACGGGCCAGGCCCATAGTGCCAGGCGCTCTGGGTGTGGGTGAAAAATCATCCCCCCCGCCTGAGATAGTATGTCCCTGCGTAACGGGAGCTGCCACGGCTGCCCGCACAGCAGCTGATATATCTCCGCCAGCCAGTACATTGCAGGCCAGTGTGGAGCTATCAGGATCAGTGTGTGGCGATGTTCTCTCACTCTGGCCAGAGTTGGAGGTATTAGAGCCAGGGGTGGGAACGCGTACAGAAGGACCGGGGGCCAAACGTGTGCGAGCGCGTCCACGCCTAGCGGTGCGTTTAGATCGCGCATTGAAAAGAACAGCTGACATTGAGCATTTTCTTTTGACGCGAACAGATCTACCGCGGCCCGGCCGTAACGCACCCACAGCTGACTCACAATTGTTGGATGTAGAGTCCAGTCTGCATATAGTGGTGCACCTCTGGACAGCAGATCTGCCCCGAGGTTCATCACTCCCGGTACGTGCGTCGCTCTCAGAGAGAGGAGACGTCCGCAGCTCCATAAGATCAGTTTGCGTGCCAGCATGTGTAACTGGAGAGAACGCAAACCCCCTTGACGGTTTATATACGATATTGTGGTCGTGTTGTCTGTCCTCACGAGGACATGATGTCCTTTGAGAAAAGGCAGAAAGCGTTTTAGGGTGAGAAACACCGCTAAGAGCTCCAGATAATTTATGTGTGACCGTTGGAGGTCTCTGCTCCAGAGACCCCTCACAGGTCGACCTTCGTATATACCCCCCCAGCCCGTCAGACATGCGTCCGTGGTGACCACTTTCCGCGATAGGACAGCACCCATAGGCGCCCCGTACTAGAAAAGTCGGGTGCAGCCAGTGGCGCAGTGCCATTACGCATTCCACAGTGACCATCACTCTCCGCGCGCCATGACGCACGGGGTCCAGTAGCTGAGGGCAGCTACCCAGCGCTGAAATTCCCTCATGTGTAAGCGGCCCAGTCGTACCACCAGGATGGCTGACGCCATGAGCCCCAGTAACCGCAGACATGATCTGAAGAGAACATATTTGCGTGGCTGGAAATGAGCGAGGCAAGCCCTGAAGGCTTTCACTCTCTCTGCTGACAGGCGGGCTGTAAAGGGCACCGAATTTAGACGTAAGCCCAGGAAGTACAGTCTGGGCTGGGGACAACATGCTCTTTTCTGTGTTTATTACAAAACCCAGGTCGAGCAGGTGTTTCACGAGGGTATTCGTCTGCGTAATAGCCTCCTGCTCCGACTGTGCAAGAAGGAGCCAGTCGTCTAAATAGGTTGCCAGGCGAATGCCCTGTTGTCTTAACGGGGCTATTGCTGCCTCCGTACATCGTACAAACACCCGTGGGCTGAGAGACAGACCGAAGGGAAGCACTCTGTACTCGTAACAGACACCCTGAAAAGCGAACCTCAGATATTTCCTGTGTGGATAATATACTGGGACGTGAAAATACGCGTCTTTCAGGTCGATTGATGTGAACCAATCGTCCTGACGTACGAGACGCAGCAGAGATGTGTGAGTGAGCATCCGGAATTTGTATTTTCTGAGATACTTGTTCAGAGCCCTTAAATCCAGGATAGGGAGAATTCCGTTCCCTCCCCGTTTGGGAACGAGGAAGTATTTGGAATAGAAGCCGCTCTGACTCTGTTCGGAGGGTACAATGGATATGGCTTTCTTTTCTAGTAGCGAGAGAATCTCCTGCTCTAGAATGTGAGCCGACGCTCCCCGGGCTTGTGAATGCACAATGCCCGAGAAGTGAGGGGGGTGACAGCGAATTGGAGTCTGTAGCCCCGTGATATCGTCTTGAAAACCCAAGCAGAGCATGTGAGCATCTTCCACCTTTCGCTCCTCAAAGCGAGTGGAGACGTATCATTTCTCTGTTGTTTGCACTCTGTGTCTTTATTGGTTGTGTTATGGGGCCCTCTAGTGTCTGAACACGGTGGCATCCCAGGCTGACAACCTCGGTCGACACTGCGCATGCGCGCGATGATGCGTTCACAGACTCGGTCACCGTCCGCATTCCGAGAGAGGCAACAGCCACTCTCAGAAGCGGAGCAGTCACCTGACTGTTTATTGTTTTCATTGTTTTTCTTTTCATTATTTTTGACTGCGCCCTTGGCTTTAAGCCTGGAAACGACAGTGGAAAATATTTTATTGAAACCCACATGTGTTTGTGCGACTTGAACGAGCAGCAGGAACTGCTGCCTTTGTCGTGAAGTCTATCTCCCTCATGGCGCGAACTGGAGGATGACGTTCTGACATCACTCGAGGCGGTGGGAAGATGGGGGTGTGGTTGCACCCCGGAAACACATGGGCTTTGAACACGTGTGGAACACGGTCCAGGGCTGAAAAACAGGGAACCTCCAGCCCTTTCCCCGAGGAGAGGAGGGAAGGCTGTCAGGCTGCCCTCTTCTTCTTCCTCACCTGATGGCTGAAGGTCTGGGCCGGCTGCGCCTGTGCGGCTGCTGCCGGGACCGGGGACTTTCTTGGCCAGCTCGTCCTCGCCTCGTGTCTGGGCGGGAGACCCGGGGCGGGCTGTGGCTTTTGCCGTCTCGGGACCTTGAACTGGGAAGGATGCGAGGGCCTTTCGGGGAAGGCAAAGCTGGAGAGCCTCATCCTCCTTCTTTTTGGCCTCACACTGCTGCTGCATGGAAGCCAGAGCAGTGCCGAATATGCCCTCGGGGACAATTGGCATGTCCAACACGTCCTCCTTTTCCTGGTCCGGGAGGTTTGTCAGGTTAAGCCACCTGGCTCTCTCCTGTACCACCATCATCCCCAGCGATTTGCCCGTGGCCTGTGATCTCGTCCCACACGGCCGGCTCAGGTTTATTTGTCATGTCTACACAGAGCTCCGCCTGGTAAGCGGTTAGCATCGAGGAGACGTTGAGCGCCCTGACGGACAAAGCTGCCGCTTTGTAAGCCCGTTCGGTCATTGCTGACTGGAACCGGTCCGCTTTCGTCGGCAGTGTGGGGTTCCTGCTAGGAGCCGAAGACAGCCGCGGTTGGAGGTGGGCTGCCACAAGCGGCTCCATAGGCGGCATGCGGAGCAAGCCGAGCTTCTCCATGCCCTCAAAGTCCAGAGAGGAGGCTCCCTGGATTGGGGCCTTGCTGCTGAAAGGGCGGTCTCTCCACGAGACAGACACCTCGTCCAGCAGCTCTGGAAAAACCGGGAGAAGTTGCCTCGTCAGCCTCGCAGCTTGGGGCAAGTTCTTTCCCTCATAGCGAGACCTGGAGGTCTCCTTGGCTACTTCAGGCCAAGGGATGTCCAGTCTGGACGCAGCGCGTTGACACACGGCCTGCAAGTCCATGCTGAGGCGGGGCAGAGATGGCGCGCTTTCGCCTGGGGGAGCGGACACCGCCTCCAGCTTGGCAGCCTGAGCAGACGAGACGAAGATGTCATCTTCGTCCTCGTCCGAGTCGGATAAGAGGAACTCAGAGGTATCCTCTTCATCCTCCTCCACGTAGTCCAGCTCCAAGACATCCTCCGCGGGTGGAACCACGGTGAGGTCCAGTTGGGAGCCCCAGCTTGTCACAGCGCGGGGCTCCCTTCCCGCGGCTGCCGCCGCCGTTGAGCCCCAGCATGACACAGCGCGGGGCTCAACACCCGTGGCTGATGTTTCTGATGCATACGCGTTGAGGCGCATCCCATAGTGAGACATCGAACGGAGTGTTATGAATGAGAACTCTGTGTGTGTAAAAAGACGATCCACAAGCAGAGATTTGAGATCCACAAGCGCATTTTTGGTTGACAAATACAAAATGGATTCACAAATGCCTGATCGAAAGTAGGGCTGTGCAATTAATCGTATTTTAATCTCGATGACGATTTTGGCTTGCAACGATTATGAAAACAACGTAATCGAAAAAAAACGATTATTTTGCTGCATTCCCTTTCGCAATGATGCTCTCAATTTGTATTGCGTTATACATCCTGCCCCTGATTCTGAGAAGTCTTCTTCGCTGCTTTTGTGGCAGACTACAGCGCCACCTACAGGCCTGGCATATGTACTACAGCGTCTCCAGCGCTTTCGAGCGGCAATGGCCGTGGCTGTCTCCTCCTGATAGGTGGAGAGTTGCCCATATAGGCGGAGCTCCTCGTTTCTGACGTCAGAACAATTTCAAATCTGTATCAGTCTGTATCAGCTCCGTTGCAGCCCAGTTTTTAGAGATTTGGGTACGGAGGAAAAGAGAGGGTTGTGTTTTCTGACACTTGGTGAGTTCCCGGACACACCGGGGACACATATTCATGTATAAAAGACGTACAAAAGTGCATTTTGCATGATAGGTCCCCTTTAAAGTTCAGGGTAATCAACTGTTAAAAACATACTGTTCAAATTATTATTTTAATTTGTTTTAAAGTCAATGAATAATCGTATTTAATAATCGTGATATCAATATTGACCAGAAATAGTCGTGATTATGATTTTTGCCGTAATCGCACAGCCCTAATCGAAAGTTGTCAATGTTAAAGAGATATTCACAAATTCCTTTTGTTTATTTGTAAATTAATTATAGTATTCACAGATCTTTTTTTTATTTGTGAAAATATTTAGCGTATTTGCAGATCCGTTTAACATTTCAAATTTATTTGTGAGTTTGCAAATCTTTTAAATGCATTTGGTTACCCAACCCTATGTGTGAAGCAGTGAAATCTTACTGCTCACTTACGTTAGCGGTGTCGTAAAACCGTGGGAAAATGTAAAATACGATGCCGAAGAAGAAGTTTCCAGTGGCCCCAATTTTTCAGTAAATTGCCAAACTCACTTGTCTCTAAAAACTTTTTCTTACACTGACTTCATGTAAATATTTTCCTACTTTTACATTTTGTTGGCTGTAATTGGCCCTTCGTAGTGTATAATGACAGATAGTCTAGATCAGGGATGGGCAACTTGGATGGTGGTGGGGACCACATAATTGATGTACTGGCCACCAGGGGGCTGCAGATTCACTTGGAACACACACACATTCCATGTGTTGTATGTAATTATTAACAAATATACTAAGTCTGACATCTTCATTGACATTTTACAATCTTTCAGGGAACATCTTCTAATAAGCTCACTAAACAAATATCAGTTCACAGAAATGTTATTAAATTTTTACAAGTGACATGTTTGTATTTAACAGGTTATTTAACAGTGGAATAAAACTATTTTAAACTATTGGAAAGCACGGAAAATGTGTGTGCATTGAGATGAACCATTAAGATGACATCAACATGAAGTCATGAACACTAACCCAGACATTAGTTGTCTAACTTGAACCTAAGACCCTTGTAGCCTGTCTCTGCTGACGCACAATAAGGGGAGTGTCAACACAGACACCTGTCAACCCGCACTCTGCTGTTCCTCAGCGCCGCTCCCCCTCCCTCCCGCTGAAATTATGAATGAAAAACGTATAGTAATCATAGATAACACGGCAGGGTCCGTGAAAGTTTGTTTTCATCTGATTTCAAATAAAGTCTTGGTTTTTAGAATATTTAACTTGTTTCGCCAAATTCAGATGATAAATACGACTTTGAAGCTTGTAAAGGCATGATTACAAGCGGTAACTTAACGTCACAGCAGGCATAACAACAGCCGGTGTTTCTTGTGAGTGTTTCCCCGGGAAACAAACACAATACACACAAACGCGTCACAGATTCTTTCGCGGTATTTGAAATCATGTACGCAGCTCGCGACGTAACTAGGAGTCTAGTGAACGGTATCAGTACTACAAGTAAAACAATTACAACATTTCTTTTTTTTTTTTATAATTAATTACGTTGTTAATAAATTAATCTGAGGGCAGCAAAAAGAGGAGGTGGGGGCCGCAATTTGCCCATCCCTGGTCTAGATATATATCCTTCACTGTCATTTTGTATATATTATACTTTTTAGTTCAGTTTTTTATCTTCTATTTGAGAAGTTTATATTTGATGTTTGTCTGTTCTTTTTCATCATCACATTGTGTGCAAGGCCTTGTTTACATGCTGCTGTGATAAAAACATTTCCCAAATTAAGATCAATAAAATAAATCTTATCTGGGTCTTAAAAGACAAATTCCATGCATGTAAGGGGATTTCCCTTAGCTACTGACAGGCTGAGAAAAATAAAACTATACCAGCAGCTGTAAATGAGCAGAAAACATAATGTAAAGATGTGTTTTTATAGATAACGTTTAGTAATCAAAGCTTTAATCCGAGCGCTCAGTGCCGGCTGTCGTGTCTGGAAACTTTGTGGCATACATCACATGCTCGTCTGTTCACAGCAACTTAGATTTTCTTTAGGCTGACTTTGACTTGACTTTTGATTTTAATGGTTATAATGTCAAAACATCATGCCCAAACTCTTAGCTCCCATAACAAAAATGAGCATCGTCATCAACTTTTTCTAAAAGGTCTGTCATTTGTCCCTCAGGTTTAAAAAGTTGGGCTCCCTGCGGCTGGATGAGAAGAAGTTCTGTCAGGATTGTCAGATGTTGCTGCTGCCAGCAGAGCATGAGGCCCACTCCTCTCACAGGTCAGTGGGGGTCTCCAGTGCTCAGCTGAGGAGACCCAGTGTGCTGCTCCGTCCTCTGCTTAACAAGAAGAGCAACGCCCAGTACCTGTTCACCGACCGCAGCGCACACTTCCTGCTCGACTCCCTGGCTGCTCTGGGATACAACAAGGTGCTCTGTGTGGGAACGCCCAGGTGAGGGAGATTACAACAAGATGTTTTATCAAAAATAATGCTGGGCTAGTTTGCCCTAACAACTGAATTCTAACTCTCATTCAAAGAATTAAAAAACAAGCACGTCATTTTGGCCTAGTGGTCAAAGATACCTTTATTACAAAGAACTTAATATACCAAATGCATATGAACTGGAATGCAGGTGATTTGTGCTGATGATGATACATGTAGCAATGCGTGGAACTGTTCAAGGCTTCCAACTTTCTTGCATTTACGCTGAAAATAAGCAATGAATGACCTTTTAAACATTTCTCTCGATTTATTTTAAGTCAATGATTAATGTTTTTCCAGACTTCAGGAGCTGATCACGCTGCGGAACCTGGAGGGAAAACATGAGCCAATGAAGAGTCTGCTTCTGGACATTGACTTCAGGTTAGCTGTCTCATCTGTTATCATGATGTATTTTACTGTACAGCTGCTCTCATATAAACCTATGAATACATTCGACATAAAAGACTGCACACATCATCATTAGCAAAACATCCAGATGTAGCCCAGATCACTGTCTGGTGTGACACTGCAGCATCATGCAGTGCTGAGGGGACAGAGCTCCAGGTGATTGGGCCACATCTGGTTCTCTGGTGGTCTCAGGAAGCGCACGGCGAGGTACACAGGCTGGGTGAACTGGTGGTGAGCGCGGTCGAACACTGGTGTCACCGCTGCTGAGAACCTTTGTAGGACCGCCATGGTGTCTGCGTCGTAGAAAAGCAGCTGACCCTTGTCATAGTTCAGCCATATCCCCACCTTTCCCAGCGGCCTTTGCACGCCGCCTTTGCACGCCACATGCCGGTCGTTGTGCCACGCAGACAGATTGCCGTTGCGGAGCTCCAAGCACCAGGAGTTCCTGTTCCGGCCCAGTTTGCTGCCCTTATCCCGGCCCTTCCTCTCCATGCTGGCGTAGGCCACGCCCAGAGCCCAGGCAGAGCAGCAACGCACGTCCACCTCCCAGTACCTCTGCCCGGCTGTGACTGGAGCTGAGCCCAGAGCACAGCACACCTTATCAAACTGGAGGGGGTGAGCTGGTCCCGAGCAGGCGGAGCCAGAGAAGGACAGGCCCCGCCCCTCTGAGGTCACCGTGATCTGGCTATGGCAAGTCTGCCTGTCAATCACCATGGGGGAGGAATCTGAAATTACACACAGTTTGAGATTTGTGGATGATTTATTAGCTTTCATCAGAGTGATGAAGATTGAGTTTGGGTTTTTTTTTTTTTAGATTTTTTTTAGACATTTATATTTTGACACTTTAATTCAACCATTCATCTTTAGTATCTTTACAGCTTTAAGTCTGCACCTTTTTAACATATGAATTCCAAATCTACTGTATTACGTAGAAAAATACTTTATATTGATAGTAAATACCATAGGTTTCATGTCAACATAACATTCAAAAGGGCTTGATTAAATTCCAATCTGAGGCTTTTCCAATCGAAGTGTACCTTCCAAACTTTCTCCCGATAGCATGGCCCACGTTGTGGGAATTTGTGTGAATATTAGTCTCTTAAGCAGGTGGCCCCTTGTAAGGCAGCATCTTTGAGTTCTGATAAAAACTGAAAAAACAATTTTTGTGATATATAAACAAAATGACATGTAAAAAGTATTTTATCACTATTGACATGATTGTCACCTGCCCTAATAAACTAGGCTTTACTACAACACCCTCTAGCCCTGAGTGCTTTAGCTGTGTAAGGTATTTCCATGATGGAGAGATAATGTCCTCAATACCTAACAGCAGCGTCTTCCTCTGCAGCTGAGCTTTAAGTTGTTTGGAGATGGACGATAACGTTTTGAGGAGCCTTTTAAATCTCTCTTCATTCAGGCGGATTTCCTTCTCGGTGACATCCGGTTTCTTAGGACTGCGAGAGTGATCAAAGAGCAGATGTCAGACAGAAAGTTCTCAAACTGAGTTGTAAACGTTTCATCAAATGGTGCAGTGTTTTACCTCAGATTCTCTGGCTGACCCTTGAAGTGAGACAAACAGAAACCCTGATTAAAACACCAGGAGAACAACACCTTATGTTACTTTATTTGAACAGTGTGCACGGCACAGACCTTATCGTCTTTGTCTGCCAGGGGACTGTTGCTCAGAGCTCTCTGCATGCTGCTGATGCTCTTAGTGACCTGGTCCTGGTGGAGCTGCCAGGTCTTCAGAACGTGGTCCAGTCTGGTCCGGGCCTGTCTCAGGTCCAGCTCTAGAGAGTCCTGCACTGCTTGCTCGTCCTGCTTCAGGACACAGTGCATGTTCTCGAAGTGCTCCTGAACGCGTTGTTTCATAACCTCTGTGCTCTTCTTCAGGGGGGAAATGAGATTATGACAGCCAAAGGGTTTATATGTTATCAGCCTATTAGTCTAGTTGCCAGCATAGTGTACCCTGAAATGTTGAGTACCCCACATTTTTACGTTAGAAATGTACAGTAAGGGTCCCCAGCACATAGAATTTGTGATTTCGACCACCATGAGCAGGGTTGCAACCATTGGATATAGAGAGCAAAAGATGAAAATTATTATCCCTACTGTGGACCATTTTTTTTCAAATTATCAATCTGTCCAATGTCTGCAAAATTTTCCAAATCGACCCAAAATGCATAAAAATAAGCCCACAGAGTACAAATATTGGCATTTTCTGATACTGAAAATGTCAGAAATGGACTCGGCATCCTCAATTACCCACATTGTCCACATACTGTAGGCTATAATGGTAATTCATGCTTCTTAACACAACTTGTGCTAAATGTGCAAATTGCCCAACATATGCAGGTTAGCATCCAGCAGTTTCTATGGGCTGGGGACCCTACTATACATCTCTAAAATAAAAATATGGGGTTCTCAACATTTCAGGGTTCACTTTAGGACTCTGAGCTGGCATCTAGACTATATTGCCTGTGGTGTTTATTGGAAGTATTGAGAGCTTCTGGTCCCGTACTCACAGAAAGATCTGCCTTGCGTTTCTTTAGAGACTGGATGTGCGCCTCAGTCCTGGTCCTCTCTGCCTGCAGCTCCTCCACACGTCTGGACAGCTGATCCTGAAGGGTTTCAGTATTGGCATGAAAGTAGCATACCTGCCAACCCTACCGATTTGGGCGGTAGTCTACTGCTTTTGACATGTTTCTACCGCCTACCGATTTAGCTGGCTTTCCCTACCGATTTCAATCTTCCCAAATTATGAAAAATAAAAATGCCCCTTGGCGCACCATAGACAATGGACTCAACTTTGGCTCCTATCCAATGAAATTGGATTTGCTCATCACGTGATTAGTGTTCGGTCTTGGCGCCCCAGTGTTGTTTATTCACATCAGAGATGTTCAACAATACACACAGCTACAGGTTTTGATATGGAAATTCCGCGATGAATAGAACCCCCGAGAAGAAGAAGCAATGTGTTTAAAGCCAAGTGGACAGCAGATCACGAGTTTATCGAGGTATCGCGGAGAGGAGAGAAGCACGCGAAGGTCTGTTGGCAGGGAAGATAAACATCTTCAAAAAATGCACCTGCTGCAACTGGAAACCAGACCCTGAACTTCTCAAGAAAGCCAAGTCTGCTACATACCAAGCACTAAAGTGGCTGAACATTGTATGACCAATTTTTGTGAAAAATGCAAAAAGTGATGCAATATATTAAATACATGGTTTATACCTGTAATTACTGTGGTTCCATTTCTTCTGATTACCTCATGTGGGCGTGAACATTTGCCACGCGCAAACCTACCTCTTTTGGAAAGGTTGGCATGTATGAAGTAGACTTGCAACTTTGACAACCTTAAGCGTTTGAACTATACAAACTAGAAAACACACCAGTAATATTGGTTTGTTGACTCAATGAATTGTTTCTGCAACAAAATATGATTTGACGATCAGATAATAGATTTGTTTTTAGATTAAAACAGTGTTTTGTCCAAACAACAGTCAACCCAAACCAAAAGACAGTTTACTGTGATAGAAATGATGACATTTTATTTGATATTTCTGCATGGTAAATGATTCAACAATAATGTTATGAGCCATATCTGGATCATAGTCACAAGTTTTCATCACCTCATTTACCAACATTGCCAACCTGATTTTTCTAGTCTATCCTGTAACATACCTGGAAGCCATGTTTATATCAGTTCAATTTGAAATGTTCTTCAGAAACATTAATTAACTCGCTTCTGTTTTTTTCTGCGTTTCCATGTTCGTTTGACCAGCTTTGTTGCACATTTCTGCTCCACACTTCCTCGTTTTAAATCAGAACAGCTCTCCACTTTCAATATAGTATATAGTATTTTTCACATTTTATCATATTTTTACTGTACTCAGTTTCTCACATAATTATATTTTGGGTAAATATCGTCTCTATTTTTAGTTTGGTACAATTGTCTTAAAAAGCTCTTTCTTTAAAGAGCTTTTTATTATTATTCTTTTTTTGTCTTAGTATGCACATTTATACCAAAGCAAATTCCTCGTCTGTGTAAACCGACGTGGTTATATAACCGATTCTGATTCGAGATGCACATGCACTTTGATGTACTCATTTCAGAGTGCACAGACCGTGGTTTCTAAAATGACTCATCAGTTCGAGCTTCGCCTGTTTGTTCACATCCTTTAAGGTCTGAGAAAAAAGTCTTCTCTGCATGCAGATGAGACTGTATGTGAAATCATTCCCAAAACTCAGCTATAATATCTATATAATAATATAAGTGTGCCTCACCATGTTCAGGTTCACTTTAGAGGGTTGTCCAAAGTTGGCAATCTTCTTTTGCAGTTTAGGAGAGCGAGGGAAGGGCTGGACCCGGTCACTGCTGGAGTCCAGAGGAGAGAAGCCCCGCCCCTCCTGCAGTGCACTGTGGGAGCCTGCGGGGGGGGCCGCAAGCCCACTCTGTGCTAACTGTCCATCACCAACAGATAATGCTTCCTTTCCTGCCATTTCTTTCCAAAACGACAAACATACATATATTTACCCTCTTTCTGACAGATTCCTCCTTTCACACTGTCGAGGCATTCTCTGTGTTTTAGCTTCAGCTTTAAAACAGTAAACCAGTTCTTCAGGTTTTACAAAATCTGTGAAAACATGTCTATTCTGACACCATGACAAGCATTTAACTCAAACTCTTTCAGGCACACTTTCTCAGCAAACTTAACAAAAAAAACAGAACCAGTTAGAAACATTTCTGAATGTAAGCATTGAATTTTGGCATATTTAGCATATAAAACATTATAAAACATATAATCCAAAATGGTGGAATGAGCTCCCCATTGACATCAGGACAGCAGAAAGCTTACACATCTTCCGGCGCAGACTGAAAACTCATCTCTTTCGACTCCACTTCGAGCGATAGAATTACTAACAAAGCACTTATATACTAATAAAGGACTGGCTTATCTAAAGCCAGTTGAGTAGCAATTGAAATGTTTTGGCTCTATGAAACCTGATGTACTTATATGATTCCGTTTTCTTCTAGTTTGTGTCTTCTTGGTCGAATGCACTTATTGTAAGTCGCTCTGGATAAAAGCATCAGCTAAATGCAATGCAATGTAATGTAAAACTGCAAAATACCAGGTTTTTGTTCAGTCACACAGATCCTTTTCTACTGGGGAATCAACTCTTAGACCTCCACAGGCTGTAAAAATTATATAATCCCAATATAATCAGATACAGTCCTTCATTGTATTCATTTTTAAATAAAGTTTCTTACCTGCAGTGATTATGTGCTGTGTCTCTGCTGTTTCAGTAAAGAATGTGCAGGGTGTGTTCATGAGTTACGAGCTGCAGCCTGTAGCACATTTATTGGGACCTGGATACACACATACGTCAGCTGTGTTACGGTAGATGAGTTTAAACTTGCTCTTGTTTTGCAGCCTGCTGTTAAGAGAAGAACCAAACGGAAGCAAAGTCATTTGAATTTGTGAATGCCGACTAACACATTCTTTCTTCATAATGTTTCAGATACGCTCAGTTCTACAGCCAGGATGAGTTCTGTCACTACAACATGTTCAACCACCACTTCTTTGATGGAAAGGTACAGTCCGAACACCTTTGTTTTAGATATTGAATGTATAGTATAGGATAATAAAGCTCCTTCTCTTGTTAGGCTTCCAATGCAGTCCTTCAGGCCTTCCTCACAGAGAGTGAGGGGGGGAAGCTGGTGATGGTGGCGGACCCTCCGTTCGGGGGCCTGGTGAAGCCTCTGGCCAACAGTTTCTCTCTGCTCTCTCAAACCTGGAGGAAGCTGCAGAGCTCGGGTCAGTTTCACTGTGGAGTCTGACGTTTATCCTTTTCTATTTTCCAGATTTCTGTCTATTTGAGGTTAATTAGAAATCTACTGTGTTTCTGTGCAGACGGCAGTGGTGCTGACATGCCCATGATGTGGATCTTCCCATATTTCTTTGAGCCTCGCATCTTGGAGTGTCTCCCCTCACTCACCATGCTGGATTACCAGGTGATCACTTTCATGATGATGTAATGAACATATTGATCAAAAACAGCTTTAGAATGTCACTGTCATTAATCATGAGGAACGGTTCCTGTGTTGGACCTTTTTCATTTAACATTAGATGACAGAAATGATGACACCTCCAGGAGCTTAGATGAAAACTTAGGTGCAAATACTTTTTTATTCACAGCACACCTTTTCCTTTTGACAAGCACATATTTAACCATTAACGTAATTGAATACATCCATATTATTATAATAATATAATAACAAATGTTTTACTACTGTGACGAGTACAAAAGTGTGCTGTGAAAGCGATTCACTGCAAGGCTGTCGAGATTAAGATAAAGATGTATTCAGACAGCATGATGATATGTCTTTATTTCTTTATTAGGATCCCCATTAGCACTAGCATAAGCATTGGCTATTCTTCCTGGGGTCCTCACACACACGAAACATACATACAACAAAATTAAAACAAAACAGCTCATAATTTCATGCAATTTACAGTGCTGTATGAAGTGAAAACTGAAATGGTCATCCAATTATCGCCATCCTAAGGCCAAACAAAAGTAAATGCAAATAAGTGTACATAATAATACATGCATACATAGCCACAGGCACAGTTCAAATTTACTTTATAATACTTAAATAATTTTTTAGCAACCTTTTGAAATGTACTTGAGAATGTTCCTGATGTGGACCGGTAAAGAGTTCCAGCTGACCATGGCTCTGCACATGACTGTTTTCTGTCCCATATTTGATTTAGATTTGGGTAATACAAACCTTCCTTCTATTGTATGTCGTGTTTGATAGTTATGTTGAACATATTGCGCTATAAACCTTTGTGATAATATATCTGGTGAGTGAGTCACTGTAATATTTCTGACAAAATTTAACAAAATATAAGTTGACCTCTGTCTGACAGTTAACCATTTCAGTGTCTCCAGCATTCCAGTGACTCTGGTTCTGTAGGAGCATTGCAGTGCACATAGTGCTGCCTTATTTTGTGCTACTTGTAGTTTGTTTAAATCTTTTTCAGCAGCACTAGACCATATAACCAAACAATAATCAAGCTGCGACAGAACCAAAGCATCCAGAACGTGTCTACTGACATCCATGGGCAAATATTTTACAATTCTTTTTACAAGTGACACACCCCTTCCCATTTTACATACAACATTATCAATTTGTTTAGACCAAGATAATTTATGATCCAGGGTTATACCTAGCAATTGTGTCTCCTTGACCTGTTCAATCTGAATATGGTTTAAATGTAGTTGCAATTTTGGTTCTCCTTTTAACTGATGATTTGATCCTATTAATAAAGATTTTGTTTTTCCCGCATTAAGTACCAACTTATTATTTATGACCCACTCTGATATCAGTAGTAGATCTTTATTCATAACATTTGTCAACTCTTTTGTAGTTGATGCTGCATAATATATTGTTGAGTCATCTGCATACATTACAATTTTAGCTTTTTCTAACACTAATGGTAGGTCATTTGTAAAAATAGAAAATAAAAGTGGTCCCAAACAACTACCCTGAGGTACTCCACAAGTGACTGTCTTCATCTTTGAGAGACCTCCTTTAAAAAAAACTGTTTGACTTCGATTTGTCAGGTAACTTTCTAACCACCTCAGCGTTTCAAATATATGTCAAGATGGAGAACTTTTTTACAAGTAATAACTAGTAGTTATCATGCTCCATATATCATATCCAATAGAATCTCCTCTTTCTAGCACCGTCAGTGTTCAAACTGCAGGAGAGAACTGTGCCATGTAGTGCACCCTTTCAATGAAACTAATGAGACATCTTTGGAAACGCATCCAATGTTTTTCCATAATAAATTCAATTCCCCGTTGATGGCGAGGTTTTTGGTGATTATTGGAAATGGTGTTTTGGATGCCTCAGTTAGCTTAGGTCTGTATTATTCACTGAAGGTGTAAACGTCATTTAGCGTCTCCTAAGTCCAACAGTGATTTTCTGTTAATGGAAATAAAGTAACTATATGCAATGCTTCCTTCAGATGAAACACTCCCTGTGCTACCTATTTCTTGTGTTCCTCAACAATAATGTAAATATTTGATGTGTTTCTAGGTGGACTATGACAACCATCCTCTGTATAAACATGGGAAAACAGGCAGGAAGCAGTCTCCGGTGAGGATCTTCACCAACATTTCACCAAAGGATATCGTCCTGCCCAAGGACGAAGGCTACAGGTACCGACATATTTACTGTCCGCTGTAGTTTACAATACTTAACTGATATAATCTCATCACAGCTGTATCAATGCATGTGTTGACCAACAAATGAAACATTCCTTGCATGCAAATATGCCAAAAGTAATTATTTTGATAGTACATTCTGTTCTTCTGTAAAATGCCCCTATTGGTTTACAATTGTATAATAACTGAGTTTAGGGATCCTTCTCATACAGTACTTGAATGTATTAAGCTTAAGCTCAGCAGCAGTGTTAATGGCTGATCTGGCACAAGCAAATTACAAGAACTTAAGTTAAATGACTAAGGAAGTTAAAGTATGATGATGAGATTACACAGTATCAATTCCAGATTAGAAGTTGAAAACCCCCAGCCATGCAGTTATTTTAGTGTTAAAGGTCATGTGTGTTCTCCTCTTCTCGTCCTCATGTTAGATTTTGCTCTGTATGTCAGAGATTCGTCTTGTCCCTCAACAAGCACTGTGCTAAATGCAATGTCTGCCCGTCCAAGGTATAAAACCACCACCACATATCATATTTTCTCATCATTTATTTTCCTCACAAGTTCTTACTTTCACTCTTTGTCTCCAGGACGGCCGAGAATGGAAGCATTGCTCAACGTGTGAGAAGTGTGTGAAACCATGTAAGTCAATCAATCATAATTCCTTTATTCGTCCCACTGAGGGGACATTTACATTGTTACAGCAAAAGTAAAGTTGGAGACAAAAAAATAAAGCACTATTTGATAAATGGCATGCACATAATAGTCAAAATATATTACAATTTACAAAAGTACACATTCTGGTAGAAAAGAAGCAGCAGCAGTATTTATACAAATAAATAAATTGTAACATGTAAAATGGCGTGTGGTAAAAG
This sequence comes from Dissostichus eleginoides, assembly GCA_031216635.1. Taxonomy (NCBI): domain Eukaryota; kingdom Metazoa; phylum Chordata; class Actinopteri; order Perciformes; family Nototheniidae; genus Dissostichus; species Dissostichus eleginoides. Next base: position 23,155,681 of record CM062286.1, on the reverse strand, counting down.
CTAGATAACAGAGGTGAAATTAAAGATTTTTGATACAGTCTTAAAATGGTCAAACTCAGAAAGCAGCCAGTAATAAAATCGAGTCTTTGTTTTGTTCTGATTTTGTTATTTTTAACTTATTGCACAATATATACACAATCACGTCAGAAGTGTACATTTAACTACTTTACCCTCCTCTGGCTTTTGTTTTTTTTAATATTTTGTGTTTATTCGAATTCTTTAATTTTCAGCCTGGAGACACTGTGCGCCCTGTGGCCGCTGCGCCCTGCCGGACCACCCGTGTGGACTGAGTGAGGGGACGGAGGGCTGCTTCAACTGCGGCAGCCTGAAGCACAAACGCAAAGCCTGCTCTGTCCAGGACTCTCAGAGGACCAGGAGGTGAGTCCTCAGAACTGTCCCTGCTCTGTGTTTGAACTCCAGCTTGCTCATAATAACACTCAATATTTGCATGTCTTCTTTCGGTCTGTGTTTTGTCCCTCCAGTAATCGACCCAATGCCAAGAGCGGAAGCAAAAATGTGTCCCATTGTCCCAACCAGAAGCCTAAAGCTAAGAGGAAGTCTGGAGCAGCGCGCAGAGCAAGGAAGCTGGCCGCTCAGTCCGAGTGACCTCAGCAGAGTGATTTTATATACAGCGACTCAAGTGATTTTATATACAGCGACTCAAGTGACTATACAACACAGTGTTAGCAGTGCTTTGGCTAGAATAAAATAACAACAACAACAAAGACCTTGCCCTGCATTTTTCATTGATATGCATAGACACCTAGTGTTGGTGTTTATTTATACAAATCTGTCAATATATTTATAAAAATATTTACATGGCAGACTCTTTGATCTTAGAATCAAGTATCAACCAATTACTTTTTAAATTGTAGTATATGTATGTGGAGGAAATTCAATTCAATTATTGAATCTGCATGAATAGATTTTTGTCCACCAGCAGAACAATGTGTAAACACAATATCTGACAAATATGGTGCAGCTGTCTGTAAAGCGTCTCCTGTTCAAACAGCCTCCGAAATCTAGAAAGTGGAAAGAATGAATAAATGATGAACGTGTTTATATAAAGGAGATACATAGATGAGGAGGGCAGTATGTATAATGATACATGACTTAAAGCCAGACCCGGCGACAGAACAAATCTACAGAGGGCATATGATTTTCATGGGAGGGCACATAAAACCGTGCCGTGGCCAGTATGGCGCCAGAGATTTCTTTTGGGGGTGCTGTGGGGTAGCTTGACGTTTCATAGAGGGTGCTGAAACATGTAGGGTTTCCCATTAAGGTACCAGGCTACAGTGGAATGTTCTAATGCAACACTCCCCACACGCACACACACAGTGTACCCGCGACTGTTACAATGAAGGCTCGATAATCAGCTCACGGCATATAGGTGTAAGCAGGGGTAAAGTACTATTTATTTTTTTAAGTGGGGGGTGGACCTCACCTCCTCTAGGGGGTCCGGGGGCATGCTCCCCCGGGAAGATTTTTTTTTTATATTGAAGTTAAAAGCATCAATCTGGTGCACTTTGAGAGCAAAATGAAGAGATCTATGGATACATCTCTCAACACCCATTTGAAACAGAACTGTAAACAGATTAACTTTTTCTTTATGGATATTTTACAAATCACTCCCCTTTTAAACTGTATTCTTGTTTTACTGTCATATAGTATTTCATACCTGTTTTTCATTTATTACTCTTATATTACTATCTGACATCACATACATCATAGCCTTAAAGTTCACAGTTTATTTATAATTTAAAAAATATATATATATATTTTTTACATTTTTATAAATAAAATAAAACGTGTTTATTGGGGGAGGGCAGGAATGTCAAATGGGGCCTGGCCCTCCCACGGTGCCGGGTCTGCTTAAACCTAAACTGTATTAAGTACACTGTCTTAATAATACCCATTATTTAAAGGTCCCATGTCATGCTTTTCCGGTTACTACCCATCCCCTTGTGTGTTATGTAGGTTTTTCTGCATGTAAATGGTCTGCAGAGTCACAAACCCCCAAAGTACACCCTGTAGCGAGTAAAACTCTAACACAGAGAAGACCTGTCCCAGAACGCCTCGTTGGGGATTTCTCTTTTTCCATTTGTTTCTTCCGGGAACCAAAATGGACCAATCCGCGGAGCTCCTCACACACCAGGACCGTTAGCATAAATGTTCAACTAACAGGGAGTCCCATTGACTTTGACTCCCTGGTTGGTAATAGACGAGTTGGGATCATGGAGAAATGCTCTCCGCAGACCCATGCTCTCCGCAGACCCATGCTCTCCGCAGACCCATGCTCATAGCGTTCTAAACCTTTTTCTTACTCAATATCAAGCCACACTTATTGTTTTTACTTCGGCTGTGAGTGTTTGTGTGTGCTCAGGATGAGTTTTGCTGTGTCTCTCTGTATTGCCGACCCGGTAACCACACCAGTAAGCCAGATCATTGAGCAGCGAGCCTCGCAACGTCCCGACCAATCAGAGCACACTGGGCTCACAGGGAGTGGGGGGGCCGGAGCTCCAACAAGCCGTTTAGGACAGAGAGTGAATACACATACTATACAGAGATGCTGTATGAGAAACCAATGTGAGTTTGGAACATTGCACAATATAAATGTATTCTAGTAGACCTCAACAATGGAATTATGATCAGTAGAAATGGCCATGACATGGGACCTTTAAATGAGTACTGGTACTGTGGAAGGCGTCGCTGTGATGAACCAACACATACCGTTTGACTGCTCTAGCTTACTGAGTGCTGGAGAGAATTCTTTGTTTTGGTTTAGTAACCGAAATCTCAATTTTGTGATAAATACAAATTCAGTTAAAAAAACATGCCATTATAATAACCTTTCCACACACAAACGCCAATTTTGTGTTGTGATGTGTGCAGGATTTGATTCCTTAAATGATGAATAAAGTTAGAAAGTGAATGACTCAAAGGCACTCCTTCAGTGTGAGTTATTTAAGTTCTTCTTTAAATTCACGTTATTCCCCTCGACAAATATTTTATCTAAGTCTGTAAGCTGGTTTGATAACTTTCTCTGTTAACTTTTTTAATTATAAGGTATGTAACAGATAGCATTTAAAATGTACCCAAAATTCATGATTTTGATTGTGAAATATAACCACAAGACCAAAAACAGCAGCAGTGCTTCATCAGAAACAGGTTTATTGCCAGGTAGGTTCGCACATACTAGGAATTTGACTTGATGTCATGGTGCATACATAAAATATAAAAAACAAGAAATCTAATATACAACACAAAATATTTTACACCGTAATAAAATACAGTTAAATAGCAATACAAATTAAATAAAGCAGTAATTTACATGGAAATAGAATGCTATGAATGAGTTTTTACATATAAACTATGAAATGTGAAATCAGAATATGTGCAGAAAGGAGTATGACATTGTGTGCATTAATGTAATGACCTGTGACCTAAGATTTTCATTGTCATATCTACACCGTAGCCATGCACACATGACAATACAAGCATTGAAAATGATCGCACCAGCTGAATGAAGCCACAGGGTGGCAGCGTGGTTCTGCTGTCTCATTATCCCTATATGTTTTTATTAACAGGAGGCTTTGTTAGTTACTGTGTACTGTAAAGATCGTGCAGCTTGTTGATATTACAACAAATATGTCTCCTTGTACTAGACATTGATTTCCTAGTGTGACAGTCACTGTGTAGCTCTCAGTGGAACACGGCTGACTTGTTTGCTGGATGAGATTTATCCTCAGTCACATACACATATGCATGGGCGTAGGAAGCATCCTCAATGTGGGTGGGACAATTTGACAGGGGGTGTGGGCGGGTGATGGACCTCACCTCCTCTAGGGGGGTCCGGGGGCATGCTCCCCCAGGAAGATTTTTTTTTAAATGTTGAAGTTAAAAGCATCAATCTGCTGCACTTTGAGGGCAAAATTAGGGACTAAATCTATGGATACAACTCTCAACACCCATATGAAACAGAACTGTAAACACATTTACTTTTTCTTTATGCATATTTTACTAATCATTCCCCTTTTAACCTGTATTCTTGTTTTACTGTCCTATAGTATGAGTTGGAATGATTTCATACCTGTTATTCTCTTGTTTTTTATAACTATAATGATCATATAAAGGTGTGCCTTGGAAATACTTATTTACATAAATGATTACCAAACCGTTTGAGACCCACTACTTAGACTAAGGTGAACTATCTAAACCCTCAGAGAGTCCTTTACCTCACTGAGCTGTAGTTATCAGCCTCTCAGTCTGACAGGAGAGGACTCTCCTCCACCTCTCAGAGAGTCCTTTACCTCACTGAGCTGTAGTTATCAGCCTGTCAGTCTGACAGGAGAGGACTCTCCTCCACCTCTCAGAGAGTGCTTTACCTCACTGAGCTGTAGTTATCAGCCTGTCAGTCTGACAGGAGAGGACTCTCCTCCACCTCTCAGAGAGTCCTTTACCTCACTGAGATGTAGTTATCAGCCTCTCAGTCTGACAGGAGAGGACTCTCCCTCCACCTCTCAGAGAGTGCTTTACCTCACTGAGCTGTAGTTATCAGCCTCTCAGTCTGACAGGAGAGGACTCTCCCTCCACCTCTTTAATAACAGCGCCTTATATCCGGGTGCTAGTGGAGCACGCTTGTGAACTGTTAGCGCCGGAGCCTCGCAGCGTGGAAACTGTGGCGCGCATCATTTTACAACTAAAGACACAGCTACACAAAAAACGCAGCATGTGTACGGCTCATGTGTACGGCTCTGAGAATCTGCCTAGAACTCTTTAGTTCTGATGAACTAAAGAACAGATCGCGTTCACGCCGGAATAAGTCCCTGAGGGAGGATTAGGCAAATGAAGCCACTGACGTCACTTCTTCTTCTGCTTTGGGTTTACTGGCAGGCCGCAAACAACTTCACGGCGTATACTGCCACCCGAAGTCCCCGGCCGGAAGTCTCCCGGAATTGGGGCCTGGCTTCCGAGTAAATCGCCAGAACGCCGACATCTCCTCATCACTCCACCGCTCCCACGTTTTATTTTGTGTTGCCATAAGTTAGTCTCTCTCCGTTGGTGCGCTGGGCTCATGCTAATGCTAATAATGCTAATGCGAGCAAATAAAATGGCAGCTTCACAAAACGTTTTTGGAGTTTTACGGGGCGTGGTTTGCAATCCGCCCACCCAATCAGAAATGGGAACCTTTTTCTCCCATGAAAGTACCTGCTCTCTAGCAGGGACTGAAAAGGGGGTGGAAAGGTTCTCATGAACTAAGTTCTAGTTCCGGATTCTTTTGGTGTGAACGCAAATTTTCGGAACTATACTGGGAAAAGTACTCCGGTGTGAAAGCGCCTATTAAGTCCTGTTCCAAACCAACGAGTGTGGAGCGGTGTGGAGGGGGAGTGGGCTATCAAGCCATCAAACAGCGAGTCTACATCGGTGCTGACTTGAGACCGGTCTCTTCCTGACCGGTCTCAACGCTGTGTGTGTCCGTCAGGAAACACGCTGTTTACAAGTAGTTCCAGGCAGCAAACATCCACTGATAAATTGTGATGTTAAAGGTGGGGTAGGTAAGTTTGAGAAACCGGCTCGAGATACACTTGTTGTTATATTCCATGGAATGCTCTTAACATCCCGATAGCAATGAATATCTTAAGTGCTTTGACAAAAAATCCATAAAAAAACATCATCTGTGGAAGCCGTAGTACTGTAAAAAGCACGACCAATCATTTTAGCCGGCCGGCTAAAATAACTGGATGGCCTACCTGCCTGTCTATGGCGTTATATTTGTGCCTCTATCCTGAGCATGCAATGAAACATGTTGAGCATAGAAAATGCTATTGAGCGCGCACTTTTTGAGCACAGAGAAATATATTTTCTCTCATAAAACTCCTGCTCCGTGCGCAAGCAGACCGCTGCATGCGCTCTCTCTCCCTCGCTCGACCTCTCCACCCTGTGCGCGCTCAGCTTTGCCTGCCCTCTCAAGTTGTCACAGCGTTACAAATGTGCCGCAAAACCAACCAATCGGAGAACTCGAGAAGGTCAATTCTGATTGGCTGGTCGTCTCCAATCATATCTTCTATCTGAGATACCAGAAGAGAGGGATTTTCGGTTGCCATCAGGCTGTTGACGTTCTTATTACACATCCATCGTTGACATTTACAGGACATGACAGACTCGAATGAAGAGAATAGTACGCCACAGTGTCAGGTGAGTTATACATTTCTAGTTTTCTGATATCACGTTATTGTTTGCAATGCCTTTGACGAAACCTTTTATCCGATCGTTTCAGATAAGGGTGAGTTTGCTAGCCGGCAACATAGCTATATGGGTAGTTTAAGCAAACAGCTAACAAACCGTAGCCTAATATTAGCGCTAGTTTCATGTCGAATTGTTGGAATTTTAACTGAAAATATGATCATGTTAATGTTACATCCTACATACATGTGTATTAAAGGATGTTAGTGGATTATCCCTAAATCAGTAGATTTAGGGAACGTTTACAGATAACAGATTAGGCTAGGATACCGGATAAAGTTAGCAACACACGTTAACCATGAACAGCCTATTAATCCGTTCTCCTAATGTTATTTCAATCAAACGTTGTGGAATTAGAGAAAAAGGGCTTCTAAACGTGATTTCATGCGGGGTGGAGGGAGTTAAATATGAGTTAAATATAACATTGGGGCGTGTGATTGTAGTGGGTGGAGGTGGTGAAATGAGGATATCCATTTTGCAGTTCAAGCTAGTATATTATAGTTAACGTTACACAATAATAAGGAAGAGAGCTATTTGTGTGATACATCACTATTGATATGGATTTAGAGTGAATATTTGAGACTTCCAAAACAGTAAACAAAAACGTAACTTATGGGTGAGTGTTTTTAGCAGAGCCATATTATGTCCTTGTGATTCTTGATTATTACCTGTCTGTATTATGTTGCAGCTCAGCTGATTTTGGATTGATGGCAAAGGGAGAGGGACTAAGTGAGAGTGAAAACACAAGGTACGTTTAAAATAGGTCAGCAATGTCCCATCCTATAGGTTGCTATATAGATGTATCTAACCCTTTCTCCTGTCTTTGTCTCCCTCTCTCAGCACAAGAACAGGGGGATTCAATGGAGCCTGAAGACCTGCAATGAGACCCTGAGCCTGAGTCTCAACTCCCAGAGTTTTGCAAGCCTCTCCCTGTTCCTTCTTTTTATTAAACAGACATTAAGCTTCCCAATGGTGTGGTCTTCGTTTTGTGAAAAATATGATTACCTCACATCTTTTGTTGCTGTTGTTGTCTTTTGTGATAGTTAAATTGCTCCTGCTGACTTGAGCCAGCCATTCTTTCCTCCTCTCTGTGTCAGTGGGGAACCGTACATGTACTCCTTTCTCTGAGCGATTGGAGCATCCCCCGGCAGCACAGCAAGCCATGGGGGAGACTATATGCCAGGACAACACGGAGGAAAAGGCACAGACAAACTGCATGACATGCTATTCAATGTTTATTGAATTCCATTTATTTACAATGGATGTTCCAAAAACAACAGATTTAACATCATCATCATCATCATGCTGCTGCTGCTGCTAGTCCTTTGACTCATTGTGCTGTCAGTTGACAATCATTGATAGGCACCTGTCGGTCTCCTGTCCTTTCTGAAAGTCATAAAGATTACATTAGTCATTTAGATTACTTATGTCCTCAATTACCATGGATTACTGAAACCACCATGAATTAAAGAAATGGTAGAAATTAATCTAATCTGAATTGTGAAACCTTCCTTCCCATCCCCTCCCTCTAAATATATCAATAAACATTAGGATGTAATGCTCCTGACTACCATACAAGTTTAAGAAGATAATATTTGTTTTGAAGAATTCAAAGCAATAAACAACAGCAACAGGCTCTGTAACCAAGGCAACGTTAGCCTAACATGTATATGTTAACAGGTAAGATAGCTGTTCACACTAGTGATGGCAAAATGAAGCTTTGAATGAAGCATCGAACCACTTGGACAATTGTGTCGGAAATAGGTTCATTTCTCGAAGCTTCAGTTACAGCGACCTCTCCTGGCGAAGTGCAAGGCTGCAGTGGGTTTAACGTATCTTTGCCTTGAAAAATATTCGATGCACACACACACTAAGACTGAATATCATGTTCTATTTGCAATTAAAGATTGATAATTGTGTGTATTGGGTTATTGAGAAGAGACTAGAGAGTGCTGGACATTTTTTTGGGCGGAGACAGCCTTTTATCAGTTATTAAAGTATTAAAGTTGAAAAGCAATGATTAAAAGTTCATCGATTCCAGGCTTTGAACCAGCTGCGCGGCGGACATCGCAGCATTCAGGCCGTCGGCTCTATCCACTGGGCTATCTATTCCTTAAACAATTAACCTGTTTTTATATTAATCATAATTGTCTTTTTGTTCACAACTTCACATTTCGAAGTGTTTCCCAGAACGACCAATCTTTCTTCCTGGCTTGCTCTATAATGATCCAATTCAAATGCAATACCAACAACAACTCAACAGCAACAACGCAAACTACGACAACAACCCACACATTGCGCATTGTTTAGAGCGGTTATAAAGTGTTGAAGCGCTCAAATTGGAAACTGTTTCAACCTGTCACCTGTCAGAATAGAGACGAGGCGGTGCATTGAATCGCGTGATTGGACCGCGAACCAGTCAAGTGATTCATTCAGGAAATGAAGCAGTTGCTGGTTCGGACGTCACATGTCACGTGATTTGAAGCAGTTGCTGCTTCTGACGTCATATGTCACGTGATTTGAAGCAAGCTTCGAATCACTGCTTCTATGGAAAAGGAAGTCCAGTGTTGAAGCTCCGTTCGAAGCTTCAGTGTCAAACTGCCATCACTAGTTCACACTATCTATGTATATTTTCTGCTATTTTATTTCTATTTAAGATGTTTACATTTTCGATTGTTTAATTCTAGTCTTTTAACTGTCTAATGTACAATGCCTTGTCTTTTGCTGCTGCAGCGTAAACATTTCCCCAATTGGTATCAATAAAGTACTTCTTATTTTATCTTAATCCTCAAATATTAGCACATTTTACTTTAAAAAAAAACAAAACATATTGATGTAACTACATAAACATATCGATATGTTGTATAAATATTGCAAATCAAAACCGTTATTGACCACTAATTACCAAAAATTGCATTTCTATCCTGTTATTAATGCATTCAAATCGTGATTCAAATGGCCCGCCACGAACTTGCGGGAACTTTCTGAGTCTCTCGGAACCACGTGACGATCAAGCATTTTGGACTTCCGCTGTCACAACTCTTCTCTCTATATGGCGCTGGAAGATATGATTGGAGATGACCAGTATGGCGGCAAATCTCTGTCATAAATCGCGAGGGCATATGAGATCCACGCGAGCACAAGTCAAGCCGCCGCAGACGTATTTTATTTTCGCGAGCACTAAAACGGCACTCGCGCGAGAGCAATATTGAAGCCTGCAGGGGAGAAACATGCAGCCTTGAGCATGTGCAGCATCTACATGAGCTCTCCTTGGTCTCCTGCGCTCTCGCGAGCAATTCCTGCTCTTCTGCTCGTGAAACTCTGGCCTGCTCTCACTCGCGGAGAAATTTTAGGAAGTGGGCGTACCGTGTCCCAGTAACGCCAAATCTAATTGGTTATACCCCTCCTCCTTTTTTAGAATTGTTTGAATACTTTTGAAAAATATGTATAAAAATGTATTATCTAAAAAACTCAATCCATTTAGGTCCGTGTACGTTTTGTCAGTTTGATTTTTCGTTTAAACCAAAAGCCAAAAAAAATCAAACTGACAAAACGTACACGGACCCATTTATAAGTAAGGACGGCTCTTGTGGAATAACCACAGAATACAAAAGCATGCCTTTAATTAAAACAATCATTAGTAAAGTAAAGTAACTTACGTGAGACGTTTCCACAGCCATATTTCATCACGTCAGAGAGGGACAAAAAGTACTTCTTGGTTTAAATCTAGACAAGGGCCAATCATAAAAGAGGAGGGGTGTAACCAATTAGATTTGGCGTTACTGGGACACGGTACGCCCACTTCCTAAAATTTCTCCGCGAGTGAGAGCAGGCCAGAGGAGCAGAAGAGCAGGAATTGCTCGCGAGAGCGCAGGAGACCAAGGAGAGCTCATGTAGATGCTGCACATGCTCAAGGCTGCATGTTTCTCCCCTGCAGGCTTCAATATTGCTCTCACGCGAGTGCCGTTTTAGTGCTCGCGAAAATAATATACGTCCGCGGCTGCTTGACTTGTGCTCGCGTGGATCTCATATGCCCTCGCGATTTATGACAGAGATTTGCCGCCATACTGTACTGTACTGTAGCTAGCAGCAGCAAGTTCGGCAGCATTATAAAAAATGTAATAGCTTGCATTTATAATGTACAGCAAACCAAAGCACAAGAGCGGCGCTCAAAAGAGAAAGGACAAGAGAGAGTGTATGTCCGTGCGTGTGTGAGTGCATCAGCGTGCGCTTATGTTTGGGGCGATGGGAGGGGGGACCCAAAACAATATTTGCACCGGGGCCAATCACAACCTTGTTACGCCACTGACCCTACCCCTACACACTCCCCCTCCGTGACGGAGTGAACTCCGTGGAGTGACACTCGCAGCTCAATGAGGCTCCTCCTGTCAGATGTATGGAGCCAGATTTGGGTCAATATTCTAGCGCGCAAAACAAGCTACTCACGAGCGGAAAATGTGCTTTTACACGCGCATAAAATGACCCTCGCGCGCAGATTAAACCCCCGCGAGCGGCTATGTGCTAGCTCGCGAGAGAGACAGCCCTCTTGCTCGCTCGCGGGAGTGTCAGCCTCACTCACTCGCGGATAGAGATGGGCGAGTCCTGATTCATCCGGATCATTAACCCGGATCCTAGAAATGAGCTGGTCGTGACGAGTCTCCCCTCTCCATTAACCCGAGTCCTTTGAGTCCTACACCTGGTGTGACGTACAAATTAAAACTATAAATTGCGTCACTCGCTACTCTCTTGATAACATGTAAAATCACATTACAACGTACCCCAGTCCATCTGCCTAGCCTTTTGCAAGTAGGATAGCTGCCAGAAGTTATCGTTTGGCTCAGGGGAGGGGACGCGGATCAGTGAAACTTCCTGCAGACTCGTGGGGACTCAGGGGAGCCGTAAGTTACGGCTCCTAACCGTAATAGCATAGCAGATCCAGAGATCCATCCATACTCGTCATATTGTGCACGAGCATAGCCGCGGCCGGGAAGACATTTTACTTAGGGGGTGTGGCCAAAAGTGGGGAGAGATTAACAGTAACATGTTGCAGCCCCTCCTCCAGCACCCGGCTCCCGGCTCCCGCGGCTATATCATGCACGAGTCAACAGCAGACTCAGAGATTCGCAAATCCTGACTCACTGTGCAAAACATAGCAGACTCGTGCGGACTCAGAGCCGTAACCGTATAGCAGCAGATCCAGAGATCCAGCAGACTCGTCGTCATGCACGAGTCAACAGCAGACTCAGATTCGCAAAATGACCCTTTTTTTGTGATCAACATGTTTTATTAAAGCAAAAGACACCACTTTACACAATTTAACACATAGGGCCTACAAACACCAGTATTGCAATGATTACGCAGTCCATGAGAAAATGGGGGGGGGGCATATGATTAGATCTACATACACACTGTTTTCATGACCCAAATATGTATATATGTTCATTTTAATTATTTTTTATTTTTCATAGTTATTTTATCATGGGTGGAGATACTGGGTGAAGTTGTTGCAGTGGTGATTTGTTGACCAGCCCCCTTGACCCAATAACAATAATTGTATAATTAAGACATTTTATATATTCTAACTGTTTGCAATTTTCTATCATTTGTCATTGTTTGTTTCTTTTTGTGTGCTATGTTCAAAATAAACGTTTTGCCAAGTAAGATCCTTATTGGAAATGCAGCTATTACACGCAGGAGACTGTTGCACAACATGACAATTTTGTTAGAAGTCTACACTGAAACTTCATTTAGAGCCGGAAACATAATGGACTTAATCAAAATCGCGGGATCCGTGGATCCAGGTCAATGATCGAGAGAGACCAGTAGCCTACGAGTTAGTCAGCGGAACTTCACAGACTCAGATTCGCAAATCCTGACTCACTGTGCAAAACACAGCAGACTTGTGCGGACTCAGAGCCGTAACCATATAGCAGCAGATCCAGAGATCCAGCAGACTCGTAGTCATGCACGAGTCAACAGCAGACTCAGATTCGCAAATCCTGACTCACTGTGCAAAGCACAGCAGAGCAGACTGGTGCGGACTCAGAGCCGTAACCGTATAGCAGCAGATCCAGAGATCCAGCAGACTCGTCCTCCTCATGCACGAGTCAACAGCAGACTCAGATTCGCCAAATCGCAAAATAACCCTTTTTTTTTGTGATCAACATTTTTTATTAAAGCAAAAGACACTGTAGCGGAGGTTAATGTAACGTCAGTTTAATATGCTCGTGAAATGCAACAAGTTTTCGGTTTCACCGATAGGATTTCTACAGTCTTGGTGCTGCTGACTCATATGACTCAAATGACTTGTATGATCCGGATCTCTTCAATGACTGACTCAGAAGACCCTGAGTCCGTAAAAGGATCCGGATTTGCCATCTCTACTCGCGGAGTCTGTCTGCACCGCGTGAAAAGTTTCTGACACTTTGGGGCGGAGCCACTGGACTTTGATTGACAGCTGCCAGGAAGCCCGGAGTTGCCAGGTTTGATAAATGCCTGAACTACCAAGAGCTGTGGAGTGACAGCAGCAAGATCAGTTGGACGAGATTGAATGGTAAAGTTGTCCATAAAAAACTATTATATTCGTAAAGTGTACAGCTAATATATATATATATATATATATATATATATATATCAATTAATTTTATATGAAACAGGGTGTTGTGTAATGTAAAACTATTCTACTTCTATAGTGTGTTCAAAAAACAACTACAGAAACACGATATATTATAATATAGTTATACTATTTAAAATAATATAGGAATACTACAAAGATCTAGATACATAGTATTACTATTGAAATATTATAGGGCTACTATAGCTAATAAAATGGCACTACAGAAAAAACTATAGTAATACGATAGCTGGTGAAAAATACTATAGAACACTACAAACTTACTATAGGACACTATACAACTCTTATAGTATACTAGTAATACTATAGTTCATTTTCGTAAGGGAGGTGCGTACAGCAGACAGTAGCTAGCAGTTTTCGACAGATACAGCCCACTCAAAAATATATTGTTTTATATAAAATTAATTGATATATATATATATATATATATTAGCTGTACACTTTACGAATATAATAGTTTTTTATGGGCAACTTTTCCATTCAATCTCGTCCAACTGATCTTGCTGCTGTCACTCCACGGCTCTTGGTAGTTCAGGCATTTATCAAACCTGGCAACTCCGGGCTTCCTGGCAGCTGTCAATCAAAGTCCAGTGGCTCCGCCCCAAAGTGTCAGAAACTTTTCACGTGCGCGCAGACAGACTCCGCGAGCGAGTGAGGCTGACACTCCCGCGAGCGAGCAAGAGGGCTGTCTCTCTCGCGAGCGAGCGCATAGCCGCACGCGGGGGTTTAATCTGCGCGCGAGGTTCATTTTATGCGCGTGTAAAAGCACATTTTCCGCTCGTGAGTAGCTTGTTTTGCGCGCTAGAATATTGACCCAAATCTGGCTCCATAGTACAGGTTGATTAAACGGTTCGCTCACCACGCAATCACTTGACATGAAAGCAGGGCCGGCTCTAGCCAATTTGATGCCCTTGATGCCAGATTTTTGCTGGTGCCCCCCCCCTATAGAATATATAAAGAATAAATGAAAAATCTCTACAGAAGACAAAAACACTACAAAAACAGAAACTTATTGACATAGGTAATTTACATCAAAAAGGCTTCAAATGTATTCAGTATTGTATGAACATGTTTGAATAGGGGGTCGGACATCACATCCTCTAGGGGGGTCCGGGGGTATGCCCCCCCGGGAAGAAATGTTTGAACATTTTAAAGTAAAATGCTTCAATCTGGTGCACTTTGAACGCACAATTACTAGAGACTAGATCTAGGGGGTACAACTCTAAAACACCCATATGAAAAAGATCAGTTTACATTTTAATAATCAAATAAGTATCTGAACATAACCAATAACCTACCATAGACAATAACAAATAAATGTAACTTATTTTTTGTTGTTGTTTATTCATAACTTATTTTACCTAGTTAACATTTATTTAGTAATGCACATTTTTAATTCTCCAGTTTTAAACGATATTTTTGGTTACTGTCCTATAGTATACATTGAAATGATTTCAAACCTGTTTATCCCAATAATTATAAAGGAGTGCCTTGGAAATATGTGTTTACATAAATTGTGATCAAACCGTTTGAGACCCACTGAGATAACTTAGACTAAAGTGAACTATCTAAACACTCAGAGTCCTTCACCTCACTGAGCTGTAGTTATCAGCCTCAGTCTGTCAGGAGAGAGCTCCCCTCCACCTTTGTTGTAGAAACATCTTCTTCTTATATCCGTTAGCGCAGCTAGCACCAGATGCTAATAACAACAGCGCCGGTACCTCGCTCCCACGCTCACTCGCACTTTGGCTGTGAGCTGCGGGCGCCAGATAAGCCAACATCCCCCACTTTCATCACTTACAGCGCACATCATACAGGGCAAATTAAAAGTGTAACCGGGGTGAAAAGGGTGTTACATTTACTTAATTATGAATGTTGTTACATCAAGGCCGAAAATTAGGATGAGCACCAACGGTCAAAAAGGTTTTCCCCCTCCCAGAGCTGCCCCCCCAGATCTGGCGCCCTAGGCGAACATCTATAACGCCAATGTTAAGGACCGGCCCTGCATGAAAGGGAGCAAGGTCATTGGACAGTCAAATGACAAATTAATTTAGGTTGCTTGGTTACTTTGAAGACTGCGTAAACCGGTCAATGCCATTGGGGCATTTTTTTTTTTTTGCATGGGCCCCTGGCCGGCTCTGGGCCCCGGTGCAACGGCTGCACCGTCAATAGTTACGCCACTGGGTAGGGTGTAGGGCGTGGTTTGGGATTGGGCCAGAGAGACTTCCTGCTCACTGTGAATATATTTAGTGATTTATTCACTTTGCTTTTGAAGCTAACATTAGCTCTTGGTGGTATGCTTCTTTCCGGCACTTTACTGTATACCCTGGTAATACATATGTTGGGGGAAATTGCAACACACTCAAGAGCATGACAGCTTTAAATATTGCAAGCCACTTGGTCAAAAATGTCTACCTTTTTTTTTTTTACATGCCAAGTATTGATTTTCAAAGAAACAAGATGCATATAGCACGGTGTTACTGTCTTTCACTGAAGCTAATATTTTAATAACCTCTTTTTCAATTCAAATTTCTACTACTACTACTATCACTTTAATGGTTTCATTTAACAAACTTTCAGCCATATTTAGTGGATCTGGAGTGTAATGCATTTAAAAACTCTGTACTAAAGAGTAAAGACGTGTAAAGACTTACAGATCTGTATCTGCATGGAAGAAACAAATGTTGTGTTTTCAGCTTTTTCTACAGCCGCGTCAGGGCCAAAAACTCCATTACAGTAGCCCAGCTCTAACAGCATGATGCAACACTCCAAGGGAAGTTAGGGAAGTCCTCAAAGTGTGACACCTTGGAGCAGCTTTACGTTTTTGGGAAATCAAAAAACCAAGAACTCTGGAAAGTAACGGAGACAAAAATAAGAAATCATGAGGAAAACAAAAGCAGGAACTATAGGCAGAGCGGGGCGGAGGCCATGAGCTAGAAGCAGAGCAGATGTGAGGTCCAAACACTGAGAGATCCATATCTGTCAGGCTTCCTTTCTGTGAGATGGAAATGAGCCAGGAGAGATGGAGACCAGATAAACAATCAAATTAGATATAAGATAAAATGTGGAAGAATGGAGCTTTTTCTCTATAATCCAATGAATTTAATGTTTACACATTAAAACCGTATACCAAAATGGAAGGAAATAAAGTGTGTTGAACAGAAGGAGAAAGGACAGGTGTGTTTCTTAAGAGATGAAAAGAGACCAACGCAGATATTTTAACTGTATCCTTTCTTCAGCTCAGAACAATCGAATGAATTGATATTGCGTAATGTAATTGAATAAACCATCACTCACTAATGATCATCTTATTTCAGATGTTGATAATGAGAAAAGAGTCAAGTTTGGATTCCAAACAGACAATCAGACTAGAAATGGACCTTTTGAAGAAAAGATTCTGCTCATGGCCAGGTTATTGCTTTTCCTTCTAACAACATTCTGAAGAAAGCATGAGGTTGGCAATGAAAATAAAAGTCTTAGGCTCCCTTCGTATATGGCGTTTAAAAATGAAATGAAAAAAGGAGTTATAAAGGCTTGAAATAGCACAGAAGTTAAAACAAAATAAACGTAAACATTTATTTTAAATGGGTATAAATATGTATGTATGTGTTTATACATATATATGTACACATATGTAGTTGTGAATATGACTACTCATATTCTAAATACCACGTATAGATAAATTGAAGGAAGTACTTTGAAATGAGTCGTCCTCTTCAGTCTGCCCATGAAACGAGAGCCTTTAGCTCCGACTGCAGAGGACATCATTAAGAAGAGGCCTCACTGGTCCAAGTTAGGAATCAGAAATAAAGATGTTACAAATATATTTTTCTAAATATGAATCAATAAAATAAGATGTATCAAGGACACTCAATAGAACATCACAGCAGTGCTTTAAAGAGACTTGGCATGGGAACTAGAGATGGCAAATCCGGATCCTTTTACGGACTCAGGGTCTTCTGAGTCAGTCATTGAAGAGATCCGGATCATACAAGTCATTTGAGTCATATGAGTCAGCAGCACCAAGACTGTAGAAATCCTATCGGTGAAACCGAAAACTTGTTGCATTTCACGAGCATATTAAACTGACGTTACATTAACCTCCGTTACAGTGTCTTTTGCTTTAATAAAAAATGTTGATCACAAAAAAAAAGGGTTATTTTGCGATTTGGCGAATCTGAGTCTGCTGTTGACTCGTGCATGAGGAGGACGAGTCTGCTGGATCTCTGGATCTGCTGCTATACGGTTACGGCTCTGAGTCCGCACCAGTCTGCTCTGCTGTGCTTTGCACAGTGAGTCAGGATTTGCGAATCTGAGTCTGCTGTTGACTCGTGCATGACTACGAGTCTGCTGGATCTCTGGATCTGCTGCTATATGGTTACAGCTCTGAGTCCGCACAAGTCTGCTGTGTTTTGCACAGTGAGTCAGGATTTGCGAATCTGAGTCTGTGAAGTTCCGCTGACTAACTCGTAGGCTACTGGTCTCTCTCGATCATTGACCTGGATCCACGGATCCCGCGATTTTGATTAAGTCCATTATGTTTCCGGCTCTAAATGAAGTTTCAGTGTAGACTTCTAACAAAATTGTCATGTTGTGCAACAGTCTCCTGCGTGTAATAGCTGCATTTCCAATAAGGATCTTACTTGGCAAAACGTTTATTTTGAACATAGCACACAAAAAGAAACAAACAATGACAAATGATAGAAAATTGCAAACAGTTAGAATATATAAAATGTCTTAATTATACAATTATTGTTATTGGGTCAAGGGGGCTGGTCAACAAATCACCACTGCAACAACTTCACCCAGTATCTCCACCCATGATAAAATAACTATGAAAAATAAAAAAATAATTAAAATGAACATATATACATATTTGGGTCATGAAAACAGTGTGTATGTAGATCTAATCATGCCCCCCCCCCTATTTTCTCATGGACTGCGTAATCATTGCAATACTGGTGTTTGTAGGCCCTATGTGTTAAATGTGTGTAAAGTGGTGTCTTTTGCTTTAATAAAACATGTTGATCACAAAAAAAGGGTCATTTTGCGAATCTGAGTCTGCTGTTGACTCGTGCATGACGACGAGTCTGCTGGATCTCTGGATCTGTCGCTATACGGTTACGGCTCTGAGTCCGCACGAGTCTGCTATGTTTTGCACAGTGAGTCAGGATTTGCGAATCTCTGAGTCTGCTGTTGACTCGTGCATGATATAGCTGCGGGAGCCGGGAGCCGGGTGCTGGAGGAGGGGCTGCAACATGTTACTGTTAATCTCTCCCCACTTTTGGCCACACCCCCTAAGTAAAATGTCTTCCCGGCCGCGGCTATGCTCGTGCACAATATGACGAGTATGGATGGATCTCTGGATCTGCTATGCTATTACGGTTAGGAGCCGTAACTTACGGCTCCCCTGAGTCCCCACGAGTCTGCAGGAAGTTTCACTGATCCGCGTCCCCTCCCCTGAGCCAAACGATAACTTCTGGCAGCTATCCTACTTGCAAAAGGCTAGGCAGATGGACTGGGGTACGTTGTAATGTGATTTTACATGTTATCAAGAGAGTAGCGAGTGACGCAATTTATAGTTTTAATTTGTACGTCACACCAGGTGTAGGACTCAAAGGACTCGGGTTAATGGAGAGGGGAGACTCGTCACGACCAGCTCATTTCTAGGATCCGGGTTAATGATCCGGATGAATCAGGACTCGCCCATCTCTAATGGGAACTTGAAGGTCACCGGTTCAAGTCCCTGAAAGACCAAGAGCTACCGAGGTGTCCCTGAGCAAGGCAGCGTTCCCTACACTGCTCCCCGGGCACCATACATAATGGCAGCCCACTGCTCCTAACACTAGGATGGGTTAAGGGTATATATATATATATATATATATATATATATATACATATATATATATATATGTATATATAAAACTAAAACTAGATACGAACTGTTTTATCTCTGCTGAACTATACCTATGTTGTGTACAAATTCTAAAAAGGAACCAAGCTGAAAGAGGTGGGTGTCAGGTATATTCCTCAATGACCTTTCAAACAGCTCCATCTGCTTTGATCTGCAGAGAACAAGAGTGTGCCACTCAGAGCAGCAGGTGGCCACGCACCTGCACACACTCACACACTCACACACACTCACACACTCACACACACTCACACACTCACACATACAGTATTAGCATCTGAAAGCAGGAGCAAATAGATGCATCAAAAAACACATACGCTTATACCCTTCTCTACACACACACACACACACACACAAACACACACACACACACACACATACACACACACACACACACACACACACACACACATACACACACACTTCACAGGATCTGTTCAGAGCAGAGTGTTACTTTACAGCACTTCAGGAACAAACTAGGGATGATATGCAACATACAGGAAGTGTGTTCAATGCTCTTGTTCTTAATTTATCTTTGAGTCTACTTGGGGTATTTACCGGAGTGGATTAGCGGAGCTCTGTTAGATATTTTTCTCAGTAGTCTGTAAAAAAAAGATTTGGCTGGTCCTTTTTAAAGTGAGTTCTTTTTGTGTGAATCAGTGACCAGTAAATATTGTAAAAATAATCTATTGTTATATAACTTTTAAATAGCTAAAGAGAAGTGCTGGGTCTGGTTATAAAAAAGGTTTTGAAAGATATTGTTGACAAATATTTGCAAAGTCCAGGTTACCTATGCTTAATGGAGTCAATGATGAAGGAGGCTGTTGTTGCTCATTAGCTCCAATCCATCTTTTAAAACCCTCCTGTGTCAGAGTGCTGCATAACAGACATGGTTTAAGGTCAGCTTTGTATGGAGCTTATTTCCTGCCAAAACAAACAAATAAACAATAGTCAGCACGGATTGCAAATACAATATAACATTAACAAACAATTGCAATACTTTACAAGCTAAGAATTCTCTCACCTGAGTCATTTGTCCTCCACAACAGCAGGTGGTGCTATGAGTTAATTTGATCATTTCAACCTGTCTCATGGACCTCATCCCAACTAGGCTGCTTGAATAAGTAAGTTACCACTTTTTTATTCCGCCTGGATCCAGAGAAAGCTGGATCCAGAGAAAGCTGGATCCAGAGAAAGCAGTCACAAAACAGTTTTTCTGAGTTAACTGTTTTTCTACATAACATTGTTTATTTGAGGATTTTAAGTCAAGACTAAGAGTGCATCATATACATATATATATTTAGTAAATGTTACAAATTACCTCATAATTGCCTCACACGATAGACTGGTCCCTGTTCTGTCATGTTAGATCTTGCATGCTATATTCAACGACCATTGACCATCACATTCTGAAACATAGACTGGCACATTTCATTGTCAATAAAGGAACTTTTATAAGCTACCTTAAGTCCTTTTTATCTGCCCAATCACAGTTTACATGTTGTACTTGAAAGTAAGCCATGGAGTCCCACAAGGTGCTGTACTTTTTCTGGATTACCCTTGTGGAACTCCACAGAAAAGATGGGAACAGTAAGTTCATGAGTTGAGGTCCTGCTTATCTAGTGGGTCCAAATCCCTTTTAAAATAGAAGGCAGACAAAACATTTAACTTCAAGGTGACTATTCTGTTTTGTTTTGTTTCCCTTTCTGTCTTTTGGGGTTTTATTCACAACTGGGATGCAAGGACCAATCTACCAAGTCTCATCTTTCTTGTAGAAATAGCTGTCAAGTGCTAAATAATGTTCTACCAATGTCACAAGTATCTATAATCCTTTACGGTAGTATGAGGAGAGTGAAGACAGCGGGGGAACACGGGTTTTCCAGTCAGCCTCCCTTTAGGCCTGCTCAGTCTCCAAGCTGGAGAGGAGGAGGAGGAGAAGGAGGGAGGAAAAAGAGGAATGATTGGAGGGAGAGCGGTGGCTCACTGGAGGCTACTCAGGTCCCATGGTGTGAAACACAGTCCGCTTCCCTCACTCACCAGCCCTCTTTTCCTTTTCCTTTTCACCTCCTGTTCCAAAAAAGGATACCGCTAAAGCCACAGATAGGAGGCTGGTGGGTGAACAAACACGGGACCACCAGAAGAGGAAACCCCCCGTTAGACTCCATCAGTGTCTGTGCGTATGTTACAGTTGCAGAGGTTGCTCAGCAGAGCCAGAAGGACTTCTTTAACACCATGGGGTGAGTATGATACTAACAAACAGTATGTGTGTCTGTCAATGTGTGTGTGTCTGTCAATGTGTGTGTGTGTGTGTGTGTGTGTGTGTGTGTGTGTGTGTGTGGTGTGTGTGTGTGTGTGTGGTGTGTGTGTGTGTGTGTGAGAGCTTCCTGTGTGTCAGAGTGATGAAGCCTGGAAAGTGTTCAGCTTTTTCAAAGAGGAGGAACAGTTTGTGATTCTGGACCTGAATGAAGCAAAGTGCCCAGACATTGTGTGTGTGACTGTGTGTTATTTGAGAAGACCTGTTACTATAATTGACTACATAATGGAACAATTTGAATGTAATTACATCTGAGAGGGACATTTACACTGCACTAAAAGAAAAGTGTTCCTGGCATGTAAAAAAAACACAACTGAAGAGGTCTGCTGTCTTAAAGCTGAAGGGGAATTGTAAGGTCCTTGAAAATAGCTCCATTCAGCCTTGTTTTCTGCACACAGCTTCATTAAATGAATACGAGACTGAGCGTGTCAACTCTTTGGCACCCTTGGATGATTTTTCACATTTCATTGTTGCCGCCCACATTAATAAACATATGTAGTCACTTTAAGATAAAGTCGCACAGATCCCTATTATTCTCTGTCAGCCTCAAATGCTCTCTCTCTCTCTTACACAGCTTTGCTTACATAAACAACATGTTTCTCTGAATTCTTCCACATCCCAGCTAAACTCAGAAATCTTGGCATTTTTCCTTGTATATTCTAAAACAGCTCATCAGTTCTAGTTGCTTATCAGTGAGCTTTGAAGAGACAGCCTCCATCATGTTTGTCTACCTGAGCAGCAGATGAGATGTCCTGACTATATAAGGCCTCTGTCTTCTCTCCGCGGGTCACGCTCTCCGTTCTGCACATTGTTTGAACCACATAAAGTCACTGATGTTTATCTGCACACTCTTTAAAAGATGTGTTGAGTGGATGGGATGCAGCATGTCGGAGTGCAGCTCAGTGCCTTGATGTGTGCATAGTGGAGAAACCATAGGTTTGGTGGGAAATAAAGCAAAGTGGAAACTCTCTCAGCTGCTAAACCTGTGGAACGTATTATTAGCAAACCCTCATTTGGAGAATAAAAGGTCCACAGCTTAGTGGAAATGTTGCCTTTTTTCACTTTGAATCTAAAAATGTCAATATTGCTTATATCTTAAAGCTGCACTTATTAATATGTTATATTTTAACAATGAAATGACAATGTGTAATGAGAAACCTGTTTGTTTAATGACAAACCCACATGTTTGGTTTGACCCAACTCTTTAATGTCTTTCTTCTCATTGTTTTGGTGATAATTCTATGTGGGTTGGTCAATATGAGAAGAATTCAAACTAAATGTATTGAATCCACCACAATATGTCAGCCATACCAACTTTATAAAGTGATAATAGTTCACAGGTCATGTTTTCGGCTTGTTTTACTGACCTCTAGCTGCAGGAAAGCAATGATTGCAGCTTTAAACTGCCATCAAATGTATTGGTTAGAATGGTTACTGATAAAAACTTACATTTGTAATTTCGAATATTCATCCATTACAAATACACTGATGTTTTTCTGCAGTGACTGAGGCTGTGCAGCATGTCCGACCACCGATTAGATATACACCACAGTCATTTCTGTTTATAGAGAGATATATTTGGGTGTAACTGTTTGATTAATGGCCCTGCTCTTCAGCTACATTTGGATGAGCCCTGCATGCCCTGCTTGGAAGTTATGACTTTATAATGGGAACACATAAGCAAAGGCCATCTGCTTTTCATCACTGCTGGAATGACAATTGCATAATGAAATTAAAAAAAGTAAGATTAAAGATGAACATACACTGTTTGGACATGAGCAAGTTTTGTTGTTGTTTAGTTCACATTCCCTCTGTTCTCTCTTCTTTTGGTGTGGCTGCAGTCATTTCTGTTGAGGTTACATGAGTCACTTATTCCCATGGGGATGACAGTGATGGAGCCAAGTTCCCATTGTATCCCAAATTTCCATTTCAGGATGTGAGCTATTCCAAGCAAAACTTGGTTAAAAATAAACTTTAAAATGTAGATGAGATGTTGGAGAGAAATGATGATCCAGAGGAAGAGGGGGGGATGAGGTGAACAAATGTGGACTGTTCCACACAGCGTCCGGCTCCTATAGATATCTGCTTTGTGAGGCAATCAGTAGACATTTCTCAGAAATAATAGATTTTCATCTCTGTGGGAAGATCAATACTCACGTGTGAAGGAGAGGCGTTATGTTCCAGTTTTCATGCCTCGGTTTTAAACCATAACACCTCTGTTAGGTTGTGCCATCAGCTCCAGATGAAGCTGTGTCTCCAGAGTGTGACGCTGAGCAGACTCTGTTCAGAGGAGATAGAACAGCAGGATCCTGACCAGCTGCTGATGTGTAGAATCTAGGACATGTTTCCGCTCGCGGGGGTGAAGTGTCAGCCGGCCGGCGCCTCTGTGTTTAAGTGAGCTAGGAAATGTATTCAATAAATCTGTGAATCGGTAAGAATAAACAAAATGAGTTCTGCAGGAGGAAGGTGAATAGTTAGATTGAATGTCAGAGATTTACAGTCCCGTCTGCTGTATATCACTGAGAATAAGGGAATCCTGACATGTGCTCAGAAGTTCAAAAAGATAATACAGGCCTTATATAAGCATCTCTAGCTCTTGGTATGTTCTTAAACTGTCATGTTTATGCTACAGATGCAATATGCTTCAAACTGTTTGTATATTTAAAAAAAGAACACTAGACCTTTTTAATGAAAAGCCAGGTTAAAATAATAAAATGATGTGTAAGTTACACATATTCTTCATATAGAAAGTTGTAGAGATGATTCATAAAAACTTTAATATTATATAATTGCTTTTATTAGGGTGTAACTAAACATTTCACTACCGCAAAGTAGTTGGACCACCACAGAATCAAGACATGTGAAAAAGGTATACAAATACACACATATTCATAGCAACTAAATTGATTAGTGCCTTAAGCTTTCCATCGTTAAGATAAGCCTACTTTTTCACAAGGAACATTTAGAGGGGCTATGTCTCAAAATATATATAAAATAGGCTTTCTAATTCCAGTTGATACCACTACTACAGACGGACAGGGATTCCTTGCTTTGTGGTTAGATGTTGGAGATCTGGTTGCTGGTGTGTATTTGAAGGCAGAACTTGAAGTGATAGTCTCTGGAGTTTCTCAGACCAACAGGCCAATCATTAACACACAGTGTCTGGCACAAGAACCCTGCACTAGATACTGTAGAAAGTAGACTTTGCAAACATTGATATTGGCTGTGAAAGAAAGTTAGTTGTGATTGTCACCCATTGCTACTTTTAGCCCCATAGATGTCATTACTTTGCAAAAATGTAAACCTGTACCCAAATTGCCAAAATAGTTACATATTACCCAAACAGCCTAGTGTTTGGGTACCCACCCCTCAACATTTCCATTTTAAAACAGAATAATGGGAATACAAACAGAAACCTATTACCTACTTCTTCATTTGGAACAAAAACTCCCTCTCCAACACAGCCCTCTCACATGTGGCGATGCTTCTACTCTAACAAGGATACAGTGCCACCAGCTGAGCCAGCATCAGAGCAGACCTCCGCCACAGGTGATGAGGATGAGGATGATGATGGATACCCAGGACCTGCTCCCCCCCAATAGGTTACCTAACACCTACTGTTGGCTCTTCATCAGCAGGCTGCGCAGCGGGGCTGATCCAGTTAGCACTGAGGGAGCATGGGTGTAGCTATGGTTCATATTTAATAGAAGGCCCCAGAAGCTGGCTACAGTGAGTTCAGCACTAATTGCAGTTGCTTATTTACAGTCTATAGTTTTTGCACACATCAGACTCCATACAAACAACCAGGGTATCA
Source organism: Dissostichus eleginoides (assembly GCA_031216635.1). Lineage (NCBI taxonomy): Eukaryota > Metazoa > Chordata > Actinopteri > Perciformes > Nototheniidae > Dissostichus > Dissostichus eleginoides. Next base: position 23,130,762 of record CM062286.1, on the reverse strand, counting down.
GCAGACTGTTATTAGTGTGACTCCTGATTAGTAATCAGTGGCCCTGTGAGAGGTGTGTTCATGCTTCCTGCTTTACAGACTGAAGTTCAGTTTCTCAGAGTGAGGCGGCTGATTATCTGCTTGTTTCAGCATTTGTTAGAAGATAAAGTTCATAAATACCATCGGCAGGATAGAAAGCTTATTTTAGAGCTTCCCTTGGCATACACACTTCCATTAGGAACAGATGTACATACGGTGGTACTCAACCTAACCCTTAACACTAATTCCACTCTTTGAGTTTGTGCATTATACTAGGCCAACCATTATTTATTCACCATTGGCGACTTCTTCCTGATTTTCATATGAAGTAGTCGTAAGTAGCAGTAGTATTTTAAGTGTGCATACTGTATTGATGGTAAGCAATATTTTTTATTTCCACTATGTTTTTTTTATCTTGTTCATTGGGCTATAAACAGGAATAGTAGATAGTTTAAGAATAGACTGCCCTAAGGGTAATTTAAAACCTGTGCACAGGTGAACAACCACAATGTCACATTGAATTATCTATAGACTAGATCTATTAAACCAAGAGTCAATGGAGAGTTAGTTCCAGCCAGAACAGTAAACATCTGTGAATGAATTAATCTACAACCTGCCACAGCTGGAAGCGCGGATGATAAGAACAATATAAAAACATTAGATATTAATCAGTGCAACAATAATACATGCGGCAGTTTTTTTGTAAGAAAGTGGCCCTGAATCGTCACATTAATACAAAAAGCTCAGGTGAGCTTTGTCTCTAAATCTGAGTATGGGTGTATTGAAGGTAATGATCGAGTGGAGATACATTGATCAACTAAAGGCACTAACTAAAGTAAATTCAATTATTGTGATGACAAGAGGTTGTTAAAGCATCACACCCATTATCTGCGATAAAACTACCCTTGTTTTCCTATGGTAAGAGCAGTGGTGCTCCCCTGAAGCTGGCTCCTTTGATGAGTGGTGCGCTCAAAGTAAAGATCATTTTAAATTTGACTTTTATCACTGCTGGCCTTTCAAAGCTTAAAGTTACACAATGACATTATAGCTGTTTGTGAGGCAGCCATTTCTGAATGCAAACAGAGTCTGCTGCAGAATGCTGTGCGTCAAACCTCCTAGAGCACATTTCTTATTATATGAAGGCCGTTGAAGACAATCCTGGTGATATGGTTGAGTCAGGTTTTTTTTCATATGCTAATGTTAAAAGTTTTTTTAATCCTGGAATATACCGTGGCTTTACAAGTCTATGTGATCAATAACAACTTCACTTACAGGTCTTTTAAAACTATGATGCAAGTGAAGTGATTCCTTTCTGACTTCAAACCTGCAATTCACCATGACTTATGCACTGTAATTATTGAGCAGGGAGCATGGGGATGAGCACACTGATCAGGCAGGTTGTGGACACCAATGCATGATGGGGCAGTATGTACTGTGTGTGTACAGGTTACTAACCAAACACCATCTGAGCACAGCCCTGGGGCATCACACGCACGCACACACACACACACACACACACACACACACACACACACACACACACACACACACACACACACACACACACACACACACACACAGACACACACACACACACACACACACACACCACACCTTTAATGAGTGTGTTTCCACTCAACACAATTTGTTTTCCCGTGCTGTTTCCACAGGGTGACTTTTTTCCACTTACATTCACACACAAAAACACTCACCTAACCAAACACCTGCCAGCTAGAAAGAAAATAATAGGTAGAAAACAAATAGTTTTTAAAAAAAGAAATGATCAGTGACTTTCTTCATTATAATAAAACAAATGTTTATTTATTCATCCTCATATTAAATGATGAAACCCTGAAGTGCATACCTTTTTCAGAAACACGAACACATGTGTTTTGGTGCTTTTTGTGTGCAGATAATTCCTTGTGATGTGCCACAGCGGCTCTGCTATCCTCCATAAGCCATAAGTAATCACTGCATCAGAGTCTGGTAAGGACTCAAATATATCAGCATCTATTTCAGCTCAGTTTTCTGTGACAAACTTTCCATCGTGTGTCAAAACTTTGTTCTTTTAACTCTTCGGCCAGCAAGAAATCCATGAATTACCTTAAGTGGATGAATTACTGTGACATTTAGTTCAGACATTCATGGTCCCCAGAGGATGGATGCTTAAATCCTTGATAATCCCCTGATCTCTCCTCAATTCTTTCCAGTGACATTATGGATGACATTTAAGTTTTTCAGTCAAATATCTTGACTAGAGCTATTGGATACTTTGGTTCAGACATTCATGCTACCTTTAGAATTAATTGCGTTATATTTGGTCATTCTCTATTTTTATGTTTTATGTAGTTTCATCGTCATTTGCCAAATAACTGGCAGCCTCAGCTGTAATTTGTATTTTGTGCTCATAGGCAAATTAAATTAAAGATTCAAAGATGTATTGTCATGTCATATACACAACTACAGTGTAGTCATGCAGGTACCAGGTTCCTCAACAGTACAATTACAAGACATACATTGCAAATAGTAGCTTTCCAATCAATCAATCAAATCAAAATACTGTGATGATCCCAGGGGAAACCACGTTTAAGCGCCTTTTTAGAATAACATCAATAATAGCTCATGGTGAAGACATGATGAAGACTCATGCTCATGATGAAGACTCAAGCCCATGATGAAGACTCAGGCTCATGATGAAGACTCAAGCCCATGATGAAGTCTCAGGCTCATGATGAAGACTCAAGCCCATGATGAAGACTCAGGCTCATGGTGAAGACTCAAGCCCATGATGAAGTCTCAGGCTCATGATGAAGACTCAAGCCCATGATGAAGACTCAGGCTCATGGTGAAGACATGATGAAGACTAAGGCTCATGATGAAGACTCAAGCCCATGATGAAGACTCAGGCTCATGGTGAAGACATGATGAAGACTCAGGCTCATGGTGAAGACATGATGAAGACTCAGGCTCATGATGAAGACATGATGAAGACTCAGGCTCATGATGAAGACTCAGGCTCATGGTGAAGACATGATATAGACTCAGGCTCATGATGAAGACTCAGGCTCATGATGAAGAATCAGGCTCATGGTGAAGACATGATGAAGACTCAGGCTCATGATGAAGAATCAGGCTCATGATGAAGACTCAGGCTCATGGTGAAGACATGATGAAGACTCAGGCTCATGATGAAGACATGATGAAGACTCAGGCTCATGATGAAGATATGGTAAACCCCTTTTACAATCCTTGTTGGCTAACACAGTCTGAGAGCGATCAAAGGAAATGTTGTTGATGAAAACGTTGTCTGAACTGTCAGGAAGCATCGATGGAAACATTGGTCCGGTCAGACCATAAAGTTCAGCCCTGTTCTCGTAGGGCACATTAAATTACACTCCAGATACTCCTAGCTAACGCTGTTAGCATGTCTGTCTGACTCCTAGCTAACGCGGTTAGCTCGTCCATCCCATTAGCCCAGTGGTTACCAAAGTGGGGGGCGCGCCCCCCCCTGGGGGTGCAGAGGTATGGCAGGGGGGGCGCGAGAGACCAGGAGGAAAATGGTTATTAAAAAAAAAAAAAAAAAAGATTTAAAAAAAAAAAAATCATAATTTGAAAAATGATTGATTCGAAAATAATATGATACAGTACAGTACAATTACGTCTGGGTCTCTGTGTTTCATTAAAGCTCGGCTCTGTGTGTGTGTGGAACGAGCCATTTTGTGTGCGTGCACGAGCGAGAGAGAGAGAGCGCACCGGTACCGGAGATCGTTGTTGTTAGCTTCTGGTGCTAGCGAGCTACGCTAAGGGATATAAGGAGTTTTTTCAACAACAAAGTGGAGGAGAGTCCTCTCCTGTCAGACTGAGAGGCTCAGTGAACTAAAGGACTCTCTCCTGACAGACTGAGAGGCTCAGTGAACTAAAGGACTCTCTCCTGACAGACTGAGAGGCTCAGTGAACTAAAGGACTCTCTCCTGTCAGACTTAGAGGCTCAGTGAGCTAAAGGACTCTCTCCTGTCAGACCGAGAGGCTCAGTGAACTAAAGGACTCTCTCCTGTCAGACCGAGAGGCTCAGTGAACTAAAGGACTCTCTCCTCTCAGACTGAGAGGCTCAGTGAACTAAAGGACTCTCTCAGTGTTTAGATAGTTAACTTTAGTCTAAGTTATCTCAGTGGGTCTCAAACGTTTTGGTCACCATAATTACACCACAATTATTTCCGAGGCACACGTTTATATGATCATTATAGTTATAAAAAAATAAGAGAATAAATGAAAAACAGGTATGAAATACTATATGACAGTAAAAAAAGAATAAAGTTTAAAAGGGTGATTTGTAAAATATCCATAAAGAAAAAGTAAATCTGTTTACAGTTCTGCTTCATATGGGTGTTGAGAGACGTATCCATAGATCTCTTCATTTTGCTCTCAAAGTGCACCAGATTGATGCTTTTAACTTCAATTTTTAAAAATAAATCTTCCGGGGGAGCATGCCCCCGGACCCCCCTATGTGAGGACCACACACCACCTATAAAAATAGCACTTTACCCCTGCTTACACCTATATGCCGTGAGCTGATTATCGCGCCTTCATCGTAACAGTCGCGGGTACATTGTGTATTTGCGTGTGGGGATTGTTGCAGTAGAACATTCCACTGTAGCGCCCGGTACCTTAATGGGAAACCCTAAATGTTTGAGCACCCTCTATGAAACGTCAAGCTACCCCACAGCACCCCCAAAATAAATCTCTGGCGCCGCCACTGAGCCTGACTATTTCTGTTGGGGGGGCCCGACTTTTTTTTTTTTTCCTGACAGAAAAAGTTTGAGAACCACTGCTTAGCCAGTTATCTTGCCCATGATGAGAGTACATTTTTCTCCTTAAATCTGGACCAGCTTGTCTCCCTGCGTAAAATAGACAGTCATAGAGTGCAACAGTGAGGTGGATGCAAAAAGCAACAAATCTACAGAGAAAAAAACAAACATAATCTCTCTCTACAAGAAAGTTTAGAGAGGGCACAGCTTAATAACGTACTTACACAAGTTACTTGTATAAAAAATACCAGGTAAGATCAAATAAGAAAGTAGAAAATAGTACAAATAAGGATCAACTGCAACAGGCTGCATGAACGCACACTGGCATTCTGTGCTAACCTCAGACGTTGAACACGTTAAAATGTACTCATGTTTTATTTCAACCAACTGTCATTGTAATTATATTCACACACCGACGTTAGCTTTTAGCTCAAAGTGCCATCATGTCCAGCTTCACATTGACTCGTTTTTTTTAACTTCTCAACAAACATTATTAAACAAGCACAGCAAATAAAAAATAGAATGAAGAAATCTTGCAGCACCATATCCCTAAGCACCCCACAGTGACACCGACATCACTTTGGTAAGAACTCCAGCCAATTAAGGACTGGAGTAGCTCAAATATGAGGGGAAATATACCTTGCAAAGTGATAGATACATTCCAGATGGAAGGATCTACTATCTTGCTGAGTTATGGGGGCCATAATCGTTATGGAAACTACAATAAATCTGGACGGCAATTAAGATCAGGACATGCATCTTTCAAGCGAGATCTATAAATAGGGAACTGAATACATTGCCAGGAATGAAGCCAAACTCCTAACACAAACTATATGAAAGGACAGCAATGTTGCTCCACATATCTTTGGTACAAACTCAAATATGTATAATCTGTGGAACACTCTGAACCTTTAACCTGATTTCAAACTAATGAAAAGTGCAGTCTATTCCCTGAGCTGGGATCTCACATCGTTGCCATTTAAAGTTTTCAAGGAGACACAAACTTTCTTTCCAGTTGGGGCAAAGAATGTATTGTTTTTTCATTGCAAGACGTTGGCAATGTTTCTTAAACAATGTGCTTGTAAGCAGGCCGCATGTTTTCCTCACACAGTCTGAACTTTCCATTTGGTTCCTAGAAGTTTGAAAAATGTCACAATGCAAGATGATACTTGCAGCAGAGGTTTTTGGATCAGTCTGATGACAAATCAGTAATGTCAGCTCTCTTAGAAACTACTGCTCATCCTACACTGACATCTGACATTTTCATGTACCTAAGAAAGAATTGTAAGAAAGATTTATCTTAACACATTCCAGTCCTGAGACAATGTCAAATATGCAATATAAAGGACGATGAAGTTAAGATGGAAAGACCCTTCCCATGAAAAACAAATCCAAATCTCATCAGTAACACTCATCAAGAATCTAAGAGGCCATGCAATTGGTTGATTACATTTCAGCGGGGGTGCCATCATGCATCGTTTATCTTCTGTGGGGGCGAAGAGGCAATCAATTGTGGCATCACTCAAAAACTCTGTTGATTGATAGAAAGAAGTAAACACCTAAAGCATTTTCAGATAGAGTTCATGTATAACAGTGACTTACCACCTACTGTTTGACTAATGTGAGGTTTTACCTGAGTTGGAAGAAGTACTCAGATTTTATACTTAAAGTGGACCTATAATGCTATATTTGAATAATATATTGTAGGGCCATACCTATATAAAACATGTCTGTGAAGTTTTTTTTTCAAAATACCAAACAGATCATGCATTTTAGCCATGCCTCATTTCGCTCTATTTGCTCTTTTTTAGCCCTGTTTTTGCAAGGGCTGATTCTGTGAGAAGTCTTCTTCGCTGCTTTTGTGGCAGACTACAGCGCCACTTACAGGCCTGGCATATGTACTACAGCGTCTCCAGCGCTTACGAGCGGCAATGGCCGTGGCTGTCTCCTCCTGATAGGTGGAGAGTTGCCCATATAGGCGGAGCTCCCCGTTTCTGACGTCAGAACAATTTCAAATCTGTATCAGTCTGGATCAGCTCCGTTGCAGCCCCGTTTTTAGAGATTTGGGTACGGAGGAAAAGAGAGAGGGTTGTGTTTTCTGACACTTGGTGAGTTCCCTGACACACCGGGGACACATATTCATGTATAATAGACGTACAAAAGTGCATTTTGCATGATAGGTCCCCTTTAAGTAAAAGTAGAAGTACCAGAGTGTAGGAATACTCTGTTACAAGTAAAAGTACTGCAATCAAAATGTTACTAAAGTAAAAGTACTAAAGTATTGGCATCAAAATATACTTATTTAGATTATGGTCATTTCACAGTCCATTTCAGAATAATATATATGATATGTTTTATAATGATTGATCATTAAAGTGTTCTCAAAGCTGGTAAAGGTGCAGCTGGTTTGAATGACTTTGTATACTGCAGGGTAGCTTGTGAATTTACTCCAGGTGGAACTAAAGTCTGATTTAACATTACATTACATGTCACTTGTTAGACGCTTTTATCCAAAGCGACTTACATACTCAGTACTGTGGACAATCCCCACAGGAGCAATTTAACACTTGATTATATTTCATATCATTAATCCAGATCTATAAAGTAACTAAAGGTATTAAATACATGTAGTGGAGTAAAAGTACACCATTTACCTCTGAATTGTAGGGGAGTGGAAGTACAAAGTATCATATGATGGAAATATTCAAGTAAAGTACAAGATTTCTCAGAAAACCTACCTTCATTTGAGGTGGAGGAGAGGGGCCCCCTGTTGCTCTTCTCTTGTTAGATCTATTCCTGCTGTCCCGTTCTGAGCTGACACTGTGCAGAGCCACGTCTGTGTTTCCTCAAACATCTGCTGGATGCAGGGAAGCCATTAAACATAGCTCTGCTCACAAACAGCCCTGTTTTCAGGATCCACATTGATGCTGAAAATACAGCTTTTATCTCTTTAACTTAATATGTTTGTGGTGTAATGCCTCTGGCAGGGCCAACTTCTGTTGTGCTGCAGAATAGACAGACTTTAAGGTCTTGGCTGCAGCTCCAATCTAAAAAATGCAAGAAAGACACGTGTGTTCACTTCAAGTGTTGTCAGAATGAAGCATGGAATCCCTCACTCATAAGTACCAACATTTATATCCAACACTTAGAGCCGATGTGTGATCAGAGTCTTCAGGTTTGACTGATGGCTCGCTCAGGTTTCTCTTTGCTTTGCTCATGTCCCGGTCTTGTTTACTGAGCGGCTCCAGACGGAAAAGCCTAAGGGCAAAGTCCACGGACACAAGAATGAGGAGAAATATGCCCACTGTGTGTATGTTGGTACACACACCTGATTCTTTCCTGTGGGCATTTCTGTTTGCATGTAATACCTTAAGCAGATTATTGTGTTACATAGTTTGTGATCAATAATGGTCAATTGTGTCAATAAGTGTTCTCCTGATGTGTGTGTATATAGTGTGTATTGTACGGAACCTACTAATACAGAACTTTGTGAATTTAAATAATATGTTTATGAATTTAATGTCTCAATTAGCCTAGCAGGATTATGTCAAATTAGATGGGACAACTAGGCCTGTCACGATAATACATTTTGTTGGACGATACATTTTCCCGGAAGTTATTGCGTTAACGATAATATTGTCGGCACCGTTGTAAGACCATTTTAGACCACTGACATAATGATAATATATAATAATAATTCAAGTACATCCTTTCAAACAGAACTTTTTATTGAACATCCAACATTGCAAATGAAATGTGAAATAATATTCAAATATATAAATTATATATAATAAATAAAACAAATTAAATTATAAAAATGTATTAAATCACACACATCCAAAACAATCAATTAAATAGACTCAGGCTGGAAAACAGAGCTCTCTCTCATATATATATATATATATATATATTAGGGCTGTCAGTCGCTTAAACTAGTTAATCGAATGACAGCCCTAATATATATATATATTATATATATATTAGGGCTGTCAGTCGATTAAACTAGTTAATCGCGATTAATCGCAAATTAATCGCACATTTTTTGTCTGTTCTAAATGTACCTTAGAGGGATATTTTTCAAGTTTTTAATACTCTTATCAGCATATGAGTGGACAAATATGCTTTATGCAAATGTTTGTTTATTATCATTTGAACAATGACAAATATTCGCATGAATATTAAACACAACAACCTCTGAACATTAGAAATATTCAACCTGGAACCTCTGTCATACAATACAATAATACAATACTGTGTGTGTGTGTGTGTGTGTGTGTGTGTGTGTGTGTGTGTGTGTGTGTGTGTGTGTGTGTGTGTGTGTGTGTGTGTGTGTGTGTGTGTGGAGAGACAGTGTGATGGATCGTTGGAGCTATGTGCAACTCAAGGCATATGCTCGAACGGGAGCTGCCTGGACGCTGCAATCATGTTGCGCGCACTATCCGTGCTGAGTGTGCTGACTTTTCGTACAATGTCCCACTGTCTGGCTACCTGCATAAAGTCAGGTGCTCGGCGCAGTTGTCGGTGAAATGTCGCTCCTCTGTTTTCATTGAAACAGCTCCTTATATCCGTTAGCGCAGCTAGCTAGCACCAGATGCTAACAACAACAATACACGTAAGCAGTGTGCGAAATACCCGTCAATAATCGGGGGGGTCCCCATCTCCCGTTTATTGCGCAATATACCGATTTGTTTTTAAATGTTGGAGTCAAATGCATCAATCTGGTGCATTTTGAGGGGAAAATAAAGAGACTAGATGTAGACAGACAGTCCCCCTGTTTGAGGCAGACCCACATTTGCGCAGCGTTGCGTTCACAATACATACAAAAAATAAAGAAATCCTCAGGCCAACAGGCCACTTAACAGGCCAGGCCATCGGGAAACCTCCCAGTCCTCCCGATGGCCAGTCCGGGCCCAATCAGTAGTCTATAGCAGCGTTTCTCAACCGGGGCGCCGTCTGGCGTCTTCAGGGGTGCCGTCAAATAATTCTATATTCTGACGTTCATATGAATGAATGAATACGCGACCGTTAAAGAGCCGTCTGTTTTCGATTCTATGCGAGCAAATGCTTTTGCCAGCCAAAATAGATTATATTTGTGAAGAAATGTTTTGAATTATGAATACTGGACATAGTAAGCTTAAAAACATTTTAGTGACCATTGCAAGTGACAAATAAATATTATAATTTGAGACCCCCCTCAAATGTTGCTGTTGAGGCTTTCAGGGGGGCTCAGGTGTTAATCGGGGGGGTCGAGCTCCCCCGGACCCCCCCGTATTTCGCACACTGCACGTAAGGTGTACTCGTTGTCTCTCGCTCGCTCGCGCCACACATACACACACCCTCCCGGTCCTCCCGATGGCCAGTCCGGGCCTGCCGGTGAGCGTGGAAGTGTGGTCTGCCGCAAGCGGGCGGCAGGAGCGGGGCTGTCAGCGTCAGCTTGTAGATGGTATTTTAAACTCGATGCGCTCTGAAACTATGGGGCGGCCGAGGACAAAAAATACACATGCGTTAATCGCGTTAAAATAATTAGTGGCGTCAATTTTTTTTGCGTTAACGCGTTATTAACGCGTTATTAACGCGTTAACTTGACAGCCCTAATATATATATATATATATATATATATATAAATATGAGCACACATTGTCTCACAAGCAAAGAAAACCTCCTTAAAATAGCAGTCAAGTGTACAGTCCACTGTCCATACAAAGACCCAGATGCCTCAACAGGCCATATCCAAATCTGTATTTCAAAGATTTCGAGCAAGGAACACCAACATGTTTGCATTGCCAGGCAAATGCATCTTTGATTGTAAACTGTCGGGAAGGTGGGGGCTCTCCATCTCCAGCTGCGGTGTTTGCTCCCAGCTGGGAAAAGAATGAAAAGCTGACGGGACAGACAAGTTGAGACCAGCTCGGCTCGGAAACACATTAAAATAACCTACGGGTCATATAGCCTAAGGGATTTCACTTTTCACTTTAGTGTGTGTGTTTGTGTGTGTGTGTGTGTATGTGTGTGTGTGTGTGATGACTTCCACAAACTTCTACAGAAGATGGCCGTGTTGGAAATGAAAATGCAACGTTTGGAAGTTAACGTGGAAGTGAATGGACTAGGTTGGAATGACACCACTTTACCAGTGTTGCAAAAGAATGGACAAAGGCATGCTAACCCAAAGCTAGTTAGCAGCTACAAGGATTCCAAGGAACAGGAGGGCTGTGTACCGGGTAATAAATCTACAAGTGGCAGTCCTCCCTGGAAATGTCTGGGTGCAAAGCCTAAGAGTAAATCATTTCCATGGGATTTGGGAGGACGAATAACAGGCAGAGCCCAGCGCTCTGAAATCTGTCATGCGACCGGCTGGCCTGCGTTGTTATCACCCAGGAAGAGCGCCTCTTCAACCCCTATTCATACTAGGAAACAGCCGTGGACAGCTGCTAAAGGGAGAACTACAAACAATCCTCCTAAACCATCGAGTGTGCCAATCCAGAACAGATACGAACAGATGGATAACCTGTCCTCTTCACACAGCAGGGTAAGGACCAATAGCTACTCCAAAAGTAAAAGGCTGGAGGGAAAGCTAATGACTGGGCCTGAAACTCTGATTGTGGGTGACTCTGCTGTAAGAGAGGTAAAAATTCTGTGTAGTAAGAACAACACCAAAGTACTCTGTTTTCCCAAGGATATGGTCTCTGACTTGGCTGAGAAGATCCTGCATATTGGGGCTGAACATCCGACTGTGAAAAATGTGGTACTGCACATTGGAACAAATGATGTTGTGAAACAACAGTCAGAAGTGCTGAAAGAAGACTTTAAATGTCTGTTGGAAACTGTCAGCTCTCTAAATGCGGAGGTGTTCATCAGTGGCCCTCTACCGCCAGTCAGAAGAGGAGTGGAGAGATTCAGCAGATTGTTTGCACTGAACACGTGGCTTTCAACTGCCTGTACTGAACATTCTGTCCATTTTATTGACAACTTTAACTTTTTCTGGGACCGCAGACATCTTTTTAAGGCAAATGGAGTTTGCCTGAACAAGTCAGGAGTGAAATTGTTTATCTCTAACATATTCAACTGCCTGCAGACAAGCAACAAGATGAATCAAAACAAGAGAAAGACACAACACATCGCTCAGAAAACCTTGAAAATGTATAAATGCACCCGCCTGAGGAATGTCTTGATTATGGGAGACAAATGGAGGAGTCTCCACCGCCCTTCACCCCCCCTATCACCTCTGAGGATACTCTTCCTTCACCCCACAGCTCTCTCTACTCTCCGTTCACCCTTTCACCCTCGCCCACCCTCCTGGAGATCGCTGAACACGTGAAGGAGATACAGAGGGTTGGCACCAATTCCTTCCTGGAGTTCAATGACCAAACTAAGGCGATACGCAGGGTTGGCAGCATGTCCTTTACCCCCGCTCCTCTACGACGCCCATCAAAATCACCGAAGCAGAGACGCGCACCATCTCCCCCGTCTTCATCACTGTGCCTACGTCAACCACCTCCCCCCCCTTCAAGAAAGCATCTGCGGTCTCCGAAGCCTGATAAGAATGTGTGTGTACAAAACGCAAACTCTAACTGATATGTGCTGGGTCCAGGCTCAAGGGCGTATGGCACTCTCAACTCTTTCCAGGACAAGCCGGGGCCCTGCCTGCCAGTAGCTTTGCTGATATCTGTGTTGATAGGTAATAGATTAAGAGCGGTGAATCAGCTTAGAAACAGGAAGTGCTCAAACGTTTGTGTGAGTTTATCAAATTTAGCAGTGATTCCATGTCAGCCACAGCTTGTCACAAAAAATCTTACTGATAGTGTATTTAACAAACTTAAACTAGCTTTATGAAATGTCAGGTCTTTGGCAGGTAAAACATTTTTGATCAATGATTTTATCACTGAGCACAATCTCGATTTTATGTTTTTAACGGAAACTTGGATTGAACAAAATAACAGTGCAGCTGTTCTTATTGAATCAACCCCTCCCAACTTTAGTTGTATGAGTCAGGAAAGAATGCATAAGAAAGGAGGTGGAGTTGCTGTTTTGTTCAATGATTCCATTCAATGCAGGAAGACATCTTATGGGAACTTTGCTTCCTTTGAATATGTGGCCCTTCAGCTCAAATGCTCCTCTCGAGCTCTGTTCCTAAATTTCTATAGACCACCCAAATACTGTGCAAGCTTTTTTGATGATTTTACTGAACTGCTGTCTATAGTGTGTATTGACTTTGACCGTCTATTCATTGTTGGTGTCTCATTGTTTTGTGTTCTTGATAACTATGGACTGACTCAGCATGTGACGGAGCCCACGCACAATAAGGGAAACACTCTGGACTTAATTATCTCAAAGGGTCTGAATATCTCTAAGGTTGTGGTGACTGATGTTGCACTCTCTGATCATTCCTGTGTTTTCTTTGAGAGCTCTATTTCTGTTCACAAAACTGTTCAAAAAGAGGTAACCACAAAGCGATATTTAACTGAAAACACTAGGGAAATGTTTACTCAGAATCTTTCTTCCACACTTGCCCCTGCTAACATCTCAGTAAATGAGCTATTAGATCATTTTAATTCAAAAATAAAAAATGTTATGGATGCCATTGCTCCAACTAAGGTAAAGGAAGTGATTGGCAAGAAAATATCTCCATGGAGAAAGGCCATGACCGTGGGAACAGAAAAAAGAGTGTGTCGAAAAGCTGAACGTAGGTGGATAAAAACAAATCTCCAGGTTCACTTTGAAACCTATAAAGAGAGACTTGGCCTTTATAATTTGGAATTGAAAATTGCCCGACAGTCTTTCTTCTCTGACATCATTACCAAAAACAAAAACAACGCACGTGCCTTGTTTGCTACCGTCGACAGACTAACAAACCCCCCAGTGTCAGTAGCCTCTGCATTTCTATCCACCAGGGCCTGCAATGACTTTGCCTCCTTCTTCACTGACAACATTCAGAAAATTAGACAAGCAGTCAGTGCCTCTGCATCAGGTACAGCAGATGTGTTGTCCCTGTGTCCACCTAAAATCAATTCAAACACCATGACACAATTCCATCAGATTAATGATAAAACCTAGAGGACATTATTCAACTTCTGAAATCCTCCTCCTGCTGCCTTGATATTATTCCAACAGGATTTTTCAAAGATGTTTTTCATTGCATGGCCTCAGATCTACTTCATATAGTAAACAAGTCTCTTCACTCAGGTGTTTTTCCACAGGCCCTGAAAACTGCAGTCATTAAACCGCTCTTAAAAAAGAATAATCTAGATGCTTCAGTAATGAACAATTACAGGCCCATATCAAACCTGCCATTTTTAGGTAAAATCATTGAAGAAGTTGTTTTCAACAGTTGAGTAATTTCTTGCATTTAAATAACTGTTTGGATGTGTTCCAGTCAGGCTTTCGTCCAAACCACAGCACTGAGACTGCTCTTGTAAAGGTCTTCAATGACATCCACTTAAACACAGACAGTGGCAGAACTTCAGTGTTAGTATTATTAGATCTCAGTGCTGCGTTTGACACTGTTGACCACAACATATTACTAGACCGACTAGAAAACTGGGTGGGACTTTCGGAAACAGTTCTAAATTGGTTTGAATCCCACTTAAAGGACAGAAAAAAACTTTGTTTCTATAGATAAATACACATCTGAGTTGACAAATATGACATGTGGGGTACCTCAAGGCTCCATCTTGGGGCCTCTTCTCTTTAACATCTACATGCTACCACTGGCTCAGATAATGAAAAACAACAAAATAAGTTACCATAGCTATGCGGCTGACACACACATTTACATAACCATTTCACCAGGAGACTATGCTCCAATTCAAACACTGAGTAAGTGCATTGAACAAATCAATGACTGGATGTGTCAGAACTTTCTCCAATTAAACAAAGATAAAACTGAGTTAATGGTTTTTGGAGCCAAGGCAGAACGTATAAAAGTTAGCGCTGAGCTTCAGTCTGCAATGTTCAAAACAACAGATAGAGCCAGAAATCTAGGTGTAGTCATGGACTCTGACCTGAGTTTCAACAGTCACATTAAAACAATTACTAAATCAGCCTACTATCACCTAAAGAATATTTCTAGGATTAAAAGACTAATGTCACAGCAGGATTTGGAAAAACTTGTCCATGCTTTTATCTTCAGTAGACTGGACTACTGTAATGGTGTCTTTACAGGTCTCACTAAAACATATATTAAAAACTGCAGCTAATTCAGTACGCTGCTGCTCGAGTCCTCACTAACACTAAGAAAGTGGATCACATCACTCCTGTTCTGAAGTCTTTACACTGGTTCCTCACTAACACTAAGAGATTGGATCACATCACTCCTGTTCTGAAGTCTTTACACTGGTTCCTCACTAACACTAAGAAAGTGGATCACATCACTCCTGTTCTGAAGTCTTTACACTGGTTCCTCACTAACACTAAGAAAGTGGATCACATCACTCCAGTTCTGAAGTCTTTACACTGGTTCCTCACTAACACTAAGAAGGTGGATCACATCACTCCAGTTCTGAAGTCTTTACACTGGTTCCTCACTAACACTAAGAAAGTGGATCACATCACTCCTGTTCTGAAGTCTTTACACTGGTTCCTCACTAACACTAAGAAAGTGGATCACATCACTCCAGTTCTGAAGTCTTTACACTGGTTCCTCACTAACACTAAGAAAGTGGATCACATCACTCCTGTTCTGAAGTCTTTACACTGGTTCCTCACTAACACTAAGAAAGTGGATCACATCACTCCTGTTCTGAAGTCTTTACACTGGTTCCTCACTAACACTAAGAAAGTGGATCACATCACTCCTGTTCTGAAGTCTTTACACTGGCTTCCTGTGTGTCAAAGAATTGATTTCAAAAATATTGCTGCTGGTTTATAAAGCTTTGAATGGTTTAGGCCCAAAATACATTTCGGACCTACTGCTAAATTATGAACCATCCAGAACTCTCAGGTCTTCAGGGACTGGTCAGCTTTCTGTCCCCAGAGTCAGAACTAAACATGGAGAAGCAGCATTCAGTTATTATGCTCCAAATATCTGGAACAAACTCCCAGAAACCTGCCGGTCCGCTGCAACTCAGAAGTCTTAAATCCAGGCTGAAGTCTTTTTGCCGCTGCTTTTAATTGAACTATTCACATCTTAAACTGCACTGTAACTTTTATCCATGTATTTTTTCTTTTAATGTTTCTTTTATTATCTTTGCTTTTTAATGACTGACTTTAAATGCCATTTTCTGAATGTCTTTCATTTTTTGTAAAGCACTTTGAATTGCCTTGTGTTGAAAGGTGCTATATAAATAAACTTGCCTTGTGTGTGTGTGTGTGTGTGTGTGTGTGTGTGTGTGTGTGTTGTGTGTGTGTGTTACAGGAGTGCTTCAGTAAAGATAGTACAGATACCTGCAAAGTCCTTTATTCACCTTTTCATTCATAGACGATGTTTTGCATTCTGATTCAAATCTATTTAAATAATTCAAATAAACATTTTTATATTTAAGATGTAAATCATGTACTGTGTAACATAATGTAGAATTGGCATAACATCATACAGTACATTTGTCTAAGCTAATAATCTCTACGTTTTTTGTACGAGATGGTAACTAAGCAGATGTTGTGTGAACAAAGCAGACCAACATACCGTACTACAGTTTCAGTATTGAAGCACAGAATTTCAGTGGAACTAAGTTGAATCTTACCATTTTCCCTTATTACAATACTCTGAGTTGTATGGGTACTACATTTGCTATGTATATAAAACTGCTACTCAAAGCAACGGCTTATTACATTTCACGCATTAAGCTTTGCATAAGTAATCAGTCAGTGCCAAAACGGGGGGTTACGTATTGTAACCCTAGTTATATAAGCACAGGCGGAGCCCTCTACTGGACTCTATGGGTACTACTCTCTATCATGCTATGCGTGCATTCACCTACTGAGTTGCATAAACGTAGCGGCCAATCGGGGCGAGCCTACCTGAATGCGCGCGCAGGCCCATAGTATATAAGGCGGCTACGCCCTCCGACTGTCATCCTACACCCTCTTCAGCGAGCGGCATAGGAAAGACAGGGCCCCCAGGTAGAGGGCTCCGCCTGTGCCTATATAACTAGGGTTACAATACGTAACCCCCCGTTATATATCACACAGGCTCCGCCCTCTACTGGACTCTATGGGTACAGTGGGTGGAGCCCCGATGTATAAACGCCTTGTCGTCCAACAACATCGACCCATCACACTGCCCCTGACCGGCTTTTGGCTAACATCCACCGCACCCCCACTTCCTCCTATTCGGTTGTAACCGTGGAGAAGTCGGGGCCGCAGCTTGGATAAGGCACACTCACACATGCTTACCTCGTGTAGAGTGTGCATGGACCATAGTGGGGAGAGTCCTCCAGCCCCGTATGGGGCTGATTGCGCACCATGTTGCCCGGGTCCCTAAGGAGCATGGGAAAAAACACAAGCGCATTATGTCCAGGGGGGGTCAGATACCTACTGACCCACAGCCCCCCCCACCTCTCACCAGTCATGTGTTGCCCCGGCAAGCACAGACGACGAGAAGGAGCCAGACATGTCCAAGAGATAAAACTTTATGAAGGGGCCTGGCGTAGACCAAGACGCCGCCGTGCATATATCTTCTACACTCACGCCGCTGAATAAGGCTTTTGACACAGCCACAGCCCGTGTAGAGTGTGCACGGACACCCGTCCATAGGCATGTGTAATGCACTCGCAGAGCCATCCTGTCAGGCACCTCTTGGAGAGAGCTTTTCCAGCCACACCATCCCCAAAGCACACAAACAGCTGTTCAGTGCGCCTAATGGCAGCCGTGCGCTCTACATAACATGCTAGCGCACGCACTGGGCAGAGGAGGTGCAATTTAACCTCCCTGGCCCCAATATGGGGTGGAAGAATAAAGCCACCTAACTGAATAGCCTGAACGAACTCCTTAGGCTCTTGCGAGCAAAGGAGGGGTTCGGTCTGAGTGTCGCCCCGCTACGGTCACCCCGGATCAAAAGACAACTTGGGTGCACCGACAGAGCGGTCAGCTCGGACACTCTCTTGGCCGAAGTCAAGGCAAGTAGCAATGATGTCTTCCATGACAGTGCTTTCAGGGAGGAGAGCTCCAGAGGCTCAAATCGTTCTGTGACCACAGCCTCGCACCAACGGCAGGTCCCATTGCGGGGAGGAGGCGTGCACTACTGGGCGCCGCCTCCTGACCCCCTGCAAAAACCGCGACATAAGCAGCTGACTGAAGGCTGACCTGCCTCCAAATCCCTCATGGCAGGACGAAATGGCTGCTCCATACACCTTAATTGTGGAATGAGCCAGCCCCCTGTCCACCAGTAACTGTAAGTAGGACAGAATAGAGCCCAACGTACATGATAGAGGCTCTAGACTCCTTTCTTCACACCATCGCTGGAATCCTGCCCACTTTGGCCTGTAACAGGCTGTGGTGGATCCTGCTCTTGCTGCCTGGATAGTCTGAATAACGTTGTCAGACAGCCCCACCTGTCTCAGCCTGTCACTCTCAGGAGCCAAGCCTGGAGAGGTTGGCCCAGAGTGGGTAACGCCCCTATTGCACCTGCTTCCTGAGACAGCGCCCCCCAGACCTGAGGAATCGTCCAGTGCTGGCCCACCATCATCTGTGTCACCTCCGCGTACCACGGCGCCAAGTGGCGACCTGGGGCCACTAGGATGACTGACAGATGTTCCCGCCTCACCCTCTCCAGCAGGGGGGTATAAGGTGCAGCGGTGGAAAGGCGTCCACCCCCAAGGGCGGATTGTCCCACCGGGCCAGGGAGAACCACAGGGCACAGTGGCTGTTGCGCCGATTGGCGAACAGGTCCACCTCTGCTCTCCCGAACTGAGTCCAGACCTGCTTCACCACCTCCGGGTGAAGCCTCCACTCGTCTGGCAGGGGCCCGCCCCTCGACATGAGGTCGGCCCCTCTGTTCTCCAGTCCCAGGATGTGGAGGGCTCTCAGAGATAACACCACCTCTGAAGCCCACAACCACAGGTTCTCTGCTGCGGTCAACAAGGCTACGGAGCGGACTCCGTCCTGCCTGTTGATGTACGCCACTGTGGTGCGGTTGTCATTCCTCACCAGCACATGTTTGCCCTGTATTAAGGGTTTGAAGTGCTGTAGGACCACTGCTTGCAGCTCTAGGAGGTTGCTGTGCCGAGCCTCTGTCAGAGGCCAGCCACCACCTATAGCTCTCTCTAGGCATGTCCCCCCCCCCATCCTGTCACTGATGTGTCTGTGAAGACCGTGATATAGGAGGTCACTCGCCCCAGTGGAGCTCCCCTCCGCAGATGCTCCGGGGACCCCCAGAATCTGAGGTTGCTCTCTACTGAGGGGGGGATGGTCACCAGACGTCGTTTGTGTCTTGAGATCTAAACGAAGGCCGATAAACCACCTCTGCAGGCGACATGCATGCAGCAGTCCGAGTGGCACCACGAAGTGAGCAGCCGCCATGAGACCCAAAGTCTGCATGATGATCAAAGCTGTCACGTCGCCCCCTGACGCAGTTTGCAAACTGCCCGAAGCAGGGATGCCTGTCTGCTTTCTGTCAGGGTGGCACGTAGTCTGCCTGCATCGAGCACCACCCCCAGATATTCTACCTGCTGGTGAGGTATGGGGGAGCTCTTCTTCGAATTGACCGCAAAACCCAACTTGGTTAGGTGTAGGATCAATGTGAAACATTGCCCATTCCCTGGACCTGGCATGTTAAAATTTTCATTGTAAAAGGTTTACGTGCGGATTTTAGCATTGAGCTTCAAAAACGTTGTTCCCAAGTCAAGCCTCACAGAGCTGATCGCAAAGCTGCAAAGTCTTATTATTGTATTGTTTCATCCTTTTAAACAATTTGAGATAACCATTGGCAACTACATAGAGAGTCTGCTAAACCCACACCAAATGAGCGCAAAGGCTATCTTGATGGCTGTGCTGGACATCTCTACTCTTTCTATTTTTACATACTTTGCATCTGTTTTCCATAAAGTATTTCCATATTAAGGGCAGGACAGAACAGAAAAGTAAACTACACATGTTCACAAGAGATGGACGTCAGCAAATGATTTGAAAAGTGACAAAATGGTTAGGGTGTCCTCTTGCCTTGTCCTAAGCAACATACACAGATTAAAACATGTCCAAGCAATACAGGCCTATCAAATGTAACAATGACACACACTATCATGAGACATTTAAAGGTTAGAAAGTACACACAGACAGATAAAAGCAAGAGCAAAGAAGGTGTGTTTGTCTGGGTGTCCCCCTTCTTCCCTTCCTCTGATAAGCTCTCTGCTGTGGGGGGGTTGGGATGCTGCTGGTGGGTTCCCCCAGGGACGAGCAGCCACCATCTGCTGGTAAGGTAACACCAGCGGGGGGGCGGTGGGTCCAGCTGGGGGGACACTGGAGAGCAGACACAGAGTGAAAGCCATTACACTTCTTCAATACAAATCTGCACTCTTCCAGCTGTGATTCACAGTCATCGAACAGTTCATTGCTGCTGGGATTTATGGTGTTTTTTCATTACGGTGTACCAGCTAAGGTCAAGATCAATTAATAAAGGATTGACTTGTGGTGGGTTTGCTCTCATAAAGGAATTGTTTCAATTACCTCAATCACATCCCCCTTGAATACAACCCGTGTCTGCTGTTGAAGGTTTAAAAGTTGATTATGTGTACCGATATTAAAGTAAGAAAAGTCTTCAGTGTTTTTCCCAAAAGTTGTCTCAAAAATCCTGACAACACATTTCTCACAGTTTATATTTGCTTTTTTTGTTTGAGTGTGAAAAATGAACTAGCTTTCTGAGGAATGTATTTACTGCAGATGTGGCTAAAAACTCTCTAAAGGATTATTGTGTAAACCAAGCATATGAACAGAAATGAATTAAATGCGTGGCTTATTCCCTGGGGATGATAAATGTGAATCATGGTGTAAAAAGCCAACGTAAAAATCTCTAAACGTACCAGCCCTGATGTTGATCATGGGGTGTGTGTATGCCCTTTATATTCACTGTTGAGATTTTTGATACAGAGGATATTTGCATAGCCTTCCTCAACGTCTGTGTCCAGAAATGCTCTTTGTTTCATTAGAAATATTATGCTTTGTTTAATTATTCCCTCAGACTTTCCTGGAATGTTCTAATATTTCCCTTAGATGCTTCTATAGAAGAATATATGGTTTTAATGCATTGTTTTATTAAAATATAAGATGAACCATGATAATAACATTCTGTTTATCTTCCACCCCAATAGATTTTTTTTCCTGGGAAATGGAATGTCATGTTATAACCGTGTGGGAACCTCCTCCTAAACCTCTCAAAATATGTTCCCAGAGATTGCTAATGGTTATTTGATTTGGTCCTTAAGTAGGCTGTTCTTTTACGAAGGGACGGAATAAGAGCAACAAGACAGGAATTTGATGATATATAAAGCTACATCCTATCCTCTTTACCGCCATAACTTATATCACAATGTAAACAATTGGATGGACCCCTTCATGTGAACGTAAATGTACAATTACACTGAATATTTTCTGTAAAGGGGCACTCCATTAAGGGGCATTTCCATTAAAAACAGCTTTCACATGAGCGGTGGCCTAAAACCTTTATAATACAGTCTATGCCTAAAACTAAGGTATTTACCACAACAAGTGCAACAAAGATACACTGTGATGCTGCATTATGGGAAATGTATGATCCAATGTATTTCCAGTCTGACACACTTAAAGCCAGGATATCTTAGATCCTGCTGTCTTGATTTTAACCATTTTTTGTTGACCGTCTGAGATTACACTAAAGTATGTGCACTTATAAGTAGAGTAACCCTTTATAAGATGAGATCAGATGGACCTTGATTGATCCCCAAAGGGGAATTCAGGTGTTATAGCAGCAACAGAATAAGACAGAAACACAGATAGTACACATGGGCTAATAATAATAAAAATAAAATAAAATAAGATCAAATAAGAATAAAATATGCCGGCATTTCAATGCTTTTAATAAATAAAAGTGTGAATCGGTCAATAATCATCATTATTTCTTCCTATATCTGCTTGACTATGCTACACAAATGTAATAATATATGACACTAAAGTAGGCCTACATTAAATCAGAATCAGAATGGAGTTTATTGCCAGGTACCTTTACACATAGGCTACAAGGAATTAGCTTTGGTGACTGGTGGTGCGATTGCGAACATTAACAACATAAGGAAATAAGTTGTAAGAGAAGGTCGAAAATATAACGATTATAAATATGTGTATCTTTTTTTATAGAGGTAAGAATCAGAATGTTATACAGTAGGTGTGCATCGTGTGTATGGTGTATTTGCAGCACTCTTTAAGATAAAGGTGAAAGACAGGGGGTGTGCTCTCTCTTTCTCTCTCCTCCCTGCGCGCACAGTCCCGCTGTATGACCGGAGCGCGCACAGTCCCGCTGTATGACCGGAGCGCGCACACTCCCCGGCACGGAGCAGCTCTCTCTCTGTGAGCAGCTTTCCTCCTGTTATTCGGTACCGGGTCTCCCGTGTGTATATGTAGCCGGTAACCGGAGCTCTCAGCGGCACTCTGCGGTCGCCTTTGCGCCATGGAGGACTGCTGCTCCCCGGAAAGCGAGAGGATGGAAGCGTGGCTGGACGACCACCTGGAGTTCTCTCACTCCTACTTTATCAGGAAGGCGTCAAGGTAAAGGGGGGGGGGTGGTGGGACCTTAAACCTGGTGTATTTAGTTTCTGTGCGTAAGAGAGAGCGCTTACTCGTGAACATCTTTGCAGAAAAACAGCCACCATCAGTTTGCTTTTGGTGCGCAGCCCCATAGCCAATCAGGAACGGCAAAGATTCGAAGTCTTACCAAGTACTTTTGTGTAATATCAAGTCAGAATATTTCTTTACACTGGATATAAGACCTGGTAATTTAGGAAGTAACAAGCAGTGATGTAGGGTTTCGATGTTAGACACTGCATCTAAAGTATCTAGTTGAGTCAAAGACTCTTGGAAAGTTGTATCTCAGATTAAACCATTTTCACATTTTCATTGGAAAATCCCCCACTAACATCAGAACACAGAACACAGAACACTTTGGAGCATTTGTGGCATTTCCTGATTCTGGTAAATATAGTTCAAAATACAAGATGTATGTTCTAAATATCCCATCTTACTTCAAGAAATCTTTTCCTTATTACAAGCAAAACACAGTGTTTTCATAATTGTTGTACTTGTTTTCGGAACAGCATTTTTTCCAGCCAAACATTTCATCTCCTCTGGTAGTTCATCTTAAACTCTTTATTTGAACTCTCCTTTATAGTCAGGAAGGCTCTAAAACCTGGTCATATCCAACAATCATGTGCTGCGTTCAGGTACACTCTGATCCTTGTGTCTGATACCTGCAGAGCTCTCTGATAAACATGGCCTCTCTCTCCCAGCTCTTTTATTGATCTCATCATCCACTTCACAATCAGTGAGAGCTGTGAGATCTGCCCAGCGCCCTTAAATCATTAACCTTTACTGCTGCCAGGGTTTCATTCTCAGTGTGCACTGTTGGATAGATCCTTGGTGATAATTATACAATCCTTCCTCATGGTGCCTGTGTCTCTGTTTCAGCCTCCCCAATTACACCTCAGAGAGCGTGGTTCAGAGCAAATGAGCCGTTTCATTTCTTAGGCATTTCTTTGCAGCAGTCATATCTTGGCATATCATCTTCCTGGCAGCTCTTCATCAGGACACATTAGCTCTGTGTTTGTTTGAGTGACATACTCCTTCAGACCCATTTATCCACTTTAACTGCCATGGCAACTTCACTTAGTTTAGCAACACACATTACCTCAATCCCATCTCCATCCCCAAATGCATTGCCATAAAGAGCAGTGTAAGAGGACATGTTTCCTCCACCACTCTTCCTGACCGCATGAAAAGAAACACAAAAAAGTGTGTCAGTGCAAATGGTTTGTACGCATTAGTTGTTCTGGTTGAGAAGCATTTCTTAGAGAAGTATTGATTCAGCCACACGCCCCCTGGATACATAAGGCTGGGGGGGGGGGGGGGGGGGGGGGGGGGGGTGAGGAGGATTCCGCCTGATGGCCCTGACAGGCAGATAACAGCTCTTGTAGTTTTATTTGCCTGGCTCAGGGCCAACATATCAGGGTGGATTTAACGGCCGGCGCATGCCAAACACAGAAGAGCAAGCTTTCAAATGTGTGTGTGCGTGTGTGTGTTTGTGTGTTTGTGTGTTTGTGTTCTCCAAGTTGATTAGACAATGTGTCGGCTGATTAGAGAGCTTCTCACTAATCACACCCAATGTACTCTTCACACACACACACACACACACACACACACACACACACACACACACACACACACACACACACACATCCGCATCAGACACCTCAGTGTGAAAACAGTTCATCACATGATCTAGATTGTGCTCTTTATTCACTTTTATTGTCATTGTTGACTTTATTTATGAACATCAACACGGCTTCATCAGCGCCTGCATTCTCTGGTCCTGCTGACACAACGTTTCATTTCACTAAAACTCCCTCTGGTCATTTGTCCAATGTTTGGATGCATATTCCATAATGTTCAGAACCAGTAGGGCAAAACACAAATATGTTCCTCCACCAGGGAAGGATGATGTTGGTGGGTGAGCCCATCAAAGTATTTACCTTCCTCTCCAGCAATCAGGGCCATTTTTATTTAAATCATGGCACATTTTATTTTGTAAAGTTTACATTTTCAGCAAATACTTTACGTAAGCATTTTCAAAACGTTTCCTAACCCTGCTTCATCTTGTAATTAGTTGTAATTAGTTTTTTCTCTTTGTTTGCCTTTCCTTTGCAAATTGCACCATACAAGATCAACACACTGGATAGATGTCTCTTTTGTTTTGGTACAGAAACAGATCATGTGAATTTGTGGGATTTCAGGAGTAACTTTAAACTATAACAATAGTCTACCTGTCAGCCAGTGTGTGTTCTATTATTGGATTTTTTTTTTACGAATGTTACTTGTAATTTTTCATTTTAAATATTATGTGCACGACCTTTATCTAATAGTGTTTTATTTTTTGTATCTATCTTCACTTCTCCCCTCTGTGGGAAGACTCTATTCTGATTGTGTATTTATCATACGTTTAAAGGTAGGGTAGGTAAGAATGGAGAAACCAGCTCTAGTGCGCTAGAATTTGAAAGTACGCAGCCGAAAAAAATCTGCCCCTTCCTTCAGACTTCCTTACAGAGCCCCTCCTCCAACACACACGAACGCGCACACGACCAATGAGGGCACGAGATAAATTTGTGCACAGATGGAAGGCTGACAGGCAGCAGGTAGGCCATCCAGTTATTTTAGCCGGGCCGGGATGTTAAGAGCATTCCATGGAATATAACAAAAAGTGTTTCTGAAGTGAATTACCTATCCTACCTTTAATGTGTGCTATGTTCCAACTGTCAGGAATTACAATGTTTGTGTATGTTGGTGTAAATAGTTATTATGTAATGGAGGTCAAGTGTTAAATAATATACTTTTAGTCGTATCTCATGTTTTAGGTGGTACTATCTTCTGTCAGATCCAGATGTTTGTCCCAGTCTCAGTGTGTGTCCTATGCTGCAGGGAGATGGTGAACGCCTGGTTCTCTGAGCGAGTTCACTCCATCCAGCAGTCTTCCTGCAAAGAGAATCCTCCACAGCAGCACTCCGGCCCCCCCTCTGCCTCCACAATCCTCCCACCTACACTCCAGGACAGCCGCTGCCCGTCCCCCATCCCCAGCCCGGCCCCTGGCACCCCCACCCGCAAGATATCAGCGTCAGAGTTCGACCGCCCGCTCAGACCCATCGTGGTGAAAGACGCCGAGGGCTCTCTGACATTCCTGAGCGACGCCGACCGGGAGACGGTCCCTCTGCGCGGCTCTGTGATGGGCGAGGGGGGTATCGGTGGGGGGGGCAGCGGGGCAGGAAGTGACCGCTGCGCCAGGCTGCTGGAGCTGGTGATGGACGTGTCCAGTCATCTGGACGTGACAGCACTCTGTCACAAGATCTTCCTCCACATCAACGAGCTGATCGCTGCAGACCGCTACTCCCTGTTTCTGGTAGGAACACAAACTACTGTTTTCTAACTGTTATCTAACTGCAGCAGCAGGGGGGTCCAAACCTTTTTCACTGAGGGCCACATACAGAAAAATATACGAAGGGCTGGCATATTAATGCATGAACACTATTCAAGAAGTACAATATAAGACAAGCACTAGTTTCAGGTTTGGGCCATGTTCCATTATACTTTAAAAATTTGCTGCAGGCCAATCAAAAATGGACCACGGGCCACAGTTGGCACCCAGGCCGCAGTTTGGACACCCCTGACCAAGAGCACTGTGATCAGCTGGAGCAGGGGGAGTGAGACAGGCCTCTACAGGATGTGTGTGCTGTGAAACATCTCTGAAAAAGTGCTTACACTCACCAACATGCTCACATCTCAGCTTTCGCTCAAACTGCTGATGTGCAAAGCTCCAGTTATTCAGAGTCTATAAAAGTGTTTTACCATACAGTGTAGGTGTTATTCTGTCATTGAAGGGCCACTCTATCATGCCAGCTATTGTTTTGCCTTTGTGCATATTTTACATGATGTGCAGACTCAAAAAAGCTTAGAGGCCTTCAGAAAGATCCATGAGAATGCTGGAATGGAATGAGTTAATATTATTCTAAGGATTTCTCACTGTGAGCGACCTTTACATTACACACAGTTTTAATTTGATCCATTTTGAACATAGAGGTGTTGACTTGTTCAGCTCTAATTTACTGTATCAGAATCTTAATGTCTTTATTAGTCCCACAGAAATGGACATTGTTAAGAGGCCCGCATAACATATTAGAGATATCAATTACACAAAGTACAATTTACAAAAGTATATTGATGACAGGTGGATAACAATAAGTACAGTAACAATATTTAAAAAAAAAGTCAAATAAAATAAGAGTAAAACACGTGGGTTTGCTATCCTGGCTCCAAAATGGTGGAATGAGCTCCCCATTGACATCAGGACAGCAGAAAGCTTACACATCTTCCGGCGCAGACTGAAAACTCATCTCTTTAGACTCCACTTCGAGCGATAGAATTACTAACAAAGCACTTATATACTAATAAAGGACTGGCTTATCTAAAGCAAGTTGAGTAGCACTTGAAATGTTTTGGCTCTATGAAACCTGATGTACTTATATGATTCCGTTTTCTTCTAGTTTGTATCTTCTTGATCGAATGCACTTATTGTAAGTCACTCTGGATAAAAGCATCAGCTAAATGCAATGCAATGTAATGCATGTAGAAAAAGTGTGATAGCAGCCAGATAACAGTAGGGATTGCACAGTGTTTTACAGATTGTGTTACAGTAGTTAAATAACCTAACTAAGAGCTAGCAGCCAGTAAAAATAATAATTATAAATATATATATACTGTATATTGTTTACTTTTACATTGTCTTTTTCCTGTACAGGGGGAATGGAATTCTTGCTGACACACTCTCATAAGATTTGTTGTTGTGAATATTATTATAACCCATATCAACGTGTTATCTTGCATGAAATTAAGAGTCTTTGTTTGCTTTCTCGCTGTGTTTGGAGTGTTAGCAAATACAAAGGAGCAGCACAATAATATATTTCCTTGTTTTGATGAGTCCTGCTGTTTCTGTTTCTGGTCCCAGGTGGGCGAGGACAGCTCCAACAGGAAGTTCCTGGTCAGCCGTCTGTTCGATGTGGCAGAGGGGTCCACGCTGGAGGAGTCCTCCAGCAGCTGCATCCGCCTGGAGTGGAACAAGGGCATTGTGGGACATGTAGCCGCCACCGGACAGCCGCTCAATATCAAGAATGCTTACGAGGTAGGGTTTTCAATTTTTTCCCTGCGCATCGAACCATGTGTGTGCTTTCAGGTGCATTTAGTAGTTTGTGCTGACAGAGCACAGCATTGAGGGGGAATAAATAGAGATCAAAGAAGTAGGTTTTCTGGAGGATACATCTTCACTACTGAAAAAGACTCACATACACACACTTATTTTACTCATGACACTTTCAGGGTACTGACCTTATGTGCAGCAGATATAAATCCTTGGGTTGGCACATTTCTGTGAGCGGCACCAATGTACAGTGTGTGAGTGTATTGATCAGGCTGATTGTACAATTATAAGTACATCCTCCATATTTATACATATGGTAGGCTACATTTCCACTGATCTGAAACAGCATAGGTGAAGTCATTGACAAGGTAGTACATTTAGAAAGTCATTGGAAATGCAGCCCACCAGCAGCCTAGCTAATGGAACACTATTTTCTGTGACGCTGCGAAGATGTGGACCCAACATCGGACCAGCAGAGTGATACAAGTAAACATGACATAAACATTGGGCTTGTCCTGGACATCTAAATCTCTTCCCAACCCGATCAATGATCAAACCAGCCTGCCTTCGACACGTTCCACTAAGTGCCAGAACTATTTATTAGGAATAAACTGTTTTTCATCAAGTGAAAATACATAGTTCCAGCCCATACATTTCCCATAAACCACAACCCATTTTTACATTTCTGTTTTTACATATTTAACAGGGAGCAATGTTTAATATATGCCAGAATTGAAACAGTTTAACACAAAAGATGAGCTAACAGGTTACAGTGTTGGGGTTATATCAAAGACGTCAATGAATTGTGTTGCAGGGATATCTTTTGGAATTAGCATGCTAAGTGGTCCCGATTTGTGACATTATAGGCGCCGCTGGTATGTGAGGGTATTGATCAGGCATAATTGTACAAGTATAAGTACAACCTCCCTATTTATACATTTATATATACGAAGCAGCATAGATGAAATCATTGACAAGTTAGTATATTTATTCAGATGAAGCCAACCAGCACGTACACTATATCGGAGCTGCAGAGCGTTACAAGTAACCCGACACAAACATCGGGGCTGCGCCTGGACTTCTGCGGGGGGACATCTGCAGGGGAACTTCTGCGGGGGGACATCTGAGGGGGGACATCTGAGGGAGGACGTCTGCGGGGGGACATCTGAGGGGAGTCATCTTTTGACCTCACATACGCACACAATATGTTTTTGGGTGAGCTTCATATTGGGTTACATTTAAATACATTTTCAGGCCTTACTTGAAGTGTTCACGGTTAAGCCCTGACAAAATGACCTGGCAACACACCTAGCAACACCTGCCGTAACCATAGCAGCAAGAAATGTAAGGTATGAAAGTTGTGCAAGGAAGTTGCCCAGTTGGCTAACTGTGTGTGTGTGTGTGTGTGTGTATGTGTGTGTGTGTGTGTGTGTATCAGGTGGCAGTGTGTGAGGAAGGGGCAAGGAAAGCTATGTTAGCTATACCACACAATGTGCAATGCTTTTATGAAACCACAACCCATTTCAACACTTCTGTTTCGCATATTAAGGCTGCGATGTTTAATATGTTACAGAATTTAAACTGTGAAACATAAAATGAGCTAACACTATCAGCAGAATGTGAAAAGGTTCAAGTGTTGCGGTTCTGTTTAAGACGTCAATGAATTGCGTTGAAGGGATATCTATGGACATTAGCATGCTAACTGACTAGCCTCGGCTCTTGCTGCATTGTAATACCACGTTCCTCAGGATAGTACTATTCTGACCTCAGTACAGTGAAAGACCTGGTTGTCAGTATTAGATCTGTGTCTGTTCTCCCTCCCCATCGCCTCCGCCTCACATTGTTCCCCTCGTCTCAGTCACCCTGCACCCAAGCAAACATTCAAACTATGGAAAGGTAAAGTTACACGAGTGTTCAGACTCCAATAACTGATGGCTCAGCCCCACGTGGAGATTAGGATAGTTGAGTGTGTGTGTGGTTGAATTCTGTTTATTGATCACTGAGTGACAGAAAAACAGAAGTACATCGGCATCACTTTGTTAGAAAAAGTGGTGGCGACACTTTTTCTGATTTAATAAAACCACTGCTGCATTAAGCCCCCCCCCCCTGTAAACAATACCTGTACATACATACAGATGCTTACAATACGTTTTGGGCAATTAGTGCATTAACTATGCTACACTGAATCAAAGTGGGAGCAACAATTGATTACTATTCTCTATTCAAAAAAATTACTAATACTAATATTAAACGTGTCGAAGGTGCAATTTGCGCCATATCATTTTATGGTGTTTGTGATCTCAATCCATCCTTTGCTTTTCCTATCATGGGCAGTGCCTCGAACAAATGTGTCTTCAAGCGATGCTTGACTTTACTTCAGACATTTCCCCAGCGATGCTTGTTGAAGCAGATCGTATCTTCATACATTCTTTGTACTCCAATAAGTGCCTTCTGTTGAGGTGGTGGAGTAAATGACTTGTGTTACCTCCTCGCACAACAATTTTAGTTCAACGGCATTTGCAATAATTGGTCCAATTTGGTCCACGTCAGATTTTTGGAATCCAGAAAACCTCCAGACGACAGACAGCTCCTCTCCTCACTTCTTCTTGTGTTTCCATCTCCAGTCTCCTGTTATGCAGTGTCCATCTTTAAATTCAGCTTCACATGTTATGCTACTGCTGCTACGCTTGCTGCTGTACCCAGCATGCATTTCATCGCTGCAGCAGTGAAAGAGCAGTCTTCGCCACTTTTTCAACGGCATTGCGGTATATGAAAAATGTATATCATACGGTATAAAGTTGACGGTATTTGGTATGAAGCGGTATACCGCCCAGCAATAGCAGCAGGGTTGTAGGAGATGCTCACAATAGAGTATGAACACAGTTTGATGTAAACGTGTGACTGAGAGATACGCTGTATATAAATGCAGTTAGTAGTACTATACAACCTATTGATCAGTTGACTTGACTTGAAACCTTTTTCCGCCCTTCCTCCAATCCCAGATCGGATTACAGCATGGTGACCTCTGTAGAATAAGCCCCTGACCTTAAACCCCTCCAGCTGTTCCCACATTGTATTTGCATATTTGAATATTATTTTCTTTAACTGTTTTACTTAAATAATGAAAATCTGATTGACATTTTTTGTATTTGCGAGAGTAGGATGGAGGAAACAGGAATGTGTGTTTTTGGCTGCACACTGAGTGAGATCTTCCTCTTAAAGAGTTACGAGTGTCTTCAAAAAGAAGCGGATGTGTGTGTGTGTGATGTTTGTGTGTGTGTGGGTGGAAGAGAGAGAGGGAGAGAGAGAGAAGTATGGGGCTATGATTAAATGCATATGTTTTTTGTGCAGTCAAATGTGTGTGTGCTTACCTGAGTGACCTCGTCTGAAATGTCAAATATGTCGTTCTCTTCACTTAGACTGAATTGATATACTCAAAAGACAACTCAAACTGAGATATAGACTTAGAATCAGAGGTGGGAGAAGTACTCAGATATTGTACTTAAGTAAAAGTAGAAGTACCAGAGTGTAAGAATACTCTGTTACCGGTAAAAGTCTTGCATTCAAAATGTTCCTCAAGTAAAAGTAGAAAAGTATTAGCATCAAAATATCAAAGCTGGTAAAGGTGCAGCTAGTTGTAATGACTTTGTATACTGCAGGGTAGCTTGTGAATTTACTCCAGGTGGAACTAAAGTCTGATTTAAGACCTGATTATATTTCACATCATTCATCCACATCTGTGAAGTAACTAAAGGTATTAAATACATGTAGTGGAGTAAAAGTACACCATTTACCTCCGAGCTGTAGTGGAGTAGAAGTACACAGTAGCATCCAATTGAAATACTCAAGTAAAGTACAAGTACCTCAAAATTGTACTTAAGTACAGCACTTCTATGGCCTTACAGATGTATAGGATCAAAGGCATATTGACTATAATACTTCAAACGTAGTGTCTTTGGAAAGTTTCCCTCAGTAGAATATGATTCATGATCCTGTCTGTGGATCACTAAGTGAATGCCTTGTGTCAAGAAGTATCAGGAACTGAACCTTGAGATTCCTTTTACACAATAACAACTAAATACTAATCAAATAATAAACAATCATTTTAACACAAACTGATTCTTGCTTTTTTTTTTCATCTTGAAGTTGCTTTCTTATTGAGATATGACCTACCTTGTATTGTAGGCAATGCATTTTGTTAAAAGAAAAAACCCGTTTGTTATCATATAATGTGATATTGTAACAACAATTCCATAAGCTAATCTGTTTAGAATCAGAATCAGGTTTTAAACATACAATACATTTGCTTTGGTGTGTGATGGTGCATGCACACACACAGTAAGAATGATTTAAAAATAAATAATAAGAAATAAATATACAAAAAAGATGTACAATAGATGGATATACAATTTAAAAAAGAGAAACATGGAACAGAAATGAGCAAAAAATACAGGAATATGCAGTTGTTTCATAACGATACCTTTGTAAGTTTGCCCACTTACAAATAAATTGACATTCTATAATTGTAATGGTAGGTAGCAGAACATGTGTTAGGACTTGGTGGAGAAACCCTTGTTGGACACACAGAGGTCAGACGCTTCTTGTAGTTGGTCTCCAGGTCTGTGCACATCTCAGGAAGGATGTTGGTCCACTCCTCTCTGAAGACCCTCTCCAAATCCTTCAGGTGTTGAGGCTGATGCTTGGCATCTCGAAGCTTCGGCTCCCTCCACAGATTTTCTATGGGATTAAGGTCCGGAGACTGGCTAGGCCCCTCCATCACCTAAATGT
>CM062286.1:23090802-23093302 GCA_031216635.1 Dissostichus eleginoides | reverse complement strand
ATCCAGGAGGATGTCAACAATCCTGTGGGAGGATTATAATGATTACTTTACATGACATGTTATTTAGCTGACACTTTTATCCAAAGCAACTTGTAAACACTCCAGTACTGTAGACATACCTACAGGAGCAATGAGGGGTTAGGTTCTATCTATCTGGCTGGGAATGTAACCACTGACCTTCTGATTGGTTGACGTCCATCTCCAGGAGCCACAGTGGGCCGATAAAGGGGCATTTTACCATTGAAAGCCTAAGCCATTTTTTGTCCAATCAAAAGGTGTTAGCCAGCGACCATCCATTCTGTGGAGGAATGGCTGCCAACAATGTAAATGTCCCCTCTGTGGGACTGATGAAGGTATTCTGATTCTGAACTGTTGCTGGCAGATTGTATCACATGCAGCAAAATGAGCTAGCAGCCAGTCAGAACCCTGTTTTTGATCTCCTCCTCGAACTTGTGATCTTGTTTATTTGATTTTGGAAAGGCTCAATAAAGACATCACTCCTAAACTTGTCAAATGCCAAGTTTTCAAGCTTTCCCTTTTAGGAGAGCTTCTCTTCAGAGAAGTTATCAGGAGTCAGAAGCTCCCTTTCTCTGGAACCAACTTCTAGTTTTGATCAGGGAGGCAGGGTCCTAACTTTGAAGTGTGCTGAAGACTTTTCTTTTGAATAAAACCTTATAGTTTCAGCTGGTTTAACATTACCCTATGTTTCTCTTACGTGTTATGGAATTCTTATTTTGTATTTGTATGGCGTTTTTGTTGTATTTGACCTTCTTTTATTTGTATCTAGTTTATTTGTGTCTGTCATGTTTGTTAATCTGTTAAACCCACTCAAACAGACGTGTTTTGGGATATTGGGCTATAGAATAAGCTTTGATTTGATTTCAAAGGGAAAGCTTGAGAAGTCATTGGGCAGCAGATGGTTATTAGAATGATGTAATGTTTCAGATAACGCTAACAATATCTGTTGTGAAAGGCATTAGCAAGAACAGATATGATTATAAAAGAACAGGTTTCAGTCCAAAAATGTAGGTCAGACTTATTTGGACACTTTGTATTGCTTTGAAGATGGGATAAAAGGATGTTTATGGTTTTCCTCCCCAGGACCCTAGGTTTAATTCTGAAGTGGACCTGATCACAGGATACAGAACCCAGAGTATCCTGTGCCTTCCCATAAAGAACCACAGAGACGAGGTAAGACCAGACATGCTACAGCTGGTGTTTTATTAGGATAAGATAAGACACAAGTAAACAAGGCATTGCAAACAATGTGAAAATGAAAAGGAGTAGGATATAAACAGACATAAACATAACATATAAACATCTAAAAAAAAACAGAACTTCAAAGTAAAAAAAGAATGACAGTGGAAGATATATATCTGAAGAATGTCTGTCAAATATACACTATGAAGGGCCAATTACAGCTCACAACATATAGAAGTAGGATATTATTAACATGGAGTGGGCAAGAATAGCATATCAAATAAAATATCAATGTACTCGTCCATCTGTATATAGTGTATTCACACTGTACCTTACTTACTGATGTTACACTATTTACCATAAACCAGAAGGATAGTGGCGTATCCTAAATGTCACACGGGGCTTTACTTTGGCTGAAAGAATATCTCAATGTTAGTTTGCTTGATTGTGATGGAGATGGCTCAATTGTTGTTATGTATGCACACAACTTGTAATAATTGAACTCCATGTGGTGACATCTCTGACATTTAAGACAACAAAAAGAAATATATTCCCTAACGTAGACCAGATGATTAGAGTTCCTCTAAAAAAACGCTACAGTCCTTTGCAGATCATCTTTTCCTGGAACATACCTGGGCTAGAACACTGCGGCCTACTCAGTTATTTACGCTTTAAATAGGCTTTGGAAAAAGATATAACGGCCTAAGTGCCCTCCAGCCGTTTTGGCAGGGAGCTGACATTCTTCCAGCAGGTATTCACTCTTTGAACCTGAACCTTAACCGCTACAGTTTTTCCAACCAGATTGAGTCTTTAAACAATTGAACAATTTATTGCATCCTTTTCCAATAAAACACGTGAAGGCCTTGTTGACATCCATGTTGACAGGATGTCTAGCAGCCTTCTTCTTTTGATTTTGACTCGCTTGTTTTTTCTCACAGGTAGTTGGAGTGGCTCAGGCGATCAATAAGAAATGTGGGGAGGACAGTGCCTTCACTGAGCAGGATGAGAGGGTGAGTGAAGGTCACCGGTTCCACTACACAACCACATGTTGTCAATATGAATGAAAACAGAACGGTAGACAACATGTGTGAGAAAGACATATTGCTCTTCACTAAGGTGTTGGGTTAACAAAAGCTCAACCTTTGCTGCCTCGTTCATTCAACCTTTACCTGTGTGTGTCCTATCTTATATCATCTGTCATATTCAGTGGTGGAAAGTAACTCAGTAGATTTACTCCAGTACTGTACTTAACTACAATGTTGAGGTGTTTGTACTTCACTTAAGTATTTCATTTTGTATT